>NNCF01129018.1:395168-532077 GCA_002313205.1 Laupala kohalensis
GTTTTTTTATAGAGGTTTAATCCTTCCTCGCGACCCGGCCAACGAAGGCAAGATCTCCGCCCTTCAAAACATGCAACATTCCACCATCGCGCCAATAGTGGTCGCTGAAGCATGTCCAAAGCCTACGGTGTGCGAGGACCGGTGGCGCAATACCAGTCACCAGCTCGGAACCGTGGGTTTGCCAAGCCCATACTCACCCGAAACTGAGCTTCCTGCGGGGAAAAGAAGAAAGAGAAGAAGAAGAAAGGGAAAATGAAAGATACCCTAGCTCTAATAGCGTCGGGATCGAAAAGAACAAGAAGTTACCAAGGGAGGACAGTTAAGAGAAAAGAAGGAATGGCACAAGTAAGTGGAAGCAATGCCAAACTCAGCTCCGGGCCCCGTGTTCGCCAAACACGCACTTACCAGATGTAAGCCCCTTGGGGGGAGGGGAAGAAGAAGAAATAGAGGAAAGAGAAGAAGAGGAAAATGAAAGATACCCTAGCTCTAATAGCGTCGGGATCGAAAAGAACAAGATGTGACCAAGGGAGGTCAGGAATGAGAGAGGAAGGAGCGTGGCACAAGTAAGTGGAAGCAATGCCAAACTCAGCTTTGGGTCCCGCGTTCGCCAAACACGCACTTACCAGATGTAAGCCCCTTGGGGGGAGGGGAAGAAGAAGAAATAGAGGAAAGAGAAGAAGAGGAAAATGAAAGATACCCTAGCTCTAATAGCGTCGGGATCGAAAAGAACAAGATGTGACCAAGGGAGGTCAGGAAAGAGAGAGGAAGGAGCATGGCACAAGTGGAAGCAGTGCCACACTCAGCTCGGGGCCCCGTGTTCGCCAAACACGAACTTACTAGATGTAAGCCCCCTGGGGGTTGCCCCGGTGTAATATTCATGGGTTTCCTAAACCATGTTCTCCACTTCATGCAATTTACCAATTTTCTAGGCAAAGCCATTCCACCTATATCTTGAATAGACACTCTTCTAACATAAAAAGCAGCCATTAAGTCACTATCAACTCTCACTACACAATTAATTTTGCAAGAGTTATCTAATACTGTTATAATAGAATCGTTCTTAGCAATTTCACTCTATTCAGCTCTACTTGAGTTTACGTAGTTCATCTGATAGAGCAATATAAAAAATACCCAGCGATTCCTAATATTGAGTAGATACTGAATGAGAATTCATTTATGGCACTCTCCATTCCTGATGAAAAGTAAAATCCTTCAAGATCACTAAAAACTGTTCTAAGTTCTTAAATGATACTCTTTCCTCTTCCCTATTAAATGAAGCAATGCTATCTTCAATTACTCTTACAATGCAATTTCTATCAATCCTTTCTCTTCTCTCCTTTGGAATTTCTTGCACCATTAAAGAAGTTCCTGCAGATGACATTTATGCTGGACAGCCTGGGAACACTAATGGAACAGCATCTAGGAATAAAAATGAGCGGAAAACATTAGACTTAAAAGGCAAAGCAATTACGGCTTCTGATTGGGCTGGGTAAAATGAAAATAAGTGGCACAAAATTAAATGCAAGTATTTGAAACAATGTTCAACATTTTACGTACTTTCCACTAAACGAGGTTTGGGTAGAGGAGCGATTCTTCCACTCTTCTCATCAATAGCACTCACTTTTCTTCTTCTCTCTCCTTCTCAAAAGTACTTTTCACACACCTGTAAAAATAAACTATGTAGGTAAGCACTACTTTGAGGTTATACATTTCAATGAACCTTCAAATTAAAACTAAATTAAAAATGTTTACCTTAGAGATCGTCACTTCAAATTTCTTCCTACAAACTGATCTAACCCATTTGCTTCGTAGTTCCAAATCAGCTGGGAACGAAAAAACAAAAATCTCTGAAAAAATTTCTATAATTTGTCCGACAACGGACACTGCACTTCTGCATCATTTTCCGAACTTTAAACTCACACTAGGTTTAATATAATACTTTTGGATACAATCTGTACAAACAATTCAACGAAACCACAAAACACTCCGAACCTAAACAGCTACCAGCTATAAACGTAGGTTTCTGCGGCCGGAGTCAGTATGAACTTGTTTATCCGGGACAAGCTGCGTTTTAGTAGATAGAACTACCAACGTTTCGGCCATCAATGTCAGAGTCGAACAAACCAAAGTCGCTGTCGTACTCTGCGAGGTCGAACGAGTTGCGCGTCGGTTCTATAGGTATTTCTCCTAACATCGCGGAGGAAATCAGGAAAGAAACTTCCAGGGTGGTATCTCGAGCTAAACCACCGAAAAATAATATCAGTAAAGAGGAAAGAAGTGCGTAATGATCTCTCAGGAGATGATATAGTTACCATGCCAGCGGATAAAAGTAACGCTGTCGTTAAGAAACGATGTGAGTACATCAGAGAACAACTCCTGAGTGAGGTCAATGCACTCATTAGTAATGCTATCTATTAACATTGGTAGTACATTGTTGAATGTCACCAACCCGTGGCGGAATAATGAACAACCACTTGATAGAACGCGAACGCAACAATGAAGATGGAAGTATAAAATCTACTATACGAACGTGAGCCATCGTAACTCGACATTGTGTATAAAGAGAAAATATTAGCAATGTTTTCACAGCCCTAGTCTTCATGTTTCAAAAACCGCCGCTTCAGCGCCATCCAGTAATTTTGTTCAGGGGCGAACCCAGGATTTATTTATGGGGTAGGCGGCTTGATGCATGTGAACATGGCTTCATTGATGAGTTCGATAAGATATAAATGAAAACAATGGTTGCCATGATGCGAGAGATGCGAAGTCATATCGAAACACGCGATCGTAAAAGGTCAGTCGATGTAGACCAGAGAAAACAATTTTAATATACTGCGGAGTGAAAAGTACTTCCTTGGTAAACACATTTTAAAAGACTCATTTCCTTGAATGGATATTACGCATTGATTGTTTATCTATAGCAACGCTAGACATGAATTTTCACCCGTTTGTTCCTTTGGCTTCCTTCTACCAATTCGTAATCAAGCGGAGACCATAAGTTTATTCACTCGTCACATTTGACAATTTGCTATTGACCATTATTCTGAAATCATTGAGTTTTCAGGAATCGGAAACGAATTTGGAATCGAGGGAAAAAAATTAAATTGAGATTAGAATCGAGAAAATATCTTTCATTATCATCAGTACTTCAACTAATTGATGTACTTATTTAATATTTTTGTATGGAAATTTTGTAAAAGCTTTTTTAATAAAACTAGAAAATTACAGAACAATAATCACTATTAGTCTCTAAACTAGAGACTCTAGTAAAATACTCTCACCTACAAACCTGGAGGTTGATTAAATTAAATTAGAACTCACCAATTGTCCGGTATTTGTTTAATAACCAGACTTCCCTCTTCCAAATATGATTATTCTTTTCACTTCCTCGACCATCCACATCAGCAATATTAATTGTATTAGTTTATCTAAATCATCGTTTAATGCCCGTTTAATGGTTAATTGTATTTGTAGGAAGTTTTACTACACAGATTACCTTCACGAAAAGAACGAACATTCCGGATACAAGATTTACACAGACCATGGCAGAGCTGGAACCTGGGTTCGTCAAAAATTTCCGAGTTTACTCGAAGTAGGATTATTTCCATAACATTCATATATGTCTATAAATCAATTTTGATCACAAAATTATGCTCTATGTAGTTTCGATTTGGTAAGGTTTTTTTTCGTTTAATTGAATAATTCTTTTGAATTCAAGAGCCTCCTGTGGATGCGCACCTGATTTTAATCTTGTCCTTGAAAACTTAAGTGTTTCTGTACCTCGAAAAGTTGAATAAAATTTTTACATCTTTAACCACAATAAACGTTTGCAAAAATCACTTTCCCCTGAAGCACAAAATATTTAAAATAATCTCAAAAATAATGTGTGACTGTAACGAACTGTAACGAATAAATTAACACTTAGATGACCTAAACTTACAACTTACTTTAGATTTTTCACATATTTTCTGAGGTTGGGATGTTTCCTAGAACGTACTATGTCCAAGACTATATTCTTTTGTTATGACCCCCCGCCTAAAATATTAGTCTGTATCCGCCCCTGATCTCAATGTATAGTCAAGAGCAGGAGGGGGAACGATGTACTCATAGACATTGACCTTTCCACAGTACCTCCGTAGTGGGGAGGGGTTGAGTTCATGAGGTCTCACTTTAACACATGAATCAGTTGTGTGGCAGAGTTGTATCTTTTAATGTGTGATATGCGTGTAAAATATGGCATGGATTTATGTTCTAGCTTGTTAATTATTAACTACATCAGTAAAATGATTAGCCGAGGTATTGATACAGAGTTTTACTTCTAAATTCTGATATCCGGTAACGTTTTAAAAATAAAATGTTCAAAGTTACCTTCTGTCTTAACAGTAAGATGTACTTCTGTTCTATGAAACAACTTGAACATGCAAGCAGATTATATTTGTATATATTAAAAACAAAATGCACATAGTCCAAAGGTATTAGTAAGTAATTCTGGAATTTTCTAAGTTTCTAAATAACATTTACATAAGCGCGTAAATGAGTGTGTGCCAAGGAATGTTTTGGGTTGTGCTTGTGCATGTGTGGTAGTGTAGTGACAGTAGGATCCCCGCTTGTTTATAACCAAGTTCTGTAGGTCTACAATTAATGCCCAGGGAACTTTGTGTAGCATTCATGACAATTCCTATATGTTTCGTTTTGATTTAATTAATTCAAGCACAGGGTGCAGGATCCCCTATTTAGTTACAACCTTGCGACAGGGAAGTTGCCGGGCAGAAATGAATTGCAACTTATCTTAATTTTAGTATGGCTAGTATGAATTTCAAGATGACTAGTATGAATTTCATGATGACTAGTATGCATTTCAGTTAGAATCTTAATGGGATGGGGTGTTGACTCCTTCCAAGGTACTAAGAGTCGTGTCGTCATTTTATTACCCCAGAAGTTTTATACATGGCTGATGATATTTGCACAAGTTGTGGAAATAGCGAACCTGCCGTGGCCTTACTATTTCCACAACTTGTGCAATTAGCGAGCCTGGCATGGCTTCACTATTTCCACAACTTGTGCCTATTGTCAGCGCACAGTGGCTCTGTCTGGGTGCAATTATGTGTACGAGTTGTGGCACAGCGTGGCAGGTAAAAAGACTGCCATGTATTTAAGGATAAAAAAGATTAAATAAAATAGTCTTATTTCCGAGTAGGATATTTTGAATTTATTTTCTTTTAACGTAATACTTTTTTAATACATTGATTCTAAGTATTTAACTGTGTACACTGAATATTTCTCTAGTAACTGGAATCCCACTTGTGGTTTTATGTCACTCCATTCGAGTTTATTAAGTTTTCTAACCTAAGTTTATTTCAATCACTTGAAATTCGTGGCAATATTCACTCATACATATTACAGGGTTTCACTTTGGTTTTATTGTACGTTAAATAACATTACGTTTAATCTTGCACGATACTACACCCTATTGTTTTTAATTTTTCGGACTTCATTATAAGGAAGCTTCCCTGTTTCCTGATCTAACATGGCTCACTCGCTAACTGCCACGCAGTGAATCGCATTGTCCACTCGTGCAACTAACCGTAGCTAGATCAGGGTGAGGAAAGAAGGTAGGGGGAAAATGTCTGAGGTTTGAAGCTTGTAGTAGTGCGCGTCTAATTTCAACCAGACATCGCCACCATCTACTCATCTCTAGATATTTACTGTAGCGCTCAATAGATGGCTGCAAGATCGTGTTCACCCACCTCTTATTGGCTGCTAGTGTTTGCCTTTGTTTATTACATTCTATGAGCGCTGCTGTACCTAGCACTGTTGCGAATTTGCTGTAGCACTGTTGCTGTAGTCATGTCGCGAATTTTTGTTTGCTGTGTTCCGGGGTGCTTCAGCGCATTTGGCGGCAACCCGGCCATTACTTTCATGAGATTCCCTTCCCCACCAGAAAGGTAAGTAATTCTTGTTGACTTAGCGCCACTGCCCGCGTGGGCAGAAGTACTTAGCTCAGTCGCTTTGCTGCAATTATTGTTGCTTATTTATTTATAAATATATCTTGTAGACGACAACTCTGGTTAAATTGTCTTGGCCTGACGGGTGTGCGGGTCGCACGAAGTATGAGAGAGTGCTCCGCACATTTTACCCCGGACGACTTCCATGGTATGTTAAATGAAAACGAATGTTACATGAAGTATTGTATAAAAATTTATTATCTCTAATATCTAAGTAATGTATTGATGAATGAAGTCTGTGTATGAAATGATAAACATAAATATAATATAATAATATTTTCTTGAACCACATAGATCATAACAATGATGTATGGCGTGTCATAGTACTAACAACAATGACAATAATATTTGCATATAAGAATAACAACAATGCAATAATTTTGATACATTTCATAATATTCATTTAACTTAGACTACGTAGAAATTAACATAAAATACTATTATTTTGTACTATTACGGAATATTAATATTTATTTAGGCTACGGTTATTAGATATTGTCGTCGTCTTGCTCGCAACTCCGTGTTTGGCCGAGCTGAGCTGCGAGGTTGGACACGGGCAAGGGGGGTGGGAAAGGGGGAAAAGGGGCGTGGAGGTCGGGTGGTTAGCTCCAGAGAAACTCATAGTGCGTAAGAGAGTTTTAATACTCACAACGACGGTTGATGGGGTGCAGGCCCAGAGAGAAGTGTTGGCGAGGTCATGCTCGTCAGGCTATCGTGGTTCGCCGGATACCAGTAAGCAGCTCGATCAGAACGGAGGCTGGCGGTCCCGGGTTCGGTCCGACTGGCAGGCCAGATGGTGAGAGAGTAGAGAGTGGCGTAGAGACTGCGCGAGATCCTCTGATTTTACCTTATTTATATGGTTTATAGCCTGACGTCATAACTTCGTAACCTAGTCTCGTCTGCTAGTGCGCCTGTCCCCATTCTAACATGCTTAGTTGGGCATACTCGAGGTGGCGTCACAACAATATCTATTGTAGGAATTCGATTATTTTACTTTTATTTTATTAATTTATGTCAAGGTCTATATTTATGCTAAAACTGTATAAACTGTATTTTTGTCATCAATGAATTATAACAAACATTGCTGAATTAGGTTACAGTATTTGAACTGATTTTTACAATAAGTATGTTGACTGATAATATTGTATTCTTGTTGTGTTTTCCAGATTTTGTGATGATGATCTGAAGAGTGATCTCATTGATTTTCGCCAGTCTCTATTTGGGTAAATAAATATAACAAACTTAATAATACACCTGGATAGTATCGAAGTTTGAGGAAGTTACGTAGGAGGCAGTTCATTAACTAGACACAAATAGTAATAAATATTCATCTTAAAACAAAAATTTAAAGAAATCGTACCTAGTTAAAATATAAGATTCTGTTTTTGTGTAAAACGTTTATATGTAATTATACCTGACGTGGTAGTTAGGTACGAATATCTAGAGAGAAATTGATGTTTGTATCTTATATAACGTTATTGTAATGTGTAGAAGAGTTACATTTTTCATTGAGCTACCTTTTTTGTTTTAATGTAAACTTGCATTTTTACAAATTTCCTTTCCTCTATGTTTATTTACTACTTGAGTGTATTGTGACTTCTTTTGGTTTCCTGAAACTTTGTTATTTAATTTAATTTTCACTTTGTTAGTTTACTACTTGAGTTATGGTATATTGAGGTGTTTGTAACTTGGTAATGTTCTTTTTAAATCTAGTCACGTTATCCTGTGGATATATAAAGGGTTTTACTGTAAACTTTTCTATTAAATCAACATTGGCATTGGTACAAATTTTGTGAATTTGTTATCGCGTTTCTTTCTCATTTCATTCTTTGATACCAATTGGAAGGCAGAATCATTTGTTTAGTTTTGGTCTTAAATATCAAATGAACAATTATCAATCTTGTATTAACTTTTTGTCAATTAGTTCTACATCACTTTGATAAAATTTGTGGCATGTAATTCTCTCATGCAATGAGCAGAGGTATTTATACACCACTGTGGCTTAAGACAAAACCAACATTCCATTGACTGCTTTCTATTCAGCCAGTGGAGGAGGTAGGAATTTAATTACATTTCCCCACGAGTTCGATAAAATTGTATCACTTTTATGGATTTACCTGCATTTTTTTCTCATGTGACTTCTTTTATCCGTCTCATTTATTTATTTATTATTGATCTCAATAGTTGGTGGATATACATAAATGAGTACCATATTGCAAGTATACCCCATTTTTGAATACAGGATTGTATATTTCCATTCATATGAGAATGTACTGTAATCTTATTATGAATAAATAGAATTAAGAGCAAGTATGTATTTTCTTTGTGTACATTTCCTGTCAATTGTGTCCTGTTTTCATTTTCTGTTTCATATGCGTAGTAAAATATTTCAGTTATACTTCGTGTTAACTACTCACAAATGTTAATTTTTGTAGGGAAAGTATTTTCAGCTAAATTATTGTGAAATTATAAAGCATGAGATCGTGGGAGTGTGGTGTAGAGTGCCTGGAAGGGTGGTGGTACAGGGAAGGGAATCGGGAACTACCACGCGCACTAGTGGCCGCTTTTAGAACTAGGCTCGGACTAGTGCGCACACAATAATGTTATGAGCGCTGAAAGCTGTTAACGCAGCGTTAGTATGGGAGAGGGGAGTCTGGTTTATAGTCTGTGGGCTAGACCGCGCCACTGCCTGACTCACTTGCTATTGACAAAATACGTACCAATAATCCCGCCCAGATCGCGCCATAGTGCGCTCACATTTGACACAACTCGCGGAAATAGTGAAGCCATGTCAGGTTCGCTAATTGCACAAGTTGTGGAAATAATAAGGTCGCGGCGGATTCGCTAATCGCACAATTTGCGTATTCTACTACAGATTTGTAAGAGAAATAGGAGTTAATAAAAAGGTTCCTGAGACGGGTTTGAACTCACGGGAGTATCATTTTGTATCAGTCACCACAACGCTACAGCCTGAGACACGAGGGTGGTCGGACACGTTTTTTTAACATATGAATGACTATCTGAATTAGGGTAATGATATATAACGTAAGATTTTAAATTATAATAAAACTCTCTACATGGGATTGAAATCTGCCACAATTCCTTAATGATTGAAATCAATTTAAGTTCAAAACTTTGATAAACAAACCCGTATGGAGTGACATAGAGACAAGTGGAATTTTACTTACTGAGTACTTTGCAGTGTAAACGTAATATTTGAAACCATCTATTAAAAACGTCTTACTGTAACAGAAAATAGGACTCAAAAGATTCTACTCGGAAATAAGACCGTTGTATATTGTCTTTTATCCCAAAATAGATATCAGCGACGAAGCGTATCGCTATTCACACAACTTGGGGAAATAGTAAGCCCGCAGCGGGTTCGATATTTTCACAAGTTGTGCGAATGTGCACTTCGTTTGTGTTTGTACATTAATTCATTTACATGTACCGCTCTTATGAATAGCCAACTTAATCTCTCAGTACTGCCAACGAAGAGGTGGAAGGAAACATGATGAAACTGCGCATGAGCAGTTGTGACGGCCACGTCTGATGCCAGTCTGATGCTGTTACGAGGGTTGCTGTCAACATACTGTGTAAAATAAGCATATACCGGCCCAGTTAAAGTTAACATCATGGTGAGTATACGTACAATAAAGAAATCTAACGAATTTTTGTATCAGTTTGTCATGATTAGTTATTAATTCCCCGAAAGCTGCTTTTTACGCTTTGAAGTTACTCATAACCTTGCACAATTTTAGTTATCGTCTTGTGTATAATATTTCAACTGATCGCTGGTTAATTTTCTTTCATAAAGCTTTAAAATTAAATTTATCATTTTTAATTCCATCGCAAATTTTAATTAATTCATTCTTTTACGTTCATTCAACTTATTACCTTCTCGACAACATGTAATTGTGTGGTATGTTTTTTGTTTTAGCCTCTTCGATTGGATATTAAACGAAAGTTAACAGCTCGCTCTGACCGAGTGAAATGTGTAGATCTACACCCAACTGAGCCATGGATGCTTGCGTCACTTTACAATGGAAATGTTCATGTGTGGAATCATGAAAGTCAACAGTTAGTTAAATCTTTTGAGGTTTGTTTTTTATCGTTGTCATTTATTATGATGGTTGGCAAGTGGTACAAGTGATAATTGAACCATTTGTTCTAGGTTTGTGACCTACCTGTAAGAGCTGCTAAATTTGTTCCTCGGAAAAATTGGATTGTCACAGGTTCTGATGATATGCAAGTGCGTGTTTTCAATTATAATACATTAGAGAGAGCTCATGCATTTGAAGCCCATTCTGATTATGTGCGATGTATTGCTGTGCATCCTACTCAACCCTATATTCTGACAAGTAGCGGTTAGTACAAATTTAAAATCAATGACTAAAGTGATATGTTTTTAGTGTTTCAAACAAAGTATTTTTTCTGTGCAGATGATATGTTAATAAAGTTGTGGAACTGGGAAAAACAATGGTCCTGCCAACAAGTGTTTGAGGGCCATACTCATTATGTTATGCAAATTGTGATAAACCCCAAAGATAACAACACCTTTGCCAGTGCTTCATTAGATCGAACTGTCAAGGTATATTTGATCAAACTATTTTATCTTCTAAAAAACTCAGTAGAATCTGCTAGTTTATTGACTTCTTTTTAAGGTATGGCAATTGGGATCTTCTACTCCTAACTTCACCCTGGAAGGTCATGAAAAAGGAGTTAACTGTGTAGATTACTATCATGGAGGAGACAAACCCTATCTTATTTCTGGTGCTGATGATCGATTGGTTAAAATCTGGGACTATCAAAATAAGACTTGTGTTCAAACGTTGGAAGGACATGCTCAAAACATTTCTGCAGGTATACAAATTTATACTTATTTATTTTCCAAAAGTTAACCAAGCTTCTGTGTTTCTTAAGATTGATCGAGATATTTTTTAAATCTTTATTGTTAAAGTAACTTACTTTTTACTGTTATGAAATCTTTATTTATTTTCCCTAGTTTGTTTTCATCCTGAATTGCCAATTGTTTTAACTGGCTCTGAAGATGGCACTGTCAGAATATGGCATGCTGGTACTTACAGACTAGAGTCTTCTCTGAATTATGGATTAGAAAGAGTATGGACTATTGCATGTATGAGAGGTTCAAATAATGTTTCTCTTGGGTAAGCTATTACATGTGTGCTAATTCACCATATTCACCAAGAAACTTCATTATTATTTGTTTTTACAGATATGATGAAGGAAGTATTATGGTCAAAGTTGGTCGTGAAGAACCAGCTGTGTCTATGGATGTTAATGGTGGGAAGATTATTTGGGCAAAACATTCAGAAGTTCAACAAGCCAACCTGAAAGCAATGGGAGAAGGGGCTGAAGTAAAGGATGGAGAAAGACTTCCTGTAGCTGTCAAAGATATGGGTAGCTGTGATATTTATCCCCAAACCATTGCTCATAATCCAAATGGTCGGTTTGTCGTTGTATGTGGTGATGGGGAGTATATCATTTATACTGCCATGGCTCTTAGAAATAAAGCATATGGATCTGCGCAAGAATTTGTTTGGGCACAAGATTCATCTGAATATGCTACTAGAGAAGGGAGCTCTACTGTTAAAGTCTTCAAAAATTTCAAAGAAAAGAAAGCTTTTAAACCTGAATTTGGTGCTGAGGGTAAGAATTTTACTTTCTAGATCCTGAAAAATCAAATGTATTTTTCATTGAATTAATATAAAGAAATTTTTAGGTATATTTGGTGGCTTCATGCTGGGAGTCCGTTCAGTTACGGGTTTGGCATTTTATGATTGGGAAACTTTAGAATTAGTCCGACGCATAGAAATTCAACCTCGGCATGTATTTTGGTCTGAGAGCGGAGAACTTGTCTGCTTGGCCACTGAAGAAAGTTATTTTATATTGAGATATGATGCAAATGTTGTAGCTAAAGCAAATGAAACTAAAACAGGTGTGTCAGAAGATGGGGTGGAAGATGCATTTGAGGTAAGTTTATTCAGAAAGCATTTTCTGGGTACAGAATATATTGCATGTTTTCTCACCGTTTTGGAAAAGTAGCTGGGAAAAATGTTTTAATGTAATTTATTGTAATGATGTGTCAGCTGTACACTCCACTTCCTCTTTTTATTCATCTATTCAAAAACAGATTATTAAATTTTGAAGTTTGAAAATAATTTGATTTCAAAATGACTCGCTGGCCACCAGAATGTACTGGGGGATCAGCAGTCGGTAGATCCGGAAGATGGAAGTAACAGCTTCCAGAACTAGTTTGTGTTATAAAAAGTAAGTGGAGTGTGTGACCAACAATAATTTATTGTTTTGACTCCACAGTGAATTCCCAAAGGAATTTACATCATGGTTTAATGTGTTCAAGTTAAAAATATTAAGACTTTGCTTTCCAAATTTTATTACAGTTTATCATTTCCTTTCTATAGTCATACATTTTACTTGTAGTGGGGAGTTATCAATGGGATTTGAAGAACTAATTTACAAATATATGTTCTTAATCCTGTTGTGATAGAAAACTTATGACCACACCTTCACCTGTTTTTTAACTTCAGACCTTTTAGTAATTTTCTTTTTGCTTCTAGAGGAAACATCATCTCGCATATCTATGCACAGTATTCATTATTTCTTTGCCCATATGGCCTCAGATTCATAATATAATTAATAATAAGTGATATATATAAAAATTTCAACTTATTTGAAAACATGAAATAAACAAAAATTCATTATTATAATAATAATATATAACTAATAAATTTTTATGAAATGTTCTATTTCCAGTTTCTTGGAGAAGTGCATGAAACAGTGCGTACTGGTTTGTGGGTTGGCGACTGTTTTATTTACACAAATGGTGTCAATCGTATCAACTACTATGTTGGAGGAGAGATTGTGACTGTATCTCATCTCGATAGAACGATGTACTTGCTTGGCTATGTTCCTAGAGACAACAGGTTATATTTGGGTGACAAAGAATTAAATATTGTATCATACTCATTATTGCTATCAGTTCTTGAATATCAGACTGCTGTAATGAGGGGAGACTTTGAGACTGCAGACAGAGTTTTGCCTACAATTCCCAAGAGCCAGCGTACTCGAGTTGCTCACTTTTTAGAGAAACAGGTATAATAGTAGAAACAAAGGTTTTAATTATTTGTTTTAAAACGACTGCTTCATTTCTTATCTGATATATTGATTCTATTTGCAGGGATTCAAACAACAAGCTTTGGCAGTATCCACTGATCCTGAACATAGATTTGAACTTGCCTTACAATTAGGGGAGTTAGACATTGCTCATAATCTTGCTAAAGAAGCAGCATCCCAACAGAAGTGGAGACAACTTGCTGAATTGGCTACATCAAAAGGACAGTTAGACTTAGCTCAAGAGTGTCTTCATCACGCTCAGGATTATGGTGGCCTTTTGTTATTGGCCACATCATCGGGTAACTAGTGCTGCAAGGATATTGCTCAAGCTTTCTGTTTAAATTTCTTAGTCTTTGCTTTATTGAGACTGCTAGCCTAGAACAATTTTGGACTCGTTAACCTGTAAGTTATCATGTCAAGAGAAAACATTCTTCCATATATACCCGAATATAGTCCCCCTCTTATTTTAGGAGGTAAAATTTGGAAATAAATGAAATTGAATAAAATCAAAGAGAATGCTCATTATTTCCATGTGTCTGAGCATAATTTACAACTGTTTGAAATTAGTGTTGAAGCATCTTCGATCGCTCAGCTTTTGTTGTGTCGAAGATGATCTCCATCTCTCGACAAAATCGTACTGAGGAGAAAATCGAAACGCAATTGGTCATTCCTTTATAACATGATCCAGTTCAGTTTTCATTTCGAATCAGTGTCATTTCCAGCCATCATTCTTCGTATTGCATTACGCGTTCCATATATGGCTATTTTCGTAACTTATTTCCACCCATGAAACTTTGAATTAGCAGTTGTCCTGCCCTAAACTCCAAATATAGTCCCCCAAGGATATATACAAAAATAAATTTAAAAAAAGGGGGAGGGACTATATTTGGGTAAATCGGTACTAAGATTGATATGAAGGATTAGCCACTTGTATTGTTCGTCTTGCTATGTGACACAAGTAGGTGAAAATGAGAAGGATACGAGACAATTGTATTGAAAGATGTTTCTCAATTTCTTAATGAGAAAAATCCTCACAGTCATAAATTGAAAATTTTCTTGAAAATTATTTACATTATAAACAAGAACTATTTTCTCTGAACAAACTTATGTATTTAGGGTCTGATGAGACCAGAGTCTAATAGAAACATGAATATAACATTAATTTGTCAGAGTTAACATAAGATTCTGATTCTGTTCACTGGTATGGGAGTGATTGGTGACTCATCTATTTGTTAAATGTTAAAGTTCTATTTAAAAGCAATTTTATTTCAAAATTAATCCATCTCCTTACCTCAGAATGGGGAATGGGAGCAAGAACTCTTTAACATATCCAAATTTTTAAAAAATTAAGTTAAATGTGGATGAAGAAACTTGTATTATATTTTACATTGTAATTTACTCTTAACCCTTCCACATGGAGAGAAAGGAAAACTATGAGGTTTGGGTTCCATTAAAAGTGAAAGGATGTACCTTGTGCCAGGGAGTGGCGGTAGGTCTGTCGCTCACTGCCACGCGAGCTATTCAGAGCGCATATTCTACAGAGAGTGACTTCTGCGCTTTGTGACAGAATTTAATGCAGATTCTAAATATTTGCAATTTGGAAGAGATAATTAAGACAACACAGCATATACATTTATTTACCTTTATTTGTACATATCAATAATTATTATATGATAGTCCCTGAAACAATTGTCCAGACATAATCCAATGTTACAATTGGGGCACCAATGTTGTCTTCGACCATGCTAATGGCACATGATACATCGATTCTGCTGTCTGTGTGAGGAATTCTTTGTATGAGTGTCTTCCTGTAAGTCATTCCACATTGTTGTCCGTCGAATTTCTTACAGATTTAGCACTTGTGTGAGAGACAAGCAATTGCTCCACAAGCTCAACTCAAAATTTCAGAGTTTCTACTTTCATTCCAGGATTATTTTTCTTCCATATAATCATTTTATTTAATATGGTAGGATTCAACAGACGTTTAAACATCTTCATGTTCCATGTCTTTGATTTCTTTCCTTTCCATAAGGTAGGTAGGAAGGTCAACTATTCCCATAGATTTGTTATAATGTATTACTGACTGAAGTTTTTGTACTTCTCGCTTTGATTTAGTTGTCACTAATTTCTCGCTATCATTATGATGCATGCTTATCATGGAGACAGGTTTCTTATCCATCCACTTCAGAACAGTCACAGGGCTGGAATGTTGAGCAATCATCTCTCCTTTCTTTAGTTTTTTATCGTTCACAATTTTGGGAACATCTTTTCTGTTTAAGCAAAGTGTCCCCAAGCAGTTGGTTTGTTTACTTTTTAAATGCATTGTCAATGATGGACAGTTGTAATAATTATCCATCCACAAAGTGTGACCTTTGCGTAAAAGTGGTTCAATCAGCTCCAAAACAATTTCACAGGTCTTGCTGTCCACACTCATTGTTTTTGAAATTTACTGATGTATCCTTTCCTGTGTATTCACAAACATCTCTCAACATCTCTCTTCTCGAAGCATGGATGCTTCGCTTGTATATTTTCTGGTTGCCATTTCCACCCACACAAATCTTATTAAGGATCCTGTCTCGAGGCTACAATTCCTCAACAGAATCCTTTCACAAGGTTTCATGTTTTACACCAGGCATGTATCTTCATTGACCGGAAACTATTTATTTCCACATGTCAATTTTGACATATACTCTTTTACAAACTGCATGTGCAAAGAGCTCGTCTCTTGACATCCCCGCGGCACCATAGAAGTTGCTCAACGGGTGAAGGGTTGTTTTTGAAATAGCGCCAAACAATACACACCCTTTTATCCACGGGCTGACCCCACAAAGGCTGTCCATTCACTACAGTACATGAGATAGAAAGTTATGAATTGCAAAATTAAACTTTCAAGATATTATTCTAGTTTTTAAAATTAAAGGTTTCCTAGTAAATATACTTGTATTACTATTATGCATAACAATACAAACTTAAATTCAATTATATAGAATTACATTTTTAACATACAAATTTAAAGACAAAATAAAAAGGATATCCAGTATACATGGGTGTAATGCCAAATCTGGCAGTGTGGAAGCTTTTGTGTCAGAGCAGTTAGTATGGAAAGGAGAAAATTTATAACACTTATGTATTCTTTTTAGGAAATGCCAAAATGGTGAAAAAGTTGTCAGAAACATGTGATGCCTCTGGAAAGAATAATGTTGCATTTTTATCCCATTTCATTTTGAGTGATGTTGAGAAATGCCTTGACATTCTCGTGACTACTGACAGACTACCTGAAGCTGCATTCTTTGCAAGGTTGTAACTATTTTAAAATTGGTCATGATTATCAATGGAAGTTAGTATCAATTGTAACTTTATGGATTTATTATTTATCTGTCAATAGGACATACATACCTAGCAAGATTTCATACGTTGTGGGTCTTTGGAGAGAGGCTTTGTCAAAAGTTAGTGAAAAAGCTGGTCAGTCTTTAGCAGATCCAAAAGATTACGAAAATTTGTTCCCAGGATTAATAGATGCTTTAAAAACTGAACAATATCTCAAAGAAGAAAGAAGCAGGGTAATACCTGCACACATGTATCCTCAAATAAGGGTAAGGATTATGTTTTTAAGGTTAATTGTTTTCATCCTTCTTTGTGTGTTGGAGGTAATCAGTTTGTATTTTACTATGTCAAACAGTATGATACCTTACCATTTTCAGAAAAGTGACAAAAATCTATTTACATTATATTTTATTATAATTGCTTCTTCTTAGATGAACCATGAGAGGAACCCGATTGAAGAAATGAAGGCTGCTGAAGCAGCAGGCAAATTCCATTATGTCCCAGAACTAGTTCTGAATGGTGGAGATGAAGATGATGATGATGATGATGAGGAGGAGGAGGATCTAACAGAGAAGTTTGAAGAACCGGAAGGCTTAAGTTTGCCACCTGGTAACAATTTCTTTTAATCAATGGGGCTGACCCTCAGAAGAGTGTGTTATTGTACATAGAACTTTACACGCCAATGTTGTGGTTAACTAAACTACAAATTGTCATGAAGGCTTTTTTATCTCAAAATAAAATGACAAAATCTCTTTAAATCTTTGTGTGTAATACTGAATGAATTTGAATGAACGAGTGCAAGAACTTCCATTGAAAGTCGAATAAACTTTTCTGCTTCAGCTGTTTTGCAAGATTATCATAAAGGAAATGGTTTTATATTATGTTAATTAGTCCCTGGTTTTGTGTATAAACTGCAACTGTGTTCCTTCTGTAACATGTTATGAGTGTACATTTATTACTCATTTGGCTTCCATATTTATCCTTGAAAATATGTCACTAAAATGTATATATCTTAGTGTAGTTGAGGTGATTTCTTATCTTATTAGTGCTTCTCTAAGAAAAAAAATTACTAATTTGTTTCATCAAACTTTTGTTCAAAACGTTTTGAAGAGGCATATTCTTTTCTAATTTTAGAATTTTTTTAACATTTTAAGATGTATAGAGAAAATGTTGGCATATAAAATTTCTTTTTATCAAAATATTCATGAAGACTTTCTCCCTGTAGTTGTCTTGCAGCCTGTGGTAGTGATTCCTCCACAAGCTCCAGCGCAACCCCCACCACCTAAGACTCATGCCTCCAAAGTAGATTCTGATATTGCTGCTTTGGAAGAAGAGCTCGACTTGGACATTGATAGTTTAAACATTGATGACAAGATTGACAATATGGTATGTTGATACATTTTCCAATCACTAATTAATTAGTCAGTTACCCACAGCGTAAAGGCTTTGTAAATTTCATTTTTAGCAGATTATTGAAATCTGCCATTCAAATTAACTTGTGGTTTTAAATCTAAACATGTATGAATGAATAATTTATTATCAAAATAGCAGTTATGTACTGAATATGACCATGTGGAGGACAATTAAAAAATTTGCTCTGCAAGCAAAGCACATTCCCATCAATTCCAATCAAGAGCCCAAAGGCAGTGGCAAATTTTATATTTCTGTGCTCCATGTCAAAATGTTTTTTTGTGTTCATAAAAAGGAACAAAACTAGTTAACTGTGTGTTATGATATCTCTCAAATATAAACAAATTTTATTTTCTTTACATTACAAAAGAACAGTTATGTATGAAATCTTTGAATTATTCCGAAAACATTGCTAATAAATCAAAACTATTAAAATTGTCCAAAATACGAGATAAATAATAACAATATTGTCTCCCATCCATCTGTGCCTGGGGGGAGGGCTATATATTAATCTGCTATAATTCTCCTCTCCACCAAAATTTTTTTCTATGTACATAACAAGTTTCCATGTTCTGGTTTAAAGTTGAATTTTCAACAATTTATTTCATAGCTTAATCTTCTTGATTTCTTTATATTTTTCTTACATTACTTTCTAGTGAGAACCGCCAACTATTGTATTTTCTTGATTGTGGCTTAAATTCTGATTTATTTTGTACTGACACTTTTGTATTGAAATATAATTTGAAATAATGTCTCGTGGCATGATAAATTAAAAGTCGTTTTCATGTTGCTCATTTCTTTATTGGTATTAGAAAGCTTTTTCGGCTGCATAGCAACCATCATCAGTAACATACACTGAGTGTTAAGGAATATTTTTGGCGAATGTACTGAGTGACATACACTGAGTGTTAAGGAATATTTTTGGCATTCGCCAAAAATATTCCTTAACACTCAGTGTATGTTACTGATGATGGTTGCTATGCAGTCGAAAAAGCTTTCTAATACCAATAAAGAAATGAGCAACATGAAAACGACTTTTAATTTATCATGCTTTGATAATGTTGCTAAAGCTCCACAATTACCAAGTGTCTCGTGGTAGAAGGCTGAGTAACTCTAATTAAATTTTATTGATTCACTCTCATTAATTGTGTGTAGGAATTGGTCACCATTTATTTTATGACCCCAAACATTACTACCTATCCATTGCATTAACTAATATTCTTCTCTGTATTAATAATTTTTCACATTAAGCATTCAAATAGGCGTAACTTTATAGGATGTGCATAACATTAAGACCAGACTGTCTTAATATCATGCTCATTCTGTAAAGGTACATTTCATGTAGTTGCCGCAAGTTTGGAAATTTATTATTTTATGAAATACTCAAATTAGTTGTTTTCTTATTGCATTTTTATTACTTTTCATAAGTGTTATTTATAGAGTACAACCTAAATGTAGTGGCTAAAGTATAGAAATATTGTGTACATCACAAAAAACCTTCAAATTTGTCTGCTATTAAGAAGTGTCCATTTTAGCGAAGTTAAGATCAAAATAGAATAAAATGACATGGTAGGGAAATGAATAAGATGAACTACATTAATGAAAAACTATGCACTAAATGACTCTTTAAAATACACATTAGCATTTTGAATATTTACTTTGAAAACCACAGAAGGAACTTTAGAAAAATAGTTTGTAATTCTCTTGTGTATTTTTTTCTGCAATTTTGCTGTATTTTCCCCTCCATAATTCCTGTTTTATTTTCTACTTGTCTTTCCAGAGATAATCGAGTCATAATCAATATCTCCCCTAAATAAATAAATGTAACAGTATTGGAATTTTCAAATGCAGCTCCACTACAAAACCACAGCATGCCAACCTTGTTCATCCATCTAACTGGTCTAAAATGAGTTCTGCCTTTTTTTCTAAGTGACCTCCAAATTTTTTCCCGTATTGGTGGACTGGATATGGTATTTTTGCTGCTTGTGTACAGCAGAACCATTCATGAGTCGTGTTCAGAATCACTTAGATTGCTGTCGTTCCTGTTGTTTGCATGCTGTTCTGCTGCTTGCTTTATTTTTTAAACAATGAATCGTAAAAGTCCCCCTCCCCAAAAGTCACCCAGGAAGACTGTCTACATCCATTATAGAGGGGCCTCTGCATTTCTGAAGTATGAAATACTGTAAATTAAATTTATTTATACTTGTCCTTGGGCTAGGTTCAGGCCATGAGGTCTGGTCTTCTATGTAACATTGATTCAGGAAGGAGAGATGTTGGGTTGACGGGGAACTTACGGTACTGAATCGACATTTGTCTGGAAACCCCAACTGAAAACCTCACCTAGTTCAGCCAAGCAGGGGTTGAACCCACGCTTTTCTGCTCTGTAGCATTGTGGAGGTGAAGATTCGAACACTAGACCACCACTGTGAGTGGGACAGGGAATAAAAAGAATCCACAATTCAGAAGTGTTTATTAAGGAAAGTTTCATTGTATACATAAAAGCATGCATATATACTGATAGAAATGGTTAGTTGGTCTGAAAATGGATGATGAATCACGCAAGAAAAGGAATTTTTTTTCCCCTGTGAGAAAAAAGTATGAACCTTGTTACTAAAAGATACAGAGACATCAACTCTTCCATCCAAATTTAATTATGAAAATTAGTGCTGTGCCATATTTAATGCTTTATTTTGTGACAATCGGTCTTGCGACTCTTATTCAAATAAAAACTTACGGGCCCTGGTGATTTTTGTCACTGTGACTTTTTCTTTGCTCTCATAACGTCTATGGATCCTTATGGTGGTGCACGCTCTTGAATACGTGACGACTAGGTGAAGTTTTGTCCGCAGGGTCCAGCACTCACCAGTGACGCAACTGGCACTGCGTTTGTTGATGTAACTGCTATGAGCTCATTGGTAACAATGTCACTTCCCTCTGTACACTGAAATTATCAGAAATAGATTTGAAAATTCATAAAGTTTTGAAACTTGGTAATTAGATGTAGAAAGTAATATTGTTTACGTTTGCCGGTTTTTGCCAATTTGGTTTTCATGAATCATATCGATGTGAAAAAAAAGTTTTCCTAGTTAAATTGCCATAAAGAAAGGTAAAATCCATTTCTCATTCTTGTATTTTCATAAGTTACTGTAGGTTTTTATAAACCTAATTATTTGTCAACATTTCTGACACTCATCAAAAGTAGTGGAAAAAACTTGCCTGGATAAGCACATAGATTTGCAAACGTGGTATAGAACTTTCCATTTATCAGTCTATAATTCCACAGTGGATGAACCCTGCGTTTTTTTACCATTGTACCGTGTTCAAAGTAAAGGCGGGGGAGGGAAATTTGCAAAGTTTGTTTTTACATATTTGGTGGGGGAGGCATATAAAAGAACCCCGTGTTGTTTTAAATTTTGTATTTGTGATATTCTGTATACTTTTACTTTTCTTATAATTAAGATTTCTTAAGTGCCTTATAATGATGCATTTTTAGCCCATAAAATTAACATTGTAAGGACATTAGTTGAAATTAATGCTTAAATATTTACAATAATTTTTGTCAATCACGAGAGGTGGAATTATTTTTCTGTGGTGGGAACTAAATGTAAGATGTGGAAGTTGAGAAAAAAGTCAGAAGGGGGAAATTCCCTAGATTCTCTCCCCCCCCCTTTGTGTTGTACCTTTTCNTAATGACAAGTGTACAGACAACCGAACCTCGTCCATCTTGACATATGACAAGGTAACTGCACGCGGTAAAGAAATCTTTGGTGACGTGACAAGACAATGAATTTATACTCATCCTGGGAAAAAATTTCCAGTGCGCACCCAACCTCAATGTGTGACCATTAATTACTCATCTTCGATATTTCCCTCTTTTAATAGTATTGTCGAGGAGTGAGGAATACTTAACGTACACGTTTTAATGCGTGATGCAGTAAATATGAATCAATTGGTGCAGAATGATGAAGTATGCCTATTGGAAGGAATTCAATCTCCCCGGTGAGATAGCGTTGTTCGTCGAGCGCGCATCTGCTTTCCCAGTGCGACTTCCGGTGAGCTCGAAGATGATCGTTACCGTTGGTTATCTGGATGGCGCCGACTCCCTCGAGACTCCAGCTAAGAGCTCGACACTTGCGCCGACCTTTGAAGTAGAGCCGAAACACACCCGTTACGCCGGAAGCGGGCGATCTATAACGACCCTACCAGTTAGCTCGCTACTGCTAGTGTGCCCATGTGGCTCTTGACCTCTCTCGTACTGTCACCGGATATCCCACCCGGCGAGGAATCTGTTTAGTATAGTAGCAGCGCTGTCCTCCAAATAAGAGGGTCATGATGCAGACAATGTCGTTAAATTTGACTCAGGAAGGATGTGATGAACATTATTTGGAGATATCGGGGCAGGTTATATCTGTCGTTTCCTAAGAATTGAATATTTGTCTTAATTTTTATAAATCAAGTACAGAATTCCTACATCTAAAATATATTGTATATATAGTCAGTTAAATTACTTTTTAGTTGCTGTTACTATTACTTTCTTTTGTGCTAGAGAAAGCCATGGTGTTCCTCCTTCAGTTTATTTCAGTTATAAGCAATTTTATTTTCATTATTATGAAATCTATTTTGTATCCTCAAAACATGTCGGTGCATTACGGTATCATTTATCTTTCTATTACCTTTTTTGCTTTGTTATTTATCTTGCTTCTACCCTTTTTCTCTTCATTTTGTTAATTTTATTTTTTACTTTTGTCCTTCTAGGATTTGAACCTTGATGAAGACTTACTTGAAGATGATTGAGGCTCCCTTGTGCTGGGGGAATGTATGATATGTGTTAAAGTATGTTTTCATTATTGTGTGAAAATGCCTTGGACCTTAGCAGTTGTAAGATAGACTCCACAATTTTGTATTTCATAAAAACTCTCAAGAAAGTTTCTGGGTGATAGTTAAGTGCAAGTGTACATACTTCACAGTGATTGGGTGCATATTACAAAATATTGAATGATTATATGTTAAGGATGTATTAAAAAGTTAACATCTCATATATTTATTCTTGTTTGTCCTGAGTTATAGTATTCTATTTTTTAAATTCAAAAATTCATTTTTTCCATGATGTAATACTTAATAGGAAACATTTCATTTTTTATGTTAGCATTCTGGAAATATCTTGAATGTGTTTAGTATATGAGCCCAAGGAATAAAATTCTGAGGCATCATGCCAAAAACCAATTACTCTCGCTTTATTTTTTTAAATGTATTTACATGTCACAGTATATGTGCCACCTTTTATTAATTTTAGTAATTTTTCAAAAGCACTAACAAATAAAATGAGGTGAAGGAGATGATGTATAAGAAATTATGCCCGTCTTTCAATGTGGAAATGGGTAGAGTGCAAAGCACAGTATGAAGCGAAATGTTAGTCTGGCACATATCGTTTAGTATAAGATACAAAAAGAAGTTTTTCTGTTGATTGCATATGTAGGCTTGTGACTTATGATTCTGAGGACAATGTTCATCATTTACCTCTTCGTTGCACTCATTAAACTATATATGATTTGGGTCAATAGAGTAGTTACACTTATTTACCCATGTCTAGAGTAGTTTGAACGTAACCATTCATGACAATTATATTTCTCAGGTGCAGTGCAGAGTGGAGTAAGTGTGGATATATCTACAGAGACTGGTCAAATCTGAAATAATTTTTGATTTGAACAATGAAGATGTTGAAGTAATTCAGAATGTTTCTCTAAACCATACTTTAAATATTGCAACCAAAAAATCCAATTTATTATGATGATTCTTGCAATGAGGTTAGCATGTAAAATTTACTATGGTTTATTTAGAAGCTTATTTCAGAAATTAGTATCAAAAGGAACACTTATATGTCAACAAGAATGAATAAAAGTGAGCATCATTATAAAAGTCATGTTACTACTAACAAAAATTCACAAAAATGGAGCACTGAAAAATTATGGAGACAAATATTTTGTCCTCTATGTGCTTGAGATAATATTTTAAATCATATAAAAATACAGTCCCTTTACTTTTTTTATTTCTTTCATTCTTCAATATCTGATGTGGACTATAAATGTTAATAAATCCAATTTTTTCACAAATACTGTACAGAGTTACATTTTTTTAAATATAAATATGAAATTTATTCTAAACATACAAGCTAAAATACATGGGTAAGTCAATAAATAAGTTGCAAAACTGGATAGTAGATATAATAATCAAAATAACTTCATGACATTTATTTCACCTTTTGACATAATTTACCTGTACATACAGACACTTATCCCATCTCTTTACAAGTCCTTGAAAGACAGGAGCTGGAAAGTCTTTTGGTTGCTGTTGCAGCCAATGAGTAACCTCTTGGATTCCACCATCATCAGTTTCGAAATGATGGCTACCCAAATGATTTTTTAGTGGTCCAAACAGATGAAAACCACATTACAAATGATTTGTTCTACATTTGTGACTGCAGTTGACACCTTTGCTGGATGACCAGGATGCTCCCCATCTCTGACACTCTGCCTTCCCTTGTTTAACTTCTGGATGTAATTGAAAGCAACTTTCCATGAGAAACAGTTGTCATCCTACACAGGATGTGTTTTGCGATTCACTTATTGTGTGGACAGTCCTTTGACCCATGAAAAATGCACAACTGTACAGTGTTCTTCTCGTGTACATATGTAACACAATTGCCATCGTGCACTGGCTGCGTCTGACTGACTATGTGCCTACGAGATGTCACGCAGCCTATACAACAAACATACATATGCTGCCATCTGCTGGCAAAAAATGTGCTAGCAATTTAAAAATGGTATAAGGGAAACTAATGTTTGCGACTTATGTATTGACTTGCCCTTGTACTTGTTTATCTGCATTATACCCTGAATGTTTTTGAGAAACTTTCTGCTGAACAAGTGTTGTTAGATTAACTAATTTTTCATTCAAACTTCATTATGCCTTTCTGATTTCTGTGCTTTATTAATCCAAGAGAAACTTCAATGATTTAGTTTAAGGATATTTTAACTTAAATTGTGAATTTTGTACGCTACTAAAGACTTCCTTTTAAAGAAATGTGAGGCATAAAAAGTATCCTGCTTGTATTTAAGAAATGATGTAATGGTGTCACAATGTCATGATTTATAGTGATTTTAAAGTGAAGGAGTTATATTTTAAATAAGTAGGCAATTGCTGATGGGACTGAATTTGACCTATGTAAGTTTGGGTCATTTCCTACAAATTTAATAATTTAACTTCTGAAGAAGAAGAAAAATAAGACTTAATTTTGTCTCATTTGCCATTATTTAAAAACCAATATATTGTAATCTGAAAAGCAAAGTAATGAGAACATAAAATTTGGTCATACTGAAATTGAACCCCTCTCTTTTCTCCCCCCCCCCTCTCCCCTTCCCCCCCTCTCTCTCACCACTCCCACTCCCACCTGAGAAAGAGTTAGCTTTATAAGTGTGTACAAATATGGTTGTCAGTGACACAAATAATTGAGTCTTTTAAAAAAATTTCAGAACATGTGTTTAAAATATTAAGGGTGATAGAATTCTCCAATTAATAAAAAAAGAAAGTCTACCAAGTTCAGTCATTGGATGCAAAGATAAAATGTTGTTACAACTTACAGTATAGTGATAGTGGTACAAATGTAATTGAAACGGCTCTATACGCGAACTTGTGTGAGCGAGGTATTGAAATCAGTGAGTTCAGAATCCTGCAAGGGACATCAGGGTAAGGAGCGGAAGTGTGAGTAGACTTCTAAAGGCTCGAATTGTAAACAATCTGCGAGAAAAGTTGAAAGCCGGGCGACTTTACTCGCTACTGGCGTGTGGACTTGTTAGCTAGTGGTAAACTAGCGGTGTGTCATCAGTTGCTAGTGAACTAACTGCGATTATCCTGGTGGTTCCTGGTTTCAGTATCGACAGAATGACGACGGAAGTGGATCGCGCGGGAGTCGTTATTATGGCTCATACTATCAAAAAGGAATTAAGATAAAACTGAAATAGAGGCATAGAAAATTGTGGGTATAACCATGGATACAAAGAAGTGAGAAATACAGTGCATCGAGCAGTTTACTGAGCGAGTTGAAGGACGAAGATAATATAACCTTGGCAATAAAGGATTCCCTATGGCGATAAGGACATTTTTTACGAGATATTTCGTATTTTATTTTCTTCCTTGAAAATTGGGTACAGCATGATTCAAACTATTACATTTTACCTACATTTCCTCTGAATTTAAAATTTCGCATTCGTTAACAATAATATAATTACCCCTTCGATAGCTCAAGGCTAGCGTATTTGCTTGTCACGGAGACAACCCGGGTTCGATTTTCGGCTAGGTTATAAAAAGTTGAAACTTTACAACTCTATGTCTCAGTTCCATCTATACGCCCCATGTTTCACAACGTGTCTGGTGAGTAAACTCACGTAGAATTGGGCCTTACTAGCACTCGTCACAGAGGTACTTAGTTGGCCATGATACGCGACGTGATCGCAAGCCATCCATTAATGAGTCGCAATCGCAAAAAAAAAGAGGAAGAGGGAGGCCAGTTTTCGAGTCACCACATGTGAAACGCAGATATACACTCATTTGAGTCTGGTTTATTCGCCAAATCTATATGATTTAGTTTTTACGTAAATTCAGATTGAATGTGTCCTTTTTTAAAACTACAATTTTATCTCTGGGCACTGATGTAAATACCTGACGCGAGTTTCGTTCTTTTCGAAGCAGATTAAAACACAAAATTAATTTAAATTTCCATGCAGAGGCACACAAAGGGGTGGGGTAGCAACTGTAAGGGGTCGCGAGTGAGTGAAGAGGGCCCGTGACTCTGGTTGTTTCTCGGTATCCCTGGCGGGCTGAATTTTTATTGCAGGTAACAAAGAAAAAGTGAGCTTAAAGAGGTTCCTCAGCGTATCTGCTACTTCAAAAACGAGTGAACAAGAACTGGTTTCACACATAAATGAGCGCATTACAGTGTCCTTGCAATTAAGTCCCTTCACAATGGTCGAAAAATTTATGCAATTCCTTACTTTTGAAGACATTTATGGCGGAATTTTTATTCAAACTTCAAACGATAGTACATTTAATATTTAACAGTATAATAATACGACCATTAATGCTTGGAAATATTGACAAGGTAAAATTTATCTACTTTGACAATACCTTGAAAGTATTGATTACATGAGTGGTAAAAAGAAGTGCGCACGAGAAAATTTAAGAAAATGTAATGAATTTGAAGACTTGTATGAAATATTTTCCTCCTAATGTATGTTTTTTGTCGGAATTAAAGTTTGAATGAAACGAGGACTCGGTGCGGCACCCATCAGTGACGGTCTTGCTGCAGCTTTCTGACGTGAAAATTATTAATACGCGAGTTAGCGCTTGAATAGAAAGCCATATTTATTCACAAGTATCGTGTAGATCAAAACAATGAAACGTTTTATAGTGACTGCTGAATCGCGTAATTTTCGACGTTTCTCGACGTATATCGCTCTTCGAAAATGTATGATATGACAACTTCCACTGTGATTGAAACCAAATTTAAACCTTATTTTGAGAAATGTTAGAATGTATTTAAATTTAATTTCTTTTATCGACCCGAGATCAGTTATGAACTACGTTTTTCTGGATGGTGAAACTTTCAGAACGTCAAAATATACCAGTATTTTACAAACCCGTAAGATCGTTCTCAGTTCAAATATTCAAGACGGTTTTTATTTATTTATGAGCAGAAAATCATTATCTACGGATTTTTATTTAATATTGTGATTATACGCATGTTGAAGAAATGTGGATACTTTTGTTTCACAACATAAGTAAAAATTCGCATTTTTTTTCACTTTTAAATGACAGTTAACTTTTTAAAGTGCTTGAACCGTGTACGACAGCTTTAACGTATTACCACTATCCACCACAGAAAAAACTGAAAAAAATTTTTTTGTTGGGTTTTATAAAAAAAGTCTTTTTGATAACTTGTGAGGGTTAATCATGTTACGTCGAATGAAAATGGTAGACGGGACCGGGATTCGAACCCGGGACCTTGAGCTCTACGCGCTCATGCGCTTACCGACTGCGCCATCCCGTTCGCTTCTCGGGTCCGTCTATCATTCTCATTCAACTTGTGAAACCCAAAGACCTCTGAGGTGGTCTCGTAGAGACTAGATTCCTCATCTGAGGCGACTCCCATAGGAAGTACTTTATTTGGGTAGCATTTTCCATTTCTGGTTCACAAACATAGAAATCTCTTAGATTGCGGTGAACCTCACCGCCAGGTAACAGATTAATCATGTTACGTCGAATGAAAATGGTAGACGGGACCGGGATTCGAACCCGGGACGGTATGTTGTATACTCAGGTTTTATTCGGTGATCCATTTGGGACTCAGACATAATTTTGCTCCACATGAAACACAAACAGGGTTTCTCTTCTTCTAAAAAATCTGTCAAAGAAATTAAGATTTTACAATGCAATAATCTAAAAAGTTATTTTTGATTTAATTTTCTAAATTTTGCATTTCCTCCACCCCCAGGCACAGGTGTGAACTCGTAGGACAACTCACAAACCACCACTGCTCCTTGGTAAAACAAATGCAAAAATGTACATAAAGTTTTGGTAACAATGACACGCAACTACTTTCTAAGAAAATATAATAATACAGCATACAGTAGAGAATTAAAAACCTTTTATACAGAGAAGTTACTAAACTGGGAATTATTAATTGGGAAACATTTTAGTCTCCGACCGTTAGGAACGCAAATAAGTTAAAATAATTTAAATTGTGTCTAGTAATAATATTAAACTATTAGAGAAAAGAATTACGATTATTTTAAACTAAAAGAGCATTATTGCGTATTAATCTTTTTTCTTCCAAATATGTAGAACAAATGATAACACAAAACCTCTCATTTCCGTGTGAATGATGAAATGTTCAAGAATTGTGTTGAAATATAAATGTCAAATGCACAAAAAGTCCCATGTAACCTCTTGTTTAAGTTTCATTCAATTCGTCTCATTGCAAACACTGACGAAACAGAGCACCTGTCATTCGGTAATAGTGTAGAGAAATATCTTCCCCAATTATCTCTTTCGATAAACGGAACCCAAATAAAAGCTATTTAGACCACTAAATTCTTAAGTCTTCATATTCGAGACAACCTCAAATGGAATTGGTATGTTGATAATTTCAATTTCAAACTAATCAAATTTGGCTACGCGTCCTGAATTCTAGCTAATGTTGTCAACACGTTTCCCGCTGGGTGTATTTTGCATACTTATTCCCATTTACGATACGGTATTATTTTTTTGGGCCACTCCCCATGAGCATCCAAATTTTTAGAATACAAAAGTGAATAGGTCGGATAATATGTCATTCTTAACCCTGAAATTCATGTAAACTTTCATTTAGGATATCAAATATTCTATCGGTCCCTTTCATCTACATTTATGCAGCGGTTGTGTTTGTTAAGACTGAATTATTAAAATCCATCAAATGCATGAGAAGAAACAGTTTAGCTCATGAACTCAATACTATAGTATTATTAGTACTATAGTAATAGTGCTTATATTCATCGCCCTAGCGTTTCTGCCACTCTTTGCCAAAAAGGGCCATTTCATTCGAAAATCGTTTCCCAAAAATCTAAAAGATATTATTAAATGGAACCTCCGCGGTTAAATGCATTTTACCAATTGCCTTCGCTTCTGTATTCTTAAAGAATTTACAAATTTCAATAAAAAACTTTAAAATGAGTTTCAATTTCCCGAGAAATATTTATTCGTTTTATTCTAGTTATTTTTGTGTGATGTTAACTCCGCTTACTTCATCACGCCATTATTTCTTAACCGCAAATATAAGAGATTTCTGTATGTTTGTTAACTCCAGAATTGGAAAATACCGATCCACAATCGAGTCATTCCTAAGGGAGTCGCCTCATATGTGGTTACTAATCTCTATGAGATTACCTCAGATGTCTGCGGGTCCTGAGAAATTCAGTTTTTTCTGTACGAAAAAAAAATTCAAAATTAATATCATAACAGAAAAGAGCATTTTATTTCCTATAAAAATACTCTCTAATTTATTTTTTTGTTTCTTTGACTAAAGAATTTTACTTGAAGCTAGCGCTACTTCATATGGAGCCAAATCTTAAAAACGCCCGAAAGTTAGTGACAAGGTTTCGTACATAAAATCACTTCATATTTCTATTAAGGATTTCCATAAGTACAACTCAAGCAAAAAGGAACAATTTGAAAGACTGAAGTATTTTTTGTGATCCGCTTCACGTGAAATGACTCGTAGAGGAAAGGCGATATGACTAATATCACACGAACCTTTCCATAAGCGTCTTATATAGTGTTTAAAAAATGAAAACAAAGACACATTAAAGTCACAGATTTCAAAATGAGATACTTCTTCTCTTTTGGGCTGCCGAAGGTCGAAACATACCTTCTTGAAATCGGAGTGTTAAATCATACTCCAACTCCGCCAATTTTGCGAGTACATTTGGTTACGAATTTCACGCCTTGAACATTGTGACACTACTTTAGGTTTCGTCACTGTGTGGCACTATTAATACTGAAAGTTAGTTTATAAGAGGTATGGTTTTAAACGGATTTACATTTAATGCCACGAAACGAGAGTTTCCATCGCCTATAATCACAGTATTAGATACACATTTGTATAAAATCCTCGCACAAATAAAACAAATTCCTTATAAATAAATTGAAATTAACACACTTGAGCACTCGGAATGTGATTTTTTCTAATGAAACCAAAAGCTTTATGACCATCTGCCAACGGGGATGCCATAGTTTATAACTATGCAGTAAACTACTTTTTGGGTGAATGTTTTACATTTACATATTTATTTTCAAAATATGTCATTCTCAACAAATATTAAAATTGGATTCCAATCGTTGCAATAGTTCTAATATTATAAACTTACAGAGTACGAGTTTTGCCGAAAAAGTATTTTTTTCTATCTATAATAATAAATCAGACAGTCACTACAAACAAATGTGCTTCTAACAAGTCAGCGCAGAACAAAATAAGCTCAATTTTGGAATTTAGCTTTCATCTGGGTCTTCACAGGAACTTTCTATGTTAATATTAATTCAAATATCTATAATTATAACGGTTTCTACCGCAGTGGGTTTTACATGAGAAACTACAGCCTTTTATTTTTTATTTTTAACGAAATAATTTTCTAATATCTCAAATATTCGTATCATAATCAATTGAGTCCAAACATGATGCCACTCTTTTGTTTCTAAGCTTAGAAAGAGTCTAATAATAAAAATTAATTGAAGAAAACTAATGTCATGATAGGGTCTAAAGGGAAGTGATGCGAAGCCATTAGAGGGATAACATAGCCTCTCCTTTCCAAATGCCAAAACTCACCTTCACGCGGTGGACCCGTTTTCACAAACGAGACTCTGGCGACAGAGTACTTGCGGGATAACCATATCACCTTTATGCAGCTAAGGAGGAAATGCCAAGGCACTTACGCAAACCATCAAAGCGCAGAGGAAAGTAATAAGGCATTAAGACAGCAGCCCTGTCAGATTACTCGGAGAGTATCGCGCCAATCACCCCTTACCCTCTTAAACTTTGAAACTATTAAAGAAACATATGTAAATAGCCATTCTGACACGAGGACAAACTTTAGCATGAAAACGGAGACGAAAATTGAATTCTGGAGTGTAAGAACACTAAATGAACCGGGGAAGCTCAGACAGGTTATAAATGAAATGCAGAGATATAAAGTGGAAATTTTAGGGTTGAGTGAGATCAGGTGGAAGCAATTTGGAACCTTTGAAACAGAAGATCTTTGTTATACCTTTTTATACTCTGGAGTTACAGGAGATAACGAACATGTAAGTGGCGTGGGTATACTGTTAAATAATATTGCAAAGAATAGCTTAATACAATGGCAGTCAGTGTCCGATAGAATAATTACGGCACGATTTAAAACCAAAATAAGAAATGTTACAATAGTACAGTGCAATGCCCCCACAGGAAAGGCAGAACGAAATGCCAAACTTTACTTCTATTATGAATTAAAACAAACCCTAACCAAAGTGAATCGGAGAGATAAAATTATTTTTATAGGCGATCTTAATGTTAAAGTGGATAGTGATAATACGGAAATGCAGCATGTGATGGGACCACATGGAATTGGAGAAATAAATGAAAATGGGGAAATGTTTGTGGAATGCTGTAGTGACCATGAACTTGTTATAGAAGGTACGCTATTTCCCCATAAAAAGTGTCACAAAACATCTTGAATTTCTCCTGACGGACAAAGAGAACAAAATTGACCACTTTTCTATCAGTAGGTCGTGGCGAAGATCACTTTTGGACGACCGAAATAAGCGGGTGGCATATGTGTGTAGAGATCATCTCATGATAGCACGCATGAGGGTAAACATCCTAGCCTAAAAAATAAATTTCAAAGTGCCAATAGAAAATATGATATCCGGAAAATCAAAAAAGAGAGAGAGACGTTAAAGAGCAAATTAAAATGAAAAAGTATGATTCTCTTTGCAACCTGTCGAGAGAGAGAGTAATAATGTGGAAAGCATACGGGAGGGTGTGAAGGATGGCCTCCTAGATGTAAGTGAAAGGGTGATTGGATTCAGGAGGAAAGAGCAAAAATACTGAATGACAAATGATACATGGGAGAAAATAGAGCAGAGGTAGAATATTAAGCAACAAATTAACTCCTGTAAAACACGTGGGAGGAAAAGGGAATTAGTGCAGGAATATAATGCAAAAGACAAGTTACTTAAACGTAGTTCTCGCAGGGACAAAAAAGTGAATAAATGAAATGGCACGCAAAGCATAAGATTCTGCAAGCAAAGAGGATATAAAGGAATTATACCACATCACACGGATATTATCAGGTAGGAGGAATCAGAAAACTAGTCATGTCAGCAGTAAAGAAGGAAAGCTTTTAACTACTGGTGAGCAGATGCAAAGATGGGAAGAGTTCTATCGAGAAACGCAAGATGTGGAAAAGTTACCTGAAAATGAAGGGATGTATCAGCAGATTGAAATAAGTGAGGCAGCGCCAACCCTTCCTGTACTTATAAGTAACAAACAAAAAATGGTAAAGCATCAGGTAAAGATGATATTTGCCCTGAAATTCTCACTGCAAGTGTAAATACAACAGGACAGTACCAGCTAGAACTGTTTCAGAAGGTGTGAGAAGAAGGAAAGGTCCACAAGGACTGGAAGATCGGATTAATGGTCAACATACCAAAAAAAGGTGATTGAACAAGATGCAATGATTGGAGGGGTATTTCTCAGTTATCGGTACCGGGTAAGGTCTTCTCACGTGTGATTCTCAACATAATGGAACTGGCGTTGGAACAAAATAATAAGGAAAGAACAGAATGGCTTTAGACATAATCGTAGCTGTGTAGACCAAATTAACACGCTTCACCTTATTATACTGTAGAGTGGAATAGTACTCTATATTTAACCTTCATAGACTTTCAACAAGCATTTGATTCCTTGCGACATAAAGCCACTTGACAAGTGCTAGGAAAGTATGGTTTACCTCAAAAGATAATATATATCATCAAAGATACGTATAATGATTATAGTTGCCATATAATACACAATAGGAAATTGTCTAACCCAATACCAGTAACACATGGAGTGAGGCAAGGTTGTATTTTACCACCATTGTTACTCTTGCTGGTAGTGGATGACATTATGAGAATAGTTACTGGTGAGAAGAGACGTGGCCTTCGCTGGAACCTCTGTGAAGCTTTGGAGGATTTGGATTAAGCAGACGACATCTGCGTATTGGCCATGAGATACATCGATGCTCAACAAAAGGTATCGCACCTGCAACGCGAAGCTGCAATCGCTGGTTTAAAAATAAATACCACGAAAGCAAAAGATCTTTGCATTAAGCCTAAAACTCAAAAGTTATTAAAGATTGAGGATCAAGAGTTTGAACGAGTGAGCACCTTTGTTTACCTTGGAAGCATTGTTACGGATAGATGGAACCCGGGAAGATATTAAAATTAAAATCTCTAAAGCAAATACCGTTTTCATTCAGCTCAATTCTATATGGAGAACTAAGTTCATATCAACAAGGACCAAATTAAACATCTTCAAGACAAACGTTAAAGCAGTGCTCCTATATGGCTCTGAGACATGGCTGACCGATAAGTCTATAAGACAAACTTCAAACATTTGTCAATAGATGCCTCGGGAAAATTTTCAGGATATTTTGACCGTTAAAAATACGAAATTATGCCTTGTTGGGGCTCGCGGGCGAGGAACCAATAAAAAAACAAATCCAAAAACGTAAATGAAGGTGGGTTGGCCACACACTTTCAAAACCGGCGGACAACATCGAGTGCAAGGCACTGGAATGGAATACTCAAGGTTAGCGAAGAGTGGGACGTCCAAGAGGATCAAGGCGAAGAACTGTTCAAAAGGAGGTGGAAAGCTACGGAAAGTCGTGGAACAAAATATAACCTATGGCGGCGAATAGTGTCAGATGGAAGAAATTTACTGAAACCCTATGCTCCATATAGGAGCGAAAGAATTGAAGAAGAAGTGTCATGTTAATGTTTGTGCTCTGAGTATGCTAAACATTAGTGCTATTTCTAAGTCCGCGTATAAAAATAATGGTTCATGGGTTTAACTACACCCATGACATACTTTACATACTGTGATTTTTAATTGGACTGATACTTTTTATAACAAAGTTTAGAAACACAAATTTAAATATATTATTTAATTATTTAATAGAAATTTAAAGATATGCTTTTAAGCTCTTTCCTACTATTAATGAAGCTTATGGACTTATTTATTAATATGTTTTTATATAGAAATCTTTTAGAATGCGGTGAACCTCACTGCCAGGTAACAGATTAATTATGTTATGTTGAATGAAAATGGGAGACAGGACCGAGATTCGAACTCGGGACCTTGAGCTTAGCGCGCTCATGCGTTTACCGACTGCGCTATCCCGTTTGCCTCCCGGGCCCGGGAAGTTGAATGAGAATGGAAGACGGACCAAGCTTAATGTGAAGAGGTGGTAAGAGAATTTTCTGAGGATCGACGAAAGGAATTTATTGGACACTGTTCCTTCCTGGATTATACTCATCTCTTTGATGCCAGTCACGTTTGACATAATGTTCTGCAGTAGCACGGCTGTCCCACACGAAACAACAGAACTTTGTGAACCCTGCTTGCATGCCCATTAGCATTCTAATCACTTTTAAATCACCACTGATGAGTTTTGTAATCGATTGCTTCAAGCAGTATTTTCAGTTTTCATGCGTTTCACTTAAATGAACGGAAAGCGCAATTGGTATGCAAGGCTTTTGGTTGCCATTAAGCAATAGCACAGCTTTCAAACTTCGCTTTGAAGAGTCAATTAACAAGCGCCATTCAGATGCTATGTGGGACTGCGATAGAGTTTCAAAAAGTCCGTTGATATCATTGCAATAACACAATGGGCCATCAACGACAAAAAGCTGGGATAAGTCAAGATTACATTTTCGATAGTGGCACACTTTCACGCCTGCTCCAAGCAGATTTTTCTGCTTAAGTCTAGATGGCAAAAGCTCTGATTTTTCTTTTGACAATGATAAGTTTCTAATCAAATCATTCAGCTCATCCTGGGAAAAGGTTTCTGGTCCTATATCAGAACCAGGGGTATAGTCCGATTCTGTAGGATACTGATCACTATTGCCAGCAAAAGTATTAAATTCAGTTTCTTCTTCGACAGAGTCTAGTCCATCCAATGGAGGGACTGGAACAGGCAATGACGCACCATGAGAAACAGGCCTGATGGCTGAATCCAAATTTGGATACACAATTTTGTGTTTATTTTTGACTGAAAAGCCAGTTGTATTAATGGCGCAAAAATAGCAATCATTAAGGTGATCTTTTGGTTCCCTCCATATCACGGGTGTTGCAAATGGAAGCGAAGTCTTCCGCTTATGAAGCCAATCACGTAAACCACTAGAACACGATGTACAAATAATGTGCGGAGCCCATGATTTCTCCTGATCGCCTAGTGGACATCAAAAATACAATTAGTAGATATTCATAAGCTTATTTGTAATTTTACGTTGTTGTCCTGAAGCTGTAAATGATCCGTACACATAGCAAAATGTGTCTGGGTGATTTTTACATTTTCTAGGCATACTATATACGAAAAAAATGAAATGATTTGTTAATATTATTTAAATTGTAACAAAATATCAAATATTGTGAAACATATATAATTCATCTCATCACAAAAAGTAGATGTGCTACAGAAAAACTAAAAACAGATTTGAAATCAGCGTTAAAAAAATCTATCTACTCCACCTAAAATCATGTCTGATGAAAAAAGCTTGTTGTCCAGTGTAATTATTACGGCGTAACTTTATTTTATGTGTGTATACATCAACTTATTGCTATTATTACGATTTTAATTGACAAAATAATGATAATAAAAGTACTAACACTAATAACTAACACGACACATTTTGACAATTAGCATACAATTTACCATTCACGTGATCATACGCAATTTGTCTGCTTTTGAATAAATTGTAATTAATTAACCTCAAGATCGTTGAATTACTCGCCACCTATATGACTAATACCGCCAAATATTTGCAGAAGCGGCTAAACTCTATACTCCAACTCCGCAGAAGTGTCTGAACAGACAACGATCTCACTGTTCCAGCACTTGTAGATCAACTGATTTCCCAGCACATACATCCACAAAGGTTGAAGAACCCAAATCACGATCGGATAATTTACAATAGATTTCAACACTGACAGGTCTTTCGCCACATAAGGACATTGCGGTGCAGTGGGATTGCTAATGTTTCAACCCGATCAGAAGATTGTGGTGGCCTTGAGAACTAGGGTTGACAGGATCGACTACCTGGCAGTCAAAGTGTGAACTTGTTCTCACTCCATCCTGACGATATTCTAATAACTTTCTCACGTTAATTTTTTTGGTAGTATTGTAAACGGGAAATGTAGCGTGCTATTGAAGCTTATATACATGGAGCGATTGGGTTAAGTTAATTTGGGTGGTAGGCAATTATTAGTATGTAGGCCGGTTAGCTGGATTTACCGACAACTTAACTCTACGTGGAGGGGTTACCCTGATAGAATCCTACCACGGAATAGTACGTTTCAAGTCTGTGACAAGTCCGTTTCAAGCATGTTTCGCTGAGAAAACGGACTTGAAACATGTTTTTGCTGCACTTTTCCACGTTTAAAGCGTATTTCGAAACACGGTTTGCTTCTATTATGAAACGGTACCGAAACGTCTGCTGGTGTACACCCAAGTCGTTACACGCCCGAAACATGCTTTCTCGTAGAGAGTGAAACATGCTTGAAACAACTTTCACACGCTTTACATTGTTTATTTCACGTTTCGAAACGCGCTTGTCACGTGCTTTTCCTGGTGCCACCGAAACAGACTTTGATGGCAGAATAGTGAGTTTCGAACATGTTTCGGAACGCGCTTGTCACATGATTTTCCTGGCGCCGTCGAAACAGACTTCAGATACAGAATAGCGCGTTTAAAGTGTATATCGAAACATGCTTGTCACATCTTTTAACGTGTGACATACTAAGGTGTACTCCCAGGACACGAACTGGCCCAATTGAACTCACAGGCACACATCAGTTGGAGGTAAACATTTTAATGTGTTTATAAATTGTCATTTTTTAAGGAAGAAGAGATGTTAAAGAACAAGTGCATCAATGCATTGAGGAATAATTTTGTATAATACGCTTCCCAAAAATATAAAAGATATAAATAAAATGAATCTCTTTAAATCCGCGGTTAAAAGTTTTCTAATGTGCTATTGTTTCTATAATGTGAAAGAATTTACAGATTTTAATAAAAGAAGTTAATGAGAGTTTCAATTTCCTAATAAATATTGTTTTCCACATGACTTCGTTTGATACAAGTGATGTTAATATCTCTTATACTTTATCACACCATTGTACTCTAGATATTGATTATATTCCTTTTTCAAGCATGTTGTTTTTACTCCTGTTTGTTTTTAATAGTCTATTTCTAACTGCAAGCAACCTTGGCACTGTTGTGTAGATTATTTCTGTAGCCCCATACTGGCCCGGATTTTTCTCCGTTTGTCCTCCGGGTAGTAGCGGATTTTCCTTGGACGGGAATGTCATTAAGACCTTTGTTTTATTCATCTCGTATTTTCACTGCACAAATGTATACAATTTACTTTGGAATACTAAATGGATAACACTACGTATTTATTTAATTATTTCTTTTATAAATATTAAATCCGCGTTTGCTCATGAGTCCTTGATCGGAATTGGTAGGATGGTCCCGGAGAGTAACAATTTATTGCCCCATTCGTGGTCAAAGCAGTTGGCAACGGCTTGTTTGACAATAAAGTTTATTTCTATATTTAATGACAAATAATTTACATCAACCAAGCAATATTTTGACAAATCTCTGTTGCTTGGGATGAAACATTCTGCGCTAACTTGATGGATTATTGAGTAAAGTTGCACCATATTTGTACATATCAGATTTTAGCTGGTTCGAAAGAGAAATTTGAGCTGGTTTGAAGTGTGACAATTTCTTTGTAAGGCAATTCATTGATAGTTGATTATATAGGCCAAGTTGTCTTGGTAGATGACTTCCAAAAGCATCACTATCAGTAAAAACATTATAAGAACACTTGTACAGTGAGGACAAAACATTACCATATGAACTTAACTTTTTGTAAACTCACTTTCTTTGGTTTGCCTTGAAAATCAGTGTGTTTAATATGTAATCAACAAACTTGTCTTTCAAAAATACCTGAAGCTGAGATTCTATTGACAGAGAAACAAGGAATTTGAAGAGCTTAACGCAATAACCTTTTTACACATGTATCACAGAGCTTTTCTTTATCTCTTCTTTCTTTTCTTTGCTGTCACTTTGTAATTTTTCTTTTGCCAAGGTAGGAGTTACAAACGATATGATATGAAGTCTCTACTATCAGCTATATTGTTTAACATTGTTTACATTTATCCATTTTTCATTTAATGATTCCTACATACCAATTTTAACCACTTGAAGGATCGGCGTACCGATACTTTTTTATTTACCAATACACCACAGGTTACAAAATGTGTGTGAGCGTTATGCAATTTACTTAAGATGCAATTCCGATCTAGGAGCCCAAAGGCAGTGACGGATTTAAAATTTCTGCACCTCCCAAAACTGAACAAAATGGCTATTTGTACTTATTTCCTGTACCCTACACGTGGAGGAGATATGTGATAATTTTCGGTCAGATGAAAATGGCGACGAGTCGGGAATCGAACCCGGGATCCTGCTTTGATCGCAGGGGTGTTAACCACTACACCACCCGTTCGCCTTCCACAATTGTACACCATTTCCACCCAGACCCCTTACCGGTTTCACACGTACCTCAGGCCTTCCGGGGTTTAGGTCTGGGTGGAAATAGTGTACAGTTGTGGAAGGCGAACAGTGGTGTAGTGGTTAACACCCCTGCTATCAAAGCAGGAGTCCCGGGTTCGATTGCCGGCAGGCCCGAAATTCGTCATTCCGTCTTCCGCTACCAGATGGCCGTGAAAGCGGGTCTCTCCTTGAAAGCACTTTTCCACTTTTTTCTTTACTCTTCCACTTCACAGTAATTGAAATTATTGCATACTTACTCTTCAACATGTGTGGATTTTTGTAACTGAAAAATTCGTTGTTCTCGGTGGGGATCGAAGCAAGCCCCAGGCGGTTAGGAGACTGCTACGTTAACCACTCAGCCATTTGCGCCTAATGGTATACGATAATTTTTAGCGATGTTTTTGGAATAATTTAAGGAATTGATTAGAGTTCACATATGCTTAGTAAGAGTTACATTGCAAATTTTGAATAAAAAACTTGATTATTCTTTACATTTTATAATGAGTAGCCATTTTGATAACTTTCGGTCAGGTGAAAATGTCGACGAGCCTGCCCGAAATTTCATGTTTTTTCATCCGAAATATTGGTCCGCAAAAACTCCTGAAATATTGGGCCGGTCTGAAATATAGGGACGGTCCAAAATATTAGACCACCTCTACCAGATTTTAGACCTTTCTGCCATTGGTTACAGAACCTATAAGTAGAGTAACACCAATCGCCATTTTGTGCCTAAAAACCTGTTCACACTGCGGCGCAACTATGTAATTTAAGCGCACTGAACAGTAGGGTGTCACGATTTTTTTTTTCTTCCTTAGCGCAAGACCTCTTGAAATTTGCGTAATTGATCGTAGATTACCAAAATAATTATAAAAATAAAATAAAACTATATCTTTAGGGTTCTACCAATCTTCAAAGCTTTGAAAAATTGATATTTTTATGGTGTTATTTCTCTATCCTTAATTTCGGCTCCTGAACTAAATATAAAAAATATTTACTGTTTTTTTCTGTTTAGGTATAATACATATTCGACGTTTCGATTTGCATGCAACGACACGTTACCAGCGACTTCGGATTTGTTAGGTTTCAACTTGCAAATTCCTTCAAGTTTCAACTTGTTTCGAGGACTTTCTTGACTTTACTCGCGAGTGTTTTGTTCGTAGCCAAAGTAATTTTTAAGCTATAAAAGTTGCGATTGTTACAGTGTTAAAAGCAGATTTTGTGATTTTTAAATAGTGAGTTCGAGGCTTCGTGAGACTAATTGTGCTATATTGGGACCATCCAAAGAACTTGACGATCGGCAGCTACCAACTATAAGGGACGTCATTAAATTTATTTTATTTGTCAAGTACGACCTAAAATTGAAGTACAATGGAAAGGAACCATCCAATTCCGATATATATGCGATTGTATATGAAAAGATCAACAAAATTTGGACCAAAGCTTCGATATCAATCGTAACTAAGGAAAGAGTTATTCAGTTACTGAAATCCTATTTCGAAATGTACCTCAATTTGAAAAGATACCTCAAAAGCAAACAAAATGAGAGTTTTGAAAACAAACAAGTGTGTTTTGGAGTCATTTGAGAAGTTTTTCGACGTTGCTGCATGTAAATGCACTTCATTTGAATCTTATTCGTGTTTAAAATCTAAGAAAGTTCACATCAATGAGAGAAGTTGCTTGTTGGATCAAAGAAACGACAAGAAAATGGTTCAAAGCGCTGTTGACAAGAAAGAAACGGTTAGATTAATGAAACGACTGCAGAGACAAGTTGAAGGGTCAATAAGGGCAGCAAAAAAGTCGTATTCTACTCAAGAAACAGATTCTGTTTCAGCAAATTGTGAAGAAGCTTCATGCCAATGCGTTACCCCTTCGTCATTTATTCTTGACCTTAGTTGGTTGCACTTCGGGTCCTAGAGAATATTCCGGACCTATTGAAAAACAATTAGCTGGTTGCGAAAATAAAACCGAGATGTCTTTTTGTGCGATGGCTGGTAATTTGCCAGACTTGCCGAAAAATGTGCTCAATGAACTAAGTATTATATGAGATATGTACTCATAAAGATCAAAAATATCTTTATGAGATGTCAAGCTGCATCAACTGATTCCTGTACTCCTGAGCTGGCAAACCGTCAACCTAAAAAAATGGCGCACTCGAGATGGCTTACTTCTGCTAATCGTATACTCACACTTTACGTAAGTACTCTTAATCCATCAGAAAATTTGCAATTGCTTGTCAACTACGTAGTGAAAGTATACGCTCTGATTTGGTTCCTAAACAAGCAAAAGACGTCTTTTAAGGACGGAGCCAATCATATTTTTCAACTGATTATGTTCTCTCGATTTTTACCCGAAAATCTGAGATGTTGTCGACTCTGTTATCGAAAGAAATGCTTTTTTTTTGCGCACCCAGAAAACCTACTTGTCAGTGTGTTGTTTGATGATAGAGACCAAATTCGGGAGCTGGCATTGCGAAGAATAATAAAAGCTAGAGAAACTGAAAGTAGCACTAAACGCAGGATATTTAAACCACAAAAAATTAACTTATCTGCTAGACATTACACCGAAGTTATTGTGTGTCACGAGTGTCAGGTTACAGCACCGCCAGTTCTTCGACATATTTCTAATTACTCTAATTTATTTCTAAATATTTCTAATCTCAGCACTCACTATATTTGTTGGAAGTTTGTATTTCTGTGCAAATTATCAGAAATGATGACGTTTTTTTAATTGTTCAATAGGCCTTCTTTTAAATTCTTAAAGGCGTCACATGGATCATGGAAAAAGTACAAACGACGTTCATTGTCAACGGGATGGAGACGGGAATTCTGAACCACTGAATAACACAATGCATTTATTTGAAACTGTCTCCACGTGGCTTGGTTTCAATGCACTCATGTCGCAAACAATGGCCTGAATTAATAAATTTATTTCCTCTGCTTTAAAAACAATTTTTTTACACTATCGGCAACTAAAGAAACATCACTTGAGTCACCAGTATAATAATAAGGGACCATCTGTTTTCATGCTAGCGGGTATCGGAAGCAGATGGAAAGTAGTGCATGATTTGCCACACCGTCATGGGCTGGCAATGTCACTTTGCCTGGGTACTTTTTCAGGTCATATGAATTTCCAGACTTTATAGCCATTTCATCAAAGATCAAAACACAATCAAGTCACTGAGAAACTCATCTACCTTTAATTTAAAAAAATTTAAAATTTCAAGTACACTGGATTCTAATTGTAAATGTTCTATGATTTTTCTGCAATGTCCTGATCGCTGGTAAAATAATTCCTTCTTTCTTTGTTCTACTTTCATAACCGCGATTATGGTAAGCAAATTTCCACCTGTACCCTTTTGCCAATTATGCACTAGACCACTTCCATATTTTCTTACACTGTCCTTCCAGTATTTTAATTTGATCATCATTAAATATTTGACCAATCATTTTCTTCAAGATATGATATTTAGTGTTTTTTGTTTGTAGTGCTTTTATTTCCCTTTCCATGTTCCACATTTCTTTCTTCATTCCTTGATTTTGAGCATTAACTTTGCACATTTATTTTTATATGCAAGACTTATCCGTAAAATTTCTTTCAATTACCGTAGTTTACCTTCCAGATTGTGTCCTTGACTTTTCCCCAATAGTTTTAGTTGATATTCTTCTGTCACATCATCTACATTCTCAGCATTGTTTTCTTTTCAAAAAGCAGTGAATCAGTATTCTGTATAGCTGCATCACACATTAAAATTAAAATAAGAATACGAACTGTTTATAAACTATACAGCAATAAATATCTTTGAAGTATATAGAAATGATATAATAATAATAATATGTTTATGCATACTTTTTCCTATCTGTATAATTTTTCTTAGTGTATCGTCGGAGTTAATATAATATGTTTCCATACTGCTGTGTTCTTCATTTTGCCTCGTAAGTTTCAAGGTAACATCTTCCACTACGGGTTGAAGAATATTTGGAATAGTATTCCTCTCTCACTTTTTCCCACATTTCATCAGAAAAATGAACATAATTTAAGAAATTAAAAAAACGTGAAATTCAAACGTGTCATTTTCGAATCGATGGACATACTTGAAAAAAATACTCACTTCACACAATACTGCATATTTCCCGGGTTCCCAGCCCGGTTTGTTGACAAACTCTATTCATTTCTTTATTCTCTCAACACCTTTTGGAAAACGACAAACTGCAGATTGCCCAGATAAAATTCTTGCAACACCTAATTGCGCACTTCGGCATTATGAATATCATGCACAAAAAATACTACTTGGAAATGAGACTTTGCGGATAGTAAATGCGCCAATGTTCGACACTTGATGTATTAGAAAACAAAAAGTAAACTCCCTTTACGTAAAAACGTGATATTACGATTATTGGGTCCAATATGAAATAGTTGTATCTAAATAAACATACATTCATATTTATATGTATTTTGGTTTGCTTTTTCACTGTGGTTATATTGCAATTATAATAATTACAATAATTACATTTCCTAAATGACACACAATAGTTGCTATGTACTTCATACTGTTGCTATGCACTTAGTCTTAACACGTTGTGTTAGCAAATGTGCGAGTTCTATGGATCTGTAGTCTAGGTGGCGTTGCCTCAGAACATTGAAATTGGCGCGAAAAAAAGGCACAAATTGGTGGCACCAATCAGAAGTGTCAACAGGTCAGCAGGCACTTCGGCGTTACTCTACTAATAGGTACTCCACCATTGGTAGTCTGTTCAAAACACGTTTCGTTACACGCTTTTCACGTAGTGTATTGGAATTTTATTATCGATACAAAGTTAAAAATATTTAGGTCAAAAATATCGATACATCGAAAGAAAAATATCGTTTATATGATATATAGATATTTTTTCAACATCCCTACATTAAAGGACTGTTAACCTGTTGACTCAAATTACTGCACGTTGCAACATCTGTATAATCTGTATATGTATGCAAAGGTATACTTAAACAAGGAGATACTTGCTTTTCAGGCTGTGGAAGGTGATATTCAGTCTTCTGTCTGCCTTTGTGCTAATCAGGTATTCTTTTCGAGTTCTTTGTATTTGGGAATTGCAATAAGTGGACTTAATGTAATCGGTAGTCTGCATAGTTAAATAAATAGCTCGACATTAGAGTTTAGGATGTGACTTATCAATTTCATTCTATTAAATTCTTTGTGTAAACGACAGGGATTTTCATAAAAATGGGAACAAATGAAAAATTTACAGCCAGGTGCAGTGTTCATCCACTTATCTTACACTAAAATTTAAGTACTTTTCAAGGATACTGGTTACAAAGTTTTAAAGGGTTCTAATGACCTTGAAGTTGGAGAGTCCTAAATACCCCAGAAACAAACAAAGTTTAAAGGTTGTTCGGATCACGATGTTTTGATGCTAATAGCATCTTTTTAACAATTAATTTAATTTATTATCATTAATTACAAAAATAGTTATGCACAGCAATTTCAAATTAATTATGCCAACTTTTTATTTGCATTATAAATAATAAAATGAAACATCAAAATTACACTATAAAGCAAAAGTTAAAAAATTATAACGACGTTTCGAGAATTTCAAGAAAACAATAAAGGATAAGCCAGTAAAATTCTCTATTGTAATCAACATTTGTATGAGAATTAATATTTTTCAATTAAAGTCGAGTTAGAAAAGTAAATGATAACTAAGGTGTACGATTAATAAACTCTTGTACATTTTCGTGCCGGTGACGAAACCAATGAGAATAATGTCGGGAGCTAAACCAGGTTTCAGAACGGAAAACTGGCTTTTTTGATCTTGAAACAAAAATTAGGGAATTTTTTGACACCCCTAAATGATTTTGAAATTTAGGGTCATTTCAGGGCATTTTAACGCACCTGGTTTAGTATATTGCTGTATTACATTTCAAAAATTTAGTCCCAGAACTATAAAAATGTAGGTCTGTTCGAAGTTTGTTTATAATATTATTTGTAAATTAACTTGGTTGATTTTAAATTAACAAATATGTATGAAATATAACTTGAAAACGTTATAGTGTAGAATACTCTTTAAAAATAATGGATATTAATTTTGTAGACGCAACTATATGATATCATGTAAAGTTTGCTTCCTTCTGCATAAACGCGTATCATGTAAATCAATAAAACTTTTTTCTGCATGAACCTATTGAGATACCAAAATGAAAATTTGCAGAAAGATGGTAGAAATAGAGAAGAATGAAAAAGAAATTGAAAACATTTACTCATATTTTTAAAAATTAAGTTTTAAAATTTAAAATATTAACAATAATTTTAATTTTTGAAAAATGTTTATCATGTGATATATGAAATCTGATATTATTATGAAGAGAATGATATTTTTATTTTTTAAGTATTCCAATTTTATGCTGAGAAATTACGATTTTTGTGCAGTACATAGTAAAAATAGAGGAATTTTACTATATTTTAAATCTCTTATTACAATAAAATAAAATGAGATAAAGAAACAAAACCAGACTTGAGATCATCTGGTTTGGTACTTTAAGCACACTTTAAATGAAAGCAACTGGAAATAATACGGTAAAGGTCATTGGATCACTTGAAATTAAATGACCCAAATTTACTTTTTTTTAGGGGTTCGTAATTTATAAGCTAACACTATTTGAGCTGCAAAATTATTCATCTGATAAAAGATTGAACGATAGTACGTTATAAAATGTATAGGAAAAATATTTTTCCAGTGAGATTTGTTTAGATTTTAGCGTATTATTTCGTATTCGAGCACTTATTCGAGATTGCAGGCTGAACGTATTGACTTCTTGAATACAAGTATTTTCATTTCTTCCATATTTTAATTTTTTAAAGCGCTTGATTACTTTTTCTTTAGTTTTACCTTTCCCTTTGCAATTTTCGCTCACACTTATTAAAGGAGACGAGAAAAAGTTTTCCTTTGGAGATATTATTTTCCTCTTAGCTGCTCGTTTTTAGCGTCAAGGAATTCACATGATTGTTTATTTCTTACTGTTCTGTGAACGAAAAACTAATCAGTTTAACATGTTAAACAACATGTTGTTTAATAGAATGAATTGCGATATATACTCAGTTCATTGTCGGGGGTTATAGCCAGGACCAGTCCTGGTGACTAAGTCAGCTAGCATTTTTCCTTTACTTAACAAAACATAAGACTTCTCAACTGAAAAAGTATGATAACATAACGAAATTACATTTTCCCTCATAAATCAAAGAGTACAAAATGGTGTTCTCTCCAAAATACGCAAAATGACGTGAGACTACAAAATATACGTCTTTGTATCATATCGCTTATGCTTCGAATTCTACACAAATCATTATTATTTTTGCTCACAGCACTCAAAGAAACACATGTTTACTTTTTCCCGATTGCGTACTTGGACTCTTTACCCAGTTCAGTAAATAGTCATGTGAATTCTCAAGCAATTACAAATTAAGTTAAAAAAAATTATTTAACTAAAATATTTGAGTTTAATAGATCCGTGTTAAAAAGAAGAAAACAAGAAAATACAACACAGACAGGTTAATTAGCATCAATATTCAATTGGAAGTAAACAGTCATATCTATGTTTGGCAAAATAAAAAAGTACAGAATAATGTTTTAACACATTAGTTTAAATTTTTTCAATATCTTTTCCTTTTTGAATTAATAAATGTCTTCTTTTCTTTCCCATACACGAAACATTTTTGTGTGGCGAGTGATATTATCTTTCAGGATCAAGGGTTATACTGTTTTAATGAGTCATTGGAAAACAAAATGATATTAATAATTTGTACACTATTAGAGTTTAATTAATTAAGAACCATATTTACATTCATTAATTTCAAATGTTAACTTTAATCTGTCAAAATAAAATATTTATTGCGGTAATAATAATATTTGTAAATAACTCTTGTAATAATATTTGTAAGTTTAATACAATACATTGGTATTTTTTTTGGAGGAGGGGGGGTGCACTTCTCTGACCGCCCTAGATACAATCCTTGCCCCCACTCAATTCAATAAGTAAATTTTCCCCCGGAAAAAGTATTTGAGAAAAGCTATCTTCGAAACTACGTCCATCAACTTTATCATTTGCACCCAAACTATTCGAATTATTGTCAAATACATATTTAAAAAGTCATCTAAAAGCGTTTTCGAAAGGAACAGAAAACTGTCCAATAAATGACATCAGCAAATTAAATCCCCAACATGTTTCCTTTTCAAAATGTATCTCTGGAGAAAGCTGCAACTGAAATTGAGCAGGTAATATGAGATAAGCGGAAACAATGAAATTGTAGTCACAATAGGCATATTTCATGCTTATTTCCCAGTTACAGTATCAGTCTTTTGAACAATCTTTCCCAATATAACTATTTTATTCACTTCTCAGACATTTGTGGGTACTTAAAGATTATTAATAGACATGTCTGATTGGAAGATATATAGTATCGAAAATTTGGTAGCTCATAAACATGTCCACCACTCCAACTGGATAGTTAAAAATACGGGTAGGAGACGGAAAGTCAAAATACGAGAGATATTTATATGCTACCCTCGCGTACTGTACAGGGACGATTATAACACACAGGGAAACATCAAACATACCAGCCATTAAAAGCAATCCTTATTACCCACGCATGGATAAGCGGCTGTTGTGCTTAGTTCTTAAGGAACGACCTTAAAGACTAATTACCAAAGGGTCCGCGCTCGGCACGATTAAAAGAAGCAAGCCACTCGCACGACTGGGATATAAATTTTGTTTCAGAGTATGTGGCAAAATGTCCCGATCGTCTTTTGAAATTTTTATTACTCATAAAAACAAACAAGGAACCTATTCGTTTTCGCTTCCGGTCTTCGGATTAGATTTGTTTAACACATAAAACACTATTTTAACGAGAAAAATAACACACTTTCATCGAGATAATCATTTCGGAGTTTACTGACCTGCTGAGATGGATTTGGAAAAATTTTCCCGAGAATATTGGTTGAATATTTTTACTGCCATTACGCTTTACGGAGAGTTGTATTCGTCCATTAACGTATCTGAGTTATTCAATTTTCACAAATTGGAGTCAAGTTAATCGACGTTACATGTTGTGCGATTGTTTCAGCTGCCATATGAGCGAGACATTTTATTTATTCGTTGAGTATGACCATAACATTTGTGGATCGGTATTCAGAAAAAAAACAACTCAATTGTCATCTGAAATAATGCAAACTCTTTAACATTTACTTGTGGTGCATCAGTCCCGATCCGCATTTATCATCAGAGAACTGGAACCTGTTTACATGCGTTCAAAACTAGAAGCGGTGAGATATAATTATATTCTTTTCGAATTGTAGCTACACATGTAAGAAATCGCGTGCAATCGAATAAGCATAAAAAATTACGGCGCCTGGTTGTAAAGTGTCGAAAACCTGTTAACTAAATCTTATGCGATAAACTCTGGATAATATAAGTATTTTCAACGTATTTTGTACTCGATACATATAAAAAAGATTAGTATATTCAAGAAAATCTTTGATAATGAAATGTCTTGGATAGTGAAAGAACTCAGGTTATTAACTTTTTGGTGAAGTTGTAAAATTGGATTTAAAATGAGATACATACCGTATTTCATTTGACCTCACGGCAGACAAAAGTCATCTTTTTCTTGAAAAGAACACCCTAATGAACTTTTTTATACTTATAATTGTTTTTGTTATCCAATAAGTTGTTCAAGTATTTGCGTTGTACCCTCATAAAAATAACCACTGTGTGTAATACAACATTGAAGCTCGGAATGTTTGGTCGGGATTTCGTTCTAAACTTGTCGTCGCATTTAATGTGGATTTTACGGATATAGATGACACGTAACCATGGTTTATGCTGTTTATTTACCACTTGTTAATTAATGAATAACATGAATACTTTGAATTTAAAATGTATTAAGGACAAAAAACACGTCGAAGTGAACATAAATAAATTTTTGACTACAGTCTTTACCCCCTCGAAATACATATTTACGGTTCGGTTACGCATTGTGCATTAACCCACAAAACATCAAAAAATATAAAAATAATAATCAATAATTAAGGAGGATTATTTGTAAAAATTTCGAAAATATACGTGAGTATCTAAGTAGTGGGCACTCAGCTAGACATATCAATAAAGATGAAATTTCTCCTAAATAATTTTCTCCCGAGAAAAAAAAAAGAATGATAACAAAGACATTAAGATGCCACATATAGTTAATTTATAAGTATATTTAGCAGTTTTCATAAATACCGATGTTTAAAAAGTAATTTAAATTCTAACCCAAAATCTCGGACTTTGACAAGTGCGATTCCGAAACCAATTCACTGACTCTTTCCCTGAAAGAATTATCGCACACAGTGTGAGGGGAAACGAGTGAGGCAGATATTGAAATAGAGCTGGAAAAGTGGCTGTCCGCTGGTAATAATAAAGAGCTGCTGACAGGAGAAGGCGCGTTTCTCTCGAGGCAAAGAGGAAGTTCTTCGACGGAAGGAGTAGACTGCAGTCGTTTTCTGTCGCTGCGTTAATTCTTGCCTCTCGACGCGTGTGGCTGTGGAAGTGGTGAAAGGGGGGGGGGAAGCGTTAATGGTAAGGGAGGAGGACGTGGCTGGAGCACGCGCGAGCGTTGACGTGCAGAATTGGGGCCGTGCGTGACAATGCTCGACATGCCGAGGACCAAGATAGCAAAGCTACCGGGCGTCTCCACTCGCTCTCCCCGTCCGTCCGTCCGTCCGTCTCCATTCCATCTACCGCATTTTCTTCGCTGCGTGCATCCGGACGAAGGAGGCGGAGAGGAGTGAACAGAGAGAACGGACCCTTGCCAAGTCAGGGAGAGGGTGCTATTCTAGCAGCGACTGAATTCCAAATTAACCCATGTGCACGTATTTTATTATCTATGTTTATTTCAGATCGAATTAAACATATAGAGGGGAGGGGCGAAACTTTTGTAAAATTTAGAAAAACTCGCAATAATTCTTAAAAATAAAAAACATTATTGGCACATTATAAATGCTTTATTTGGACAATTATTATTCACAATCACGAGAGGTGGAGTTATTTTTCCCTGGTTGTCAAAAATAAAATGTAGAAGTGGGAAAAAAGTCAGAAGGGGGAAATTCCCTGGCTTCTCCCCTTCCCTTTAATTCGAACACTTATCTATTCTAATACGTGTAATCTCAACATGAATGATAGACGTTATTTATGTAATTGGGTTGTAGAAATGTTTGTCCACCTCTTCTCCGAAACCACAACACTGATTCACCCACACTTGGGACACATTTTAACAAAAACCGAAAAAAGATAATAGTGGATGATAAACATCCCTACTTCAATCGCTAAGCAAAGAGCTAACAGGTTATTGTATGATTTAAATGTCTGAACTCTCCTCGTGACATCTCTTTAGATTTCATTTTCGGTACAATTCAGATGCGTATTAAATTATGAAAGACAAGTTAAAATAATTTTAGTGACGACAAGTTTCTTTAAAAGTATACTCCTACATTTCCTAGATTGTCTAGGAAGTTGAAAATGTTTAAGGCCGACACTATCCATGCTTATTGTATGTTACATGGAACGTTTTATATTTTTCGAAAACCTACTACCCCTTGCTAATCTTCCTTACGAAAATAAAAAGAAACTAAACTTAAGAATTCATTATGACTGCCATGACCTCACTTCCCTAACATGTAATAATTTCTAAATTATTTTATCTAAAATGAACGTTATTAACATTTTACTTTCCATATATTGCTCAACATTTAACACAGGATACAACTGTTTCATTGTAAAATTCAATGTTTAACTCATTTCATGTGACATGCTAAATTTACCGCATGGAGCAATTAAAAAATTCGAGATTAAATTGTCTTAAATATTTACTTACGAGACAAATTACTTCAAACTCAGAAATGTATGTTTGTGCAAAAAAGTCTTATTCTCCAGGGAAGTAACCAGAGGGGAAATCGGGTGGGAGGAGATGTATTATTATATGAAAGTGCAACCAGTTTAATTCACCATTTTTAACTAATTAATATGATATAAAACATTGGACAACTTTTAATATTTAAGGACCAATTTCTTTAAACTCTAATTCGGCCATCGAACGAAAAAAACGACCAAAACTAGTTTTGCCAGATGCGGTTTTGCCAGAACTAGTTTTGGGCGTTTTGAAGGACAGAACTAGTACTGAGTATTTTCACAATAATGAAGGTTCGTGATAATGAAGTTTCGTCACAATAACGAAGCGAATATAATTTATAGAGTACTTACGGAGGCTAAAGTGCTACTTCCAAGCGTTAGACATTTATAAAATGTCCCATTTCCACTGTGTGGTGTTTGTAATACTCAGATTGAGAGAAAATTTATATTTCTATGATATGCGTCCATGATTTTAAAATAACTTTTTTATGAACTGAGACGGAATATTAATAAAACACAATAATATAAGCCTATAAATTAATTTCTTCCACAATTTTTATCTGTGTACATATATAACATTGGATATATGTATGGCGCTCTGTAACTTAAGACTGTCTGAAGCAATTACAACGAAACTTGGTACAGCGATGACTCACTATCTGGCAACAAACATTGTATTGGTAACTCATTACTTGCACCCCTAGGGGGGGGAATAGATTTATATTTAAAAATAATCGGAAACTACGGTAAATGGTAATGACTATATTTTTGAGGATGCTAAAGTAAAGAGTAACATTTCTCATCCCGTTTAAATCTACGATCAACCCCTGTGAACAAATGTACACCTTTCGCTTAGGGGGCGAGAGGAAGAAAATTTAAAGTAATAGGAAATGACCGCCGTTAGTGTTAGGACCATAATTATTGGGGCCTCTGAAACTTGTACTAAAACATTCCCGATGACACTCATGTCCACAATCAACCCTTATATATCTCTACGGTAGGGGATGCTATTTTAAAGTTATACAATGTGATACAGAAGTGTCCAATTCTCAATTTTTGACATCGCTGAGCTTAATAATGATATTCTGGTATAGAATAAGTCAAAATTCAGCTTCAGTGGGTAAAAATACACTTTTAGCATCCCCTGAGGATGAGGCGGGATGAGGATGAAATTTACAAATAAGCGAAAATAACCGACATTGGTGTTGAATATATTACGTTCAGTGTCACTGAAATGAAAAGTGACATCCCCGATTTCGCGTAAGTCCGTGATCATCCTCCATTCACCCCAACAACACTAAGGAAGGAGATGTCATATAAAACTTAGCAAAAATGACAAATTCACAGTTTTTGGCGTCGNTCACCCCAACAACACTAAGGAAGGAGATGTCATATAAAACTTAGCAAAAATGACAAATTCACAGTTTTTGGCGTCGCTGAGAGGAAACTTAAACCCCTGACACGGTTTAAGTCTTAATTCAGTCCCCTTGGAAATAACACACTCCTTTATCCCCTAAAGGGAGTGGAAACGACACAAAACGAAAAAATAACTTAAAAGGACCGATTTGCATCAAACAAATAGTTTTCTGTGATGCTGAGGTGAGTAATTGATCAGCCAATGCTGTTTAAATAATATGGAGGTACGGGACCCTTGGAGCTGAGGGTGAGAAGGGAGGGACTTAAAAATAATGTGAAATGACCTGTATTAGAGTCAAATCCATCGTCTCCGGGGTTGCAGAGATGAATTATTAAAATGAAAGGGTAAGGTGGGAACGGAGTAACACGTAAAAAGTATCTAAAATAATCGATGGAAGTGTCGAGTTTATGATATTCGGGGTTGCTGAAACGAATTATTTTAATTAAGAGAGTGGAGAACAGCGTGGCACGTCAAACTAGAAAATGTCAAATATTAGTCATGGTACCGTAGTTTTCAAGGCCGCTGTGATGAGGAGTGACATTGTTGGGGACGTTTGAGATCACGAAAAACCCCTATAATACCGTTCCACCCTTTGGGAAATTATCGAAAATGATATATCAGAGAAGAATCCACAATTTTCAACGTCGATGAGTTGAATGGTGACATCCTGATATCGGTCAAGTCTAAATTCAGCTCCCGTGAGAAGTGATATCCCATCCATCCCTATGTCAGTGAGAGGGGTGGAAAGAGGGCGGCATGATACAAAAATGAATTGTGATTGATTTGTGTTCATTCTGCAATTTTCGATGTTTCTAGATGAAACATTATACTACCAATGCCGTTATGATGAAGTTCAACCAAACGGTATGTTTGGCACCCCTCTAGGTGGGGTTGGAAGAAGCGTGACGGACAAAAAAAAGTGGAAACGATCGATATTTGTGTAGAATCCATAGTTGTGGAGTTGCTGAGATAATTATGATACTCAGGATGCCGTTAAGTTTCTGACGCGTTTCATCAAATAAACTACAATGCAATATAACCTTTCAATAAAATAAACGTAAAAGAACTTTTTCTAAAAACAAGTTTTTATTTACAAAGTGTTAAAAGAATAGAAATTGAAAATGAAAAAGTATAACTATAAAAAATATCCTTCCTTTGTCACTCATTATAAGTACAAGAGTTTAGAAGATGCATAGACACAGATATTTTTAAAATATGAATTATTAATTGAAAATACAAAGGAATCGAGCCTCATAAATACTAATACAACTAAAAAATTTCTGAGAAAATCCTCAGCATTTAAAATTTTACATTTCATTCCCTTCCAAAAGGTACAAGGAATGACTGATCGTGGAATTTGATGTCATCGGAAATATCTCTATTCGTTTCAGCTGCCCCTAAAACTAAGATCACAAAACTAATAGCTGTCATTTTCGATAATTGTTAAGATTTCATCCCCTCCTCACCCCCTACTCAATAGGTGTATATCCCCCATGGATGGTGACCGTGGGCGTTAGTTGCATTGAGAGTGTCAGTACAATTCAGTGGTATCAAAAATAGGATGTATTCCACACTAATATCGATCGTTCTTTTTATTATTTTAACTTGTCACCGTATTTCCACCCCCTCTCTTATGAGTGCAAGGAACATATTATATCCCCTGTGGATCAATGGTGAACTTATTGGGGAAGTCCTTATCCATCTCTAAGGTACCGAAAACTATAGTTTCCAATCAAATATTTTTTTCAATTATTTTAATTCAATTCGATTTCAATTTTCCCTAAACCCAGATACAAAACAATCTTATATGGGCAACGTAAACTGCACAGCTACCTAATTAACCAAATAGTTACGTAAGAATTATCATTCGATTCATCCATGGTAACACAGCAGCGTAACTGAATAAGTAAACCATGCTTTGTATACCTTTACGAAAAACATGCTTTGAATTCATTTTGTCAAGATCATTATGTGCGTGGTCAAACATTGGTACTGTTAAAAGATTTTATGACTAATTGAAAATCGTATGACTATTTTGTAAGCCGTCCGAGAAAAGCTCGGTCACCCATATATTATATACATAAATTCGAAAGCGTGTCTGTTTCTTACCTAATCACGAGTAAACACAGAACTAATCGTGAAGAAATTTAGCAAGGAGATAGTTCAGATCTCCAGGATGAATATAGACTAACTTTTATTTTTTAAATGTGTGATACGAATTGTAGAAATGGTTTTATAGAAAAAAATATTAATAATATATTATATATTATCGTATCATATCATATATCTCAATTCATATTTCGTATATCTCATATTTAATATATCATATTATATATAATATTTTTACCACTAATTCTAAATTTTGTTTATCAGAATGTTACGGGAAAATACTTCTTGTACCATAGTGACGTATTCTGGGGAAAATGAATGCGAAGGTAGTGATGAAAAACATTAACGTGTTGAGCAAGATTTACCGTACTGTACCGTGATATAACTTTGCGCGGATAGCTAAATTTCCTATATTTACTAAATTTTCAGGTTATTTTTGTACTAGTTTAAAGGAGCTCCTATCTTTCGTTTACTAGCTTAGGTTTAGTAGAATTATAATGAAATATGTAGCAGATTGACGAGTTACTCAGTTATCTTGGGGGCATTTGCTATTTTGAAATGTTGCTAAAAAATTATACTAAGATTTTGTTTTGTCCCAACTTTACTCATATTTCTTAGTAAAGTTTGCTACTTCTTCTTTTTCAGTAGACATAAACTTTCAATCACGAATTAAAATATGCTTGTATGCATAAATTTTACGTTATTATAAAAGATGTGATGCGCGAATTGCATCCAAATTAAAATTAATGCTCACTCAGTAAACTAACATGAAAAATTATACTACAAACAATACAAAAAATATTATAAAATTTTAAAATTTGAGAATTATTTTACTTCCCTTTTTTTCAGTCAAGGCCATTAAATCTTTAGCGTTATTCCAGTCTATTGAGCGCGTCCGCAATTTTGTCAGAACTCGTTGACTTCGTTGTTTCATCAGAACTTGGTGACTTGACTCTGCAAATGCTTGAAAGTTCGTTTCGCAACAGCTGTCTGTCGCTTTCGTAGCACGAATCGCTTCATTGCAATATGCGAAATGCACGTTTCATATGGGTGGAGTTAATGTGGAAAACCACAGGTTGCTGCTCCTTGGCACTGTATCTACAATACCACATGAATATTGTCATGGTCCATGCCGTATTACGGAAACTATGTTATTTACAATATGACGCCGAATAGCATCAGGTGATGTTTAATTTCAGACTATCTCTGCAGTGGCATGCGTGGCGGGGTGGAGGGGGAGGGAAGGTCAAAGTACAAAAGTGTTTCTGGATATAGTAATTTAATATTACCATAAAGCCTAAAACTTATTAGATAGTAAATAATTTGTGGCAGATCTATCTACATAGCATATTATACATTATGCACGTTTAATTAGGTATTTATCTAACATAATCAAAATTCTTAAAAAATAAAAGTACAATATTCTTGTAATAAAATTGCAGAATTAGCTAAAAACATGGCGCAACGGCGCCGCACTTTCCTCTATTCTCGCAACATAAATGAAATATATTTATTTCTCATTAAATTGGTTACTCTCCTAGAGTAACTTTTTTATAAAATTATATGTAAAACTTATTTTTGGATTTTTCTATTCCGTACCTAACGATTCACTTAAGAAACAATACATTCTGTTATTTGGATAGACTTGTAATTTGTATCTTACCTTCTGGCTATAACAACAGAGTGAATGGCAATCAATAAATTTGGAAAACTATTAGGTGAAGGTAATTGTTTTATTCTCTATTCCTCCATGTGTTGCATTCTTCTATGTAAATGTCAATTAACCTAGACTAGAAATAGATCTAATTTAACTAGTCTAAAATCACTGCTTGCCTCAATACATTAATAAAAGGTAATGTTTAACTTAATGCAAATATTAACAGATTTTCTTCAGTAATTGTGGAGGTATGTGCGAAGTGTGTTTTTTTTTAAGTTTGCCGCCTCTAGCGAATTAATTTGACAGCAAATGCCTTCTCTGTAAGACAGATGAAGCATAAAAGAAAAACGAAGAAAACCATTTCAATAAAAATAAAGTAGGGCTACCGAGGTTACGCTTTAGGCGGCCTGGGGCAGATTTTGAATTTTGACCCACCCTTCACCTCAACTCCCCTTGTCAAACTTTTCAAACCCTCCCCCAATCAGTAGGCATATATAGTAAAGAAAAATATGAAAATATTTTATTTTAAATCATAAGTGGGCGTATTATAGTAGCTCATAAAATAGACAAAAAGATACTTAATTTACGAATAGGAGACTATTTAAATAGTGTACAGTTTTGTACACCTCACAAAAATATAAATTTATAATATAATACCAACAATAATTTATTATATGAACCAAAAACAAAATGACATATTAGTTATAATTGTGGGTGACAACATTTTAATTTTTATTGATTTGGTACTAAAAATGTAATTCGTTTATAATTACTGGAGACCCTCCGAAGGATCCTATTTCTTGAGACCCGGGTCAAAAAGCACCCCCCGTCCATTCACCGACACGGCGGTTCAGAAAGGAAGACATTAAAAAAATAACGGATCGATGGGTAGACAATGTAATTTACAATTTAAAAGGTTTATCAGAAGAAGCGTAAAGAGACAAATTTTGACTTTAAATGCACGATTGATATATATGAATACCAACAGTCAAAGAGAAATTTTATTGACAATCTTCAAACGTACTTTTACTTAAAAATTGTCTTGACATATCTGGCTGATATAGAAAATATTTATTAAACTGTCTTAATTGAGATGCAATTGTAATATTACAGTGGGCTTCTAAGTAGAGTTTTAATGTTCAATAACAACGATTCGACTGTTTTTGTGTCATATTCAGCTAAATTTACATTAAATAAATAAATAACCCAAAATAGAGGTCCAAACGTTGTGATAGAAAATAAAAATTTTGAACCCCTGTGTATTCAAGTTTCTGCCGTTTGATAATTTTTTGCAAGTTGAAGAGATTACCGAGAAAAAAGAAAAAAACGTTGAGAAGTGATACTTTGAAACGTTCCGATGAATAAGCTAACATAAGAAGTAAATTTTTGGTATTTATATTGATAGAAATCTCTTAGATTGCATTCGATGTAACATGATTAATTTATTTATATTGAGCAGAATTTACGACATACTTATAGTAACAATGACCATTTGTCAAAAAAAAAACAAAGAAAAAAAGAAGAAAGAAAGATCAATCTCGGTACACTTATGATAAACTTTCAAATAAAATTTTACTAGCTAAACACCTGCTTTTAAATCGCACGGAAAATTTCCCTTTCCGCTTTATCTTCCAAGCGCCAGCGCATGATCGCTGAGATCGCTGTTCTTCGTTATGACGACAGCGTGGCGGTGGTGGTCCGTCCAATGCGCAGATCAGCTGCGGGCACTGCGATGGCATTTGTCACAGTGGCGCGTGCGCGCGAGCGTGCGTATCGCGTCGCCATGGCGCTGGCGGTCTGGTCGCTCGCACGCTCGATTGCGGATTCAAAGCGCGGCGGGCGACATGGGAGGATGCATTTCAGAGCATTGTGGGCGGTTGCAGTGCGCAGACGTCTTCTCTGCGTCGCCGATGGAAGGAAGGAAGAAAGACAGCGATCGTCGAGCCGTCGCGAATGTTGGCGGCGTGCATTGGTTACGCTTTGGAAAGTTTCAAAGGAACGGATATTCAGACCTCTTAAATAATCGATATTCTGCCGGATGCTGGGATGAAAATTATGGAATATGTCTAATATCAAGGAATTCAGAGGAAGGGTATAGTTTAATATAATGCTACATTATACTATTAACGTCTACCTTTACGTTGAAGATCTTTATCTGACCACCTACCCACTGTCGGCCTCTTTTCTTGCTATATTGCAGGATAGTATTGCATGATTCATGTTAATGGACACCTAAGAAGGGCCGACTAGTCCATACAGACAACCTAAGCGGCTGCCTAGGGCGGTAACATTTAGGGGCGGAAAGGCAGATAATTTGTACTAATTTGTCAACATTAACTAAAACGTACGTGCGCCAGCGCACCGCACGTTCAGAAAATTAGCAGGTAATTAAGGACATTTTGTTAAAGTGGGAATAACTACTATTCAGTTGGGAAACCCTCTACTCCACCTAGTCTCTGACTGGCATGGCATCTTAATGAACTCAAATATTGTTATAAACGTAAACTTCCGCGGCCGGAGTCAATATAAACTTGTTTGTCCGGGACAAACCGCGTCTTAGTAGATGTAACTTACCTGATAGCATCTATGATGTTTTCTTGATGCTGATAGAGCTCACAGTTGGGTTTGTACTATCGCCTTTCATCTGGTAGGATCCTTGGTCTTACTTTTCTTCTCAGGAACTTCGTTCTTGCACTTCGAGGGCTCTCAGTGGGCTCTCAGATACAATTTTCTGCAGACATGGTAGGTCTTGTCTAGTTTGATTTTCCTCTGGCCAAGAGCCATCGTTTAACTTAGGACCTCCGATATCCACTCTCCAAGGTACTTCACATTTTTGGCTCTCTTGATATGCTTTGTATCGCTGACTCCCATTGTTGTAGGGACCTCTTTGATATTGGTGATAAACTCGGTCTTTCCAGTGTTCCAATTGATGAAAGACCCGTTTTAGCTGCTATGCAGTGTAGTGTTTGGAGTTGCATAGTAGCCTCATGCATGTCGTTTGCTAATAAAGTAAGGTCATCAGCAAAGGCCAGGCATGTGATCTTCAAGTTGTCTGCTTGAAACCCCATCCTCAACCCAGTGATCTCAGGTCCATTCTCTTATGATCTTTTCTAAGATACAGTTAAAAAGTATGCACGAGGTACCATCTCCTCACCCCTGTTTTGATTGTGAAGCTCTCTGGTAATCCTCCTCTAAACTTAACTTTGGAAATGGTGTTGTGCAGGGTGGCTTGCACCAACCTATTAATTTTCTCGTTAAGTCCTAGTTCTCGTAAGGCATTGAAGAGAGTGATTCTACCCACGGAGTTATATGCTTTCTGAAAGTCGACAAAGATAGTTACCCACTGTCGGCCTCTTTTCTTGCTATATTGCAGGATAGTATTGCAGATTTTGTATCTGTTCGGTATAAGACCTTGCAGTTTTGAACACTGCTTGATATTCTCCTAATTTCTTATCCAGTCTTGTTATGTGTCGTTCCTCAATCTTGGAAAATACTTTATACGATACTGCAAGGAGTGATATTCCTCTGCAGTTGTTGGTGTCTGTTTTGCTTTCCTCCTTGTGGATCGGGTGGATAACGGCTGATATCCATTCATCTGGGAGCCTATTCTTAAACCATATGTCCAGGATCACTTCGTGTATGTGCCTGAATGTTTGCTCACCAGCTTGTTTCAGCATTTCTGCTGTTATCCCGTTTTCCCCAGGGGTTTTATTGTTCTTTAGAAGTTGAATGGTCTCTTTAACTTCTTCACAGGTGGGAAGAGGGATGTCAGCGGTGTTAGGATTAGCTGGTTCTCTAAATGGGAAGCGTTGCACAGGTTCTTCGGCATTTAAAAGTCCTTGGAAATTGTCGGCTAGTCTCGGTGCAGTCATAGTCATTGAGGCACGGTGATCCGTCTGTTTTCCGGAGATGTAAAGTTTGGGGCGTGAACTGGGTCGTCTGTTCTTTTAGATCTTTATATAGGTCTCTAGAGTTGTTTCTTCCAAAATCCTCCTCAGCTTTCTTAATCAGTTCTTCGTTGTATTTTCTTTTCACACCTCTTATGATGCTGGAGGTGTTCTATCTTTGTGTAATAAAATTTTGAAGGTTGTCTCCTTTATTAATGCCATTGGTGGTGACATTCTCGAAGACACCAAAGTTCACAATCCATATAAACTCCATGATCTCTAGGGAAGGGGGTGTAATGAAGAAATGTCGGATCTAACATACTAGTGACGAGTCCATATTTTTCGGCGTCGCTGTGTTGATAATGAAATCCCAAAATCGTGTAAGACTCAACTCAACCCTCATGAAAGAAGCTCACCACTAGCAATCCTTGGGTGGGGGGCTGGGGTGAAAATGGATAAAAATGAATATTGCGGTGTAAAAATATATAAAAATGCATCGGATACGTAGTTTTAGGGTTGACGAGATGTTTCAACTGCCAGTATCGTTGTATTCAAGATGAGATCACATAAGAACACTATTTTCTTAAAGCTAGGGGTGGAAAGGGTGATATGTAAAAATTACGTAAAAAGACCGATACGCGAGACAAGTCCATGGTTATTGTGTATTCTGAGATGAATAATCGTATTTCCAAAAACTTTATGTACCCCTCAGACTACATGAGGTGCACGACACCCTTAAAGGGTGGGGGTGGTGGAGAACGTGACATAAAAAAATTATGAAAAATGTGCACTAAGAAAGGATTTTTCAAACATTTACCCCTAAGGGGGAAATTGGTGTTTTGTAAATACTTTTTGAATTACATAAGTGAATATAAGGGATAAGGGGTGAAAATAAGGGATTGTATTATCTCTCTCTCTTATTATATATATATATATATATATATATATATATATATATATATATATATATATATATATATATATATNACTGTCAAATCGTGAAACGTTACGGCGGATATTAACACAGAACTCACCAAGAAAATTCCCACGCATCACAGCATCAGAAAGAAATCCCACGCAGCACTGCATGTACGTACACTTAAGCTTTGTCTCCCTTCGCTTTCCACTAATTTTTCTGAAAAGTAAAGATGGCTAAACCGGGCGAAGCAAATTCTAGGATCTTGTTTTCCGAGTGCGGACGTTCGACATTTATTCAATTGTTGAATGGTTTCAAATTTACAATTATCGTGAAAATCATTTGAGTCAATTAAACTAAATTCCATTTGGAATCAAAATTATTGCATCCTTCACATAAAATTTTACAATACTTCGTGTAACCACCTGAATTATTATTTTTGAATTTATTTACCACATTATAAAATTTACTTCCTCAATAATTTCATTTAAGCATAGAAAGAAAATAACTTGAATTAGAAATTTCTCATACACAAACAAATTTTGTGATGTACGTAAATAGTCTTTATCTCAAAAACAGTTTATATTAAATGTCTCCAAATTCTACGAACACTTAATATCTCATATTTTGCCTTAAAGTATTCTTTTTTGGAAATTACTCTGATTCCTTTCAAAAATTGCTTGTCATTCAAAATACAAAAATAAAATCTAATTTTAACCCATACCATACTCGTAAATAAAATTTTTCCTTTGACAATACATCAAATAATATCTCTTCACCGAATTCCTGTACCACATCTGTAATTACGCTGACATATTTAATCTTCACTTTTTCAGTTCATTTACTTTTCATTAAGACAAAATTCCTTTACTTATATCAAAAATAAACCTCTTTCTTGTACTGTGATTTTACATGAGATTGACCCACTTTAAATATCTCAGAAATCGCTTCAGCTGATGTTCTTTGCTTGTATGTCCTTCCGTGTCCGTCCCCAACCACAGACAGCAACGCTTCAAGGTCGTATGACGTCCAAGTCTCCACTCTCGATGTGCGACTAGCGAAAAATCGCTTGTTTCGTTACGAAACTAACCAACAGCCGATCAAGGTCTTGAATTTTCCTTTGATCCTTTATCATGTAAGGAAGCATCGTCACTTAGCGATGCCTTGAGCATCTTCCGATTCATTTCACTATCCCATCACTTCCTGTTCGCTCTTCCACAGCACGATGGCAGAAAATAATTTTGATCTTAGAAGTGGAATAGCATTGTCATCCTCGTAAATCACACTAAATATTGGACGTCAAGCAGTCCTTCTGCACCAGATGACGCAACTGGAATATATTTCCTTACGCTTTCTTAAGCTATTGGCTTAAGACACACTTCCACACCTTGCATCAGTGGAGCATCAGCGGAGCGGCCGTCAGCGGACAGGAGAAGGGGAACGTGAGTGGGGGTGGAAGAAACTTCAGGATGAAAACAGATATGCTTCATGCAGGTCTTGTACACAGCATCCATACAACTGCCCACTAACTACACAACGCTATTATTGTAAAACACATAGCTATGTGTTACGAAAATGTTTGAAGTAATACTTATTGTTTTCTATGCAATGAATACAACGGTGTCTATTTTGTATTTTTAAAATAATAACCTACTATACACATGCCAATATGAAAGTAATAGTGAAATATACTTACATAAAAAATAAATAAATAAATAACACCATAGGATCTTTTTACGGACGATTACGATATATATTGTCCTTACTAAAATATATTGCTAGGTTCATGTTTATTGTTACTATGTGTTACCACCAAACGACGGCTTAAACCACGAGTCGTTGTTGTGCATTTTAATTGGAACAATATGTATTTTAACCCTAGAACGGTACCTATACGCCTCTGAGGCGTACATGCAGACAAAAATTAATGCCATTTCACATGACCTTGGATATCACCCCCCACCCTCCAGCACTGCTACCCTTGAGACCTCTCCTTTCCTTCAGTCCACTCCCCACCGACTTGGAGTCAACTTGTGGTGAGTACTGTACATGTTTGTGCATGCTAGTGCGCCTCAGAGGGGTATAGATACCATTCAGTGAAAAAGTTTATACGTCTCCCAGTTTATACGTATAGGTACGGGTCTACGCTACTACGTCTCTAAAGCGTATTGATACCAATACCTAACGTTCAATTTCCTTATTCATTCCAATGTATCACGATGTAGATATTCTCCCCTAATTTACGAAAGATAGTAACTGAGAGTTTGTCTTATAGGGACCAAACATGGACAAAACCTTCACAACTGATGAAGAAATCGCACGTGAATTGGCACTTCAGATTGAAGAATCTGAGTGCAGTGAGAATGAACACAGTACAGAAGTCGACGAAGGCGCCTTCATGATAGACTCAGATGATTCTTTTGAGGACCCTGATTACGAATATAACGCCAGTGATGAAGATATAGATGAAATTGTCAAAACAGTTGTATTGAAACTGTTTCATCTATATCAAGTTGCACCACATTCAAGCACTTCTAAATGTAGGCAAAAAAAGGCTTCATCTGGAAATTCATCATCTGGCATGCCAAGGAAAAAGAAAAAGAAAACTTGACAGTCACTAAAGTAACTCCACCCAGTGACACCATAGTAGGGCGCAATGGCTTTTTGTGGAAAACATCACCAACACCTAAAACAACCGGTAAAACAGCTGGTAGGAACATAGTGCATGTGAATCGGAAAACCAAGAATCAAGCCCTTCATATTTCTGAACCTGTGGAATGCTTTGATGCATTCATTACCCCAGCTATGCAGAATTTGATCTTGACACACATTAATTCAGAGATTTCACGTCAAAGGGAAGCCTACAAGAACCAAGAGCTGTCTGCTTTGAAAGATCTGTACTTTGTTGAACTGAGGGATCTTCTTGGGTTGATAATTCGAGCTGGTGCAGTGAAGGATAATCATTTGAAGATAGAGACCATGCACGATCCAGTTCAATGCGGGGATAAATATAATGCCACACTTTCAGCAAAGAGACATCAATTCTTACTAAATACACTTCGCTTTGATTGCCGAGAAACAAGAACTGAACGGCAGTTCCAAGAAAAATTTGCACCCATCAGGGAGATATGGGATATGTTGATTGAGCAATGCAAGTCACTTTACGAGCCAAGCCCTTACATAACAATTGACGAACAACTGATGCCTTTCCGTGGACGAGTTGGGTTCAAGATGTATATTCCAAATAAAATATGAGATCAAATTTGTGATGACGTGTGATACTGGCACACACTACATGCTCAATGCCATTCCTTATTTAGGAAAAGGTTCTCAACCTGAAAACAAGTCAACAGCTGATCACTTCGTTGAAAACCTAACAGAGGACATCAGACGTTCTGGTCGTAACTTGACGTGTGATAATTGGTTTACAAGTGTACCTGTGGCTCTAAAACTTGCAGAACAAGGCCTCACAATGATAGGCACAATAAGGAAGAACAAGCCAGAGCTTCCTAAGGAATTTGTCGACCCGATATATATGCGACGACCTCCTCAATCATCAATGTTCCTTTTTCATGACTCCCTAACAGCAGTTTCATACTGTCCACGAAAGAATAAACTGGTGTCACTCATATCAACTATGCACGACGATGATGCAGTAAATGAGCATAATTCGAAACCTGAAATAGTTCTGTGCTATAATCAGACAGTTGACTCTTTTGACCAATGTGTTTCAGCAACTTCTTGAATACGTAAAACTAAGAGGTGGCCAATAAACCAACTCTAGAATATGTTCAACATTGCTTGCTACAATGCGTATGTAGTGTATTTGCTCAACTTTCACAAGAAGAACATGAGCTCCTCAAAGGCCCTCTCCAGGTTTGATTTCCTCATCACATTGGCAGCTCAACTGACATCCCCCTGTATGAAAAAACGACTGAAATTCCATATTCATGTTCTCAGGTTTAGCATTAGTAAGTGCCTTGGGATTGTGAATGTGCCGACAGTGGATTCGGAGAGACTACCAGCTTCTTCTGCAACGCGGCAATATTGCAGCTATTGCTCCTATAAAAAGAAGAGGATGTCTAAAATGGTTTGTCGCACTTGCAAGAGTCCTGTCTGCGGTGAGCACTGTTGCAAAATTTGTGTTAATTGCACAAATCCCTAATTTGAGTTTCAAGAAGAATTTTCATGTATCTTTTTTTTTACTAACATTCAAATGCGTGAATTTTTTCTTCTAGTCTTTCTAAAACTGTATAGGTACTAGTCTTCCTTAAACTTTGTACTAGTCTTCCTAAAATTGTATTGTGAACAACTTCACTTTTATATTTAAATTTTTAAAAAATAAAACGATTATTTTGTACAAAACCAGAGTTGTTAATCATTTCTAAACTAACCTTTGAAGATATTACAACGAATACTATGAAATTAGACGGAAATAAACCATTTGTTGTGTCTAAATACCCATAATTAGGGCGTACACGCCTGGGAAGCGTGTAGATACCATTAACGTACTAAAAGTCACAGTACCGTTCTAGGGTTAATCGTCCGTAAAAAGGTCGTAAGTTGTAATTTATTTATCATATATAATGGACGTTAACAGTAGAATACATAATTATTTAATTCAAATATAATTCCTTTTTAAAATATACTCTTACCATGTAATTTATCAATAATTATTGATAAATAACTACCTTACAAAATACTTAAAAAATATTGAGTCGATCAAGTTGTTTTAAAACGTTAATTTTATGTAGTAATATAAAATTTTAATTACACTTTAAATAAGGCCAACTGTAGGACAATCTTTCGTCTATGTTCAAAAATTGTTAATATCATATAATTTTGATAATAAAAAGCGAACTGTACAGACAAAATTACCCAATATTTTGAAAATTCCCTACTCGACAAGTTTCTATTAGAGTTTGTAGTAAGTCGTGTTTAGTTCGTTTCAAATACACAGATAATCAAAAACACAATACAACGCAATTTCAAAATAAGACACAAAGATTCACAATGACTTCACAAAAATAGTAGGACTTAGACTTAAATTGTGGAACAAATATTACAAATAATTGAAGGTCGCGCATGAAGCAGCAGAGATCTCCGCTCCGCGCCCGCTAGGTGTGTCTTTGCCCATAAGATAACACAGATCGGCAGAAAAATCGCTCCGTTCCGCTCCGCAAACGCAAGTGAGTTTTAAGCTTTTAGCTTTAGATGACTACGCGTTTACCCGCGATATTTAAATTTAATAATTATCATTTTGCGCATAGAGTACGTGATAGGTTGAATAACACAATCTACGATCGCTACTGACTTGATTACGTCCCAAGATAACGAGGGCACCAACGAGATTTGCACTGGTCAGCGAATGAATACTACCAGAACGACCCCGCTGACTAAGTCGGTGGATTTTAAATTACAAAAGAAATTAATTAATTTATCCAGGGCCTGAGAGTCGTCCGGTTGAAGCGGCATGTTCAAAAGAGTTAAACAAATTATTTTTACCTATTGACTTAGACACACCAAAACTTCAATAGAATGAAATGAATGATTTCAAACAAATGTCTAAATCGGTGGTGCTGCTAACTGGAATAGCCCTAAATAAAATATTTCTCAACAACTAAAAACTAGGAATTACATTCATGAACAAAATAAAATAAATTTAACATAGGAAAGATTGTTGAGTAAACGAAGTTTGAATTTTGTGATTTCCACGAGTAGTAGAGTAGCTAAAATTCAGTTCATAAGCTGACGGCTTACTTGGGAATTGCATCAATTGATACATTAAAGTCTTTTTAAAAATTGGGATTCTTACAAAGCCTCATACTCTGTGCTACGATAGCACACGCCCTAAAAGCTGGGAAGACTAATTGTCGAAACGTAGGTTGGTGATCGAAGGAGGAGGGAGAGGGAGTGATGATGAGAAAGGAGGGTGGAGGGAGGGGTCGCATCTCACAGACGCGACGCGAAACACCTGAATTTCGCCACGTGCTTTTCAAATTCAGTCGAGTGTAATATTTATTTGTTCCACATTTGAGGGTACAAATTGTTAAACATGCTATTAAGACTGTTGCAGTGAATTGATGTAGTTTACTTTACAGAGGGTATTAAAACACCTGTCAACAGGTCTGGATTTATTTCACTCACATTTCCTGGCGTTGCTCGGGTTCTTATATAATATTCTTCATTCATTAGTTAGTTTTCATATTTCTCTACCTTCGTATTATTAAATTAAATACCACTAAGCAAACCTACAAAAATAGATACGAAATTCAGTATTGTACGATAATATGTACGTAACTACGAATTATTTTCAAATCCGAGCAGAAGGAAAATACACTTAACACAGATGCTTGATAAACAAAGCACATAGTTACGACTCCTAAATTCTTTGGTTTTCATTTCACTATAAGGTTATGTAAACACTTGAAAACAATGTTCTTCACACTCTTTATGTTATTTGGCTTCTAAGATTCGGTAGGGTGGATTATACGTTCAGTCGATTGTTTCCTCACTAAGGAACTATAAGAACGGGTATTAGCATTTCAGGAAAGTATCTGTATGTTGCTAATTTCAATTGACATTTCCAATATTTCCCAAAATTATGAATGTTTAACAGTTACACAACTAATCATATAACAGACATATAAACTTGACTACGATTTACAGTAATTTTATGTCGATAAAAATGTATTCCATTGTCCTTACCTATTTGTCAACAAATATCTGAAAATAATACTGATGACACTATAATGAATATGTATTAGTATACACCAATGTTAACAGCAACTGGCATATAATCATCTTTTACTGCAATTCTTACGTTAATAATAAAATTATTGAAAAATATTTTTTCAACGCACTCGCCACGCGCTTTTGCGTACTTTCGTTAGATCCAGAATGACGCATGCGAATACCAGTACTTATAGTACCTTATTCCTCATGAAACGTAAGCGAAATCTGACGGACACACTAGTAAGCTTCATAGTCAACAGTCATGTGATTGAAGGTTCACAAATACTGATTAGCAACCAATTTTAAATGTTTTTCTGCTCTTGTAATTCATCAATAGTGACCATATTTTGCATTTTAATTGCAATAACTCTTAAGAAGAGTCATTTAAAATTTTAAATAAATTTATCGATTCCTTTTTTCTGTTTCCCACACCACACAGACATTCCAAATAATTCACTATTTTTAGTAAAGATAATGTGTGTGGTATCTAAGAGAACTACTATCATATTATGGGTTCTACAATAAATCCTACGCGAGAAAACCTCATTATTAAAGAGTATTAAGAGTTAACGTGATTACTTTTAGTATGGCTCTTAGCTTTTGAATTTTCTAAATAGGGAAATATCGCACGTTAACATTTTTGACCTACGTCACAGATGGGCAAAATTTTTCATGTCATTTTTTCAGTCTTTCTAATAGCAAATTGTTGTTTATATTAATCTAAAAACCTTTTTATTGATTGAACACCAACGCATGTTCAGTTATCACAATGAACACAATCACTGTGATGTATAGAATAAACCTTGATAAAGATAACGTAAATAAATAAGAATCAAAACTAGTTTTTTTAGTTACATATGAATTAGGACTTCTGTTTCTCATCATCAGCTTCCAAAATGTGGCACACGCGTGCTTCGGGTGGGTCCCAGCGATTTTTTCGTAATTCGATTTTAATATTTGGCAGTGACGATATTAGTGAATCAAGTCGAAAAAAAATCATCTTCGGAGAGAGGATTCGCTTACTTTACCAAAACGGTTAGATAGATAGGCGACAACGATAAAAGTTAATATTGTTCGCTTGAAAGAGTTCTACAAAAGAATTCGCACCAGTGTATGACTATCTACAAAGGTTCACTTGAATTTTTGAAGAAAAAATAGAATTAAAAAGAGATGTGTTAAAATACTTCAATTTATGGGAGTAATTTAAGTATGAAAAATGAACCCTCATAAAATTAAGTGGTTATTTGGTTTGTGTCTTAAACAAATATAGATTGAATCTTTAAATCGTAAAATTTTCACGGATAGTTAAGATTTTACAAATTTACATGTTAGTGAACTTGCACCGCAGCAACGCCTTGCCTCGGTAGCGACCAGGCAAGGAGAATGCGACCGATGCGGCGCCCGGCAAGTAGAGATGAAAAAGCATTTAATTATTTTTTTTTTAATATTACNCGAACACCTAAATATCGAAGTTAACTAACAGTATTCTACCGTGATTTCACATTCCGCAAATGTATTAGAATAATTCTGGAGTATTCATTTTACGTTAAGAGTGCTAGACGAAATGCACAACTAGATTGTGTCGACTCCGTTGATGGCATATGACTACCGCAGACTAAGAGATAATTAAATAAATAATTAAAAACTTACAACCTTTTATGAATAATATTTATATTTCCGGTGAAGAGCTCATTATGTTTCGACATGAATTTAAGTCGTCGTTAGGTGATAACAAATATTAAAATAAAATATAAATATTCGTCCATAAAAGTTCGTAAGTTTTTTATTATTATTTAATTAGTATATATAATGAACGGTAATATTACTAGAATAAGACAGAGGTACTTTTGCACTTTGACAATTTTCTTGTGAGTTTCTTATAAAATGACAACTTACAAGCATATAAAATGGTTAATTACAAGTATTGCATCCTAATTCGCGCGGTTACAACTGCGATGTGATGAATAAAGAAAGTAAATGAAAAAAAAATAGACTTGGTACATTCGCCTTCTGTAAATCATAAAGAAGAATGAAAGAGTAACATAAAAAGACACGTGCGAAACCGGGGCGGTTTGCTGGTACAATTTTAGAATGACCTTGACACGACCTTTCAAAAGAAGACTCATCTGGTTCATCAGTTATATATTACTTCGATAACATGCAATTCGGCAGCATAATGATGCGGTGGTATTTGCTTATACGAATACGTGACTACATCCAATCGCAAGGAGTGTGTCCCGTCACGGCCCACTTCGCTTTTTGTCACTTGCTTTCCGATGCGAGCGGTGTGCTCTATTGCTGGGGGTCTTGTGTTACCAGAAACCTCCGATCCTCTCCACGGCCCACATCGACAACCTGATCGCATGATGCGGAGTGGAAGGAAACGCTGTTCGACTATTTTTAATTTGTACCCATGTTTTACATATAAAGTTCATTATTTAAATAAGTTTTTTTCATTTCCACTATTGTCCACATTTTATTATCATACACATTAATATACAAATGTCCCAGAAAACTTGCGTTCCTTTTCTGCGTAGTCAGAGGGAGAAAAACACACAAAAGAAATGTATTTAAGAATATTAAAATATGTTTTGAAGACTTCACAATGTTTCATATATCACCTTTTCCTATTAGAGAAAACAGTATTTAAAAATTAAATCAAGAAAAGAAGCCTCTTGACTCATTTATTAGATAAATCCATACTAATATATGAATACTTAACGCGAAAATGTGGTTGTCTGATCACGTTTGCCACCTGATCACGACTAAACCACAGAGCCGATCGTGATGAAATTTGGCAAGGAGATAGTTAAGATGCCCAGGCTGAACATAGGCTAACTTTTACTTTTAAGACAAGAAAGGTAGAAATGGTTTTTGAGGATAAATGTCGATAGAATTGGGAAAAAGGTATTTTTGCTTACGCTGCCTAAACGCATGACAACTATGAATAGCAATAATTTTTGACTCAGAGTTCTACAAAACAGTCCGCGTCTATCTACAAAAATTAACCCAAATTATCTATAAACATTATTAAAAATAGAAGTGTTAAATTCTTCAATTTAAGAAGAAAAAATTTAATAATCATCAAAGGGTTCCCAGGATAAGGCATCCAAATGTGCCTCCTACCCAAAAGACATTGTCCCTTTGTGTACTGTTAAAATATCATTATTAATCACATTTAAACTTTCCTTGCGTTTGGTATTGCTTCCTATACTAAAAATGGTGATTTTCGACTTTTTATTTATTTTTCGTGAATTTAAACAAAAATTAACTGATTATACAAGTCGCTTAGATAATAAAACACTCACTTCTAACCAAAATATTTTAATAGTGGTTTTTATAGTATACGATTGCGATAAAAGTCCAAAAATATACCAAATAACGTCAAAACCGGTTCAAAAATTGACATTGTCGAAATTACTGAGGTTCAGGGATGATTTTCTGGTCACCAACTCTTTACGTGCTATTCTAAATGCTGCCAAAATTTCAAATCTTTACGTGTGGTGGGCCAACTTGAAAATTGTAAAAAGAAAACATTTTTAGGTATTTTCTATACTTTTTCGGTCGGTTTTGACAATTACAGGGTGGTCCACCACACGTACCTCAGATGCGAAAATGCGACTCCCGCGAGGTGGTGTAGTGTATACAGTCAAGTTTTGTATTAAGTTTGTATTCTTATGAATTTGAAAAATTAGGATACAGTATATGTTTTCAAAATACCACTAAGTAAAAGTCTTTTGATATTACAATATAGATAGATTTTCTTTTTTTCCTAAGTAAAAGAAGGTAAGTCTAACAAAATTCCGGGGCAACCCCGAGTAATCAGTTAGTAAGAAATATTCGAAATACACAGATTTCAAATTTTTTCGAGAAGGATTTCAATTCCGTACGTTTTACGTCATTCTCGATTTCATGGTCGATTCTGATACCGTAATACTATTTTCTATAATCTATTTCTAAACTACTCTTCGAGTATTATTGTATCAACATAATCTTTGTATAGTAATACACATTTTTCTTTTAGTTACGTATAATGTCAAATTCCCTTTCCTATTAAACTTTGTATTAATTCAAATACAAAATTTAAAAAAAACAGTCCATAGTATGTAGTCCATTATTGCTTTCCTTTTCCCAGGTTTCCTCCATTTGTTTTGGCCTTTGGACTCTTCTACATATGACTTTCAGCTTTGCTATCAATTTAGTTTCAGCTAAAATAATTCACAAACTTGCAACAGTGCAACAAATAATGTCTAGGAGGTTTTATTTCGTAAAAATAAGCAGCGTTTAATTTGAAAACTGTTCCAAAAGTAAAATGTCCAACAAGATGTAATCTAGTTAAGGAAGAATATTATTATTTTTATATACTTTTGACTTTGAGTCAAATCCAGTGTAATAGCCGAAATAAATTAAGAATCGTGATTTCTCGATGTACAAATGTTAAGAAGTATCGAGAATTGAAAGACATTTCTAAGAATAATATAGAATTATGATGCATTTCGAATTTTTTCATCTGTGTGGAATGTTAATCCATACTTATTATTTGCAAATATACTTGATGTAATCATTTTGTACATTTGTATATTTACATGTATTCAGCGAAAACTCAAATTTGATCCCCTTCAAGCTAACAACAATGTTTAAATCACAACATAGTATTTTTCACATGTGAAAATTTTAGTTGGAGTAAATTCTGCTGAAGAATACGTTGAAACCGGCGAGATTCAACCAGGCGCTCCCCCACCTGCATCAACCTCTAATCCACATCCAGGTAATAGTACACATTGACAGCGAATGTCCTTTTACACAGCGAAGGTGAGGCTATAAAATAAGGATCACGTGCTATCTGTCCCGTTATATGCTTTCCTTCTTTCGTATCTTGGTCGAGAAAGTCGCAAAATATTGGTCATTATCATCATTTCCTGTCTCGGTCTGAACCGTCGTCTGTTCCTAAAAGCATATGTCACGTCCTTTATGTGTGCAAAAACTGGTAGTCCCGTCCCTCCATTTTCACAATGTATTTGCCATGCGTGCATAGGTGCCCTGGTCAATTTACCCCTTGCTCCTTCGTTATTCTCTTGTCGTCTATTTGTATCTCTCCTAGCTTTCCGCATCCAATAACCTAACCACACTGTGCGAAAATTCGAGAATTTCGAATAACTGAGGTTTCGCTATGATTCAATTTTTAAGCAGATTTGACTCCCCCCTCCCCTATTACCAAGTAGTACATCCGCCACAGTCTTCATTCCACACTGCCTTAATACAAATACAGAATAAATGTATTTAAAATATCGCTTCCACAAAAACACTATAGCTGTAATTCTTCACAGACAATAAAAAAACGAACAATATCCAAGAAAACTAAGAAAAATACGTTGGGTCGTTTTTTATTGAAGTATTTTTTACCAATGTGAAAAGGAAGTAACTTGGTCTCGAATATTTCACTGGAAATATATGAACTGCTAGACTAAGTGACCCATAACCGGTCCTAATAGAAACAAGCAACACAAGTAGCTATTTGGGGCGACACACTTTGTGGGGCGGCAATCTGGACGAATAGTCTTTGTTTGGAATCATCTCAATAATAATTCCAGTATCTGTTGCGTCAGATGAAGAATGATTCTCAAACTGAAGACATTCCAGACATATAGTGCGTTTCACACATCAATAAGTGTTAATCGGTTAATCGGTAATAAAAGTTATTTTCTAAGGAATCTATAAAATATCTACTAAACCACGATGTTACAATAAACTATGAACTCTGATATTCATTGTTCAAATACTCGAATGATTTGTCTTTAAAATATTGAATTACATATGGTTGCAATTTAAAATGAAAATCGTAACAAAATTATGAAATCAATGTTTGATTTTCTTGTCTTGTATAAACGGTACGCGTACTCTGCTGAGCCAATTAAAAATATTGTGAATACCACGTATTTCCAAGTAAAAGAATGTGAGGCGGGTGGCAGAAATTTGATTAGCTCTCGGTAGCAAAATGGGTAGGACAGTCGCGGACTGAGGACTATCGAGATCATCTTTCAGACACCAGCGGCAGGGGCACCATCCTCGGAGAATTGTATTAATTTTCGCGATTATTTTGGAATATAATAAAACATATTAAGCTAACATTTAAATTATTATGATAAATTATTCTCTTTATCCGAATAATATTGAAAGACGTTCTCGAACTCATTAGTTGAAGAAAACACAAGTATCCAGTTAATTATTAGTAATTAATGTAAACATCATGTCATGCATAAACCATAACCAACATATCGTATGCTTCAGATGCCGGGGCTCTTTTACGCATCATCATCCTTCCATCGCTCGTTCGATTCGCAGCTGTTTTCACTACATCGTGTGCAAGGAAAGACAGCGCTAACCCCTCTTCCCCAGAGAGGCCGAGTGGCTTCTGGTGTTCTACGAGAGCACAAAAACTATCTCCTCTCCACCCCATTCCACCCATTCACTTCTGCGGGGTGACGACGTTGTGACAAATGCTTGCTCTCCCGTATCCTAGTCCTCCCCCCACCACCACCATCGCCAGTTCCCGGCGCGGTGTTTAACAGCTCACTCCTGACATCCCTCCACCCGCACAGCTATTAAAGTGGAGGCCGTAGGTGAATATTCCTGAGTCACATGGTGCCCTTGGAAAAGCCTTGGAGCTTCCTTTCACTTTCTTTCACGTCTGAGAAATTCACGCGAATCAAGTTTGAGATTTGGGATCATAGAAATAAAAACGTGATCTTTACGTCACACAAAACAAACGTTCATTTTTCGTTACGATTAATTCTATATTATTTTCAGTTACAAATTTTCTTTTACTGTAGCATTTAACTAGCCATATATTTTTTATTTTTTTGAATGATCGGAAATAGGATCTCATCTTCTTTTCCTTTTTTTCATATCAAGGAAGGTTTACACAAATAAAATTGTGAGTATTTAATAAACAATAATTTAACCATATTATTCCTGTTATATTACAGCAAACCGCTTTAGAATTATCATAATACACGTTACACGTTTTCTGTATTGTATTGTATTGAATTGCATTTCCACATAATAGCCATTTTCACATTAAAAAATGAGGAGTATTTAAGCTTTGGTATCCTATAATGGGGGTAGTCCACTCCCTTACACATATCCTGTTTTGTAAATTTCTGAATATCCCGGTTCATACCCTTTCCAGCCGATGAATCTTCATCTAAGAAACAATTACCCATGATAAAACTTAAGCCAACTTTTTATCTAATCTGTGAAGCTTGTCGCGGCCACCGTTAGATCGAGCTCAGAGCGCTTATGTTAGCCGGCTAGCAACTTAAGTTATAAGATTCAGCAAAATGGGGGATGCTAAAGCTAAAGACACACTTGCGTTTGCGGAGCGGAGCGATTTTTCCGCCGACTTGTGTTATCTTATGGGTAAAGACACCAAGCAAGCGCGCAGCGGAGCGATTTTTCGCCCGCTGCTTGCAGTGGAGCTTGCGAGCCGCCGGGAAGACAGCACGTGTTATCTCATTGGCAAAGACACAAAGACACACCTCGCGGGCGCGGAGCGCATAACTCCCCTGCTTCCTGCGCGACCTTGTCGCTTGCTGAAAGTCACAAGTGTAAATAGATTGGAATATTGAGTGAAGCGAGGAAGACGGCGGGTGATTTCTTTTACGGTGCTTCCCTTAAATATCATTTCTTTAAATTTATACGGGCTGACAATGAATTATATCAATGTTCATATTAATTATTGCAACACTGAGTTATAATATCACTGAGTACTTGTTCTAGTGCTTCCTCACTTCTTTATAAAAAACTTTTCGCGTCCTTTTTAGTGAAGTTCGTTTTTCTGAAGTTTTCTTATTTCGTGTTTTACTATTTTTGACTTCTTCGTGTATTCTTCTGATTGTATTTTAGTCTTTTGAGATTTTCGTTATGTAATTGTCACAACTTTCGGCGTGGTTTTAGTTAAAAAGAGAAAAATGTGCGTTTTCACATCTACATTTCAAAGTTTTACATTTCAATTATTTGTAATATTTGTTCCACAATTTTAGTCTAAGTCGTACTATTTTTGTGAAGTCATTGTGAATCTTTGTGTCATATTGTGAATTTGCATTGTGTTGTGTTTTTAATTGTCCGTGTATTTGAAACAAACTAAACAAATTTTCGTAAAAATCAAGTACAAACATGTCGAGTAGGGAATTTTCAAAATATTGGGTAATTTTGTCTGTACAGTTCGCTTTTTATTATCAAAATTATATGATATTAACAATTTTTGAACATAGACGAAAGATTGTCCTACAGTTGGCCTTATTTAAAGTGTAATTAAAATGTTATATTACTACATAAAATTAACGTTTTAAAACAACTTGATCGACTCAATATTTTTTAAGTATTTTGTAAGGTAGTTATTTATCAACAATTATTGATAAATTACATGGTAAGAGTTTATTTTAAAAGGGAATTATATTTGAATTAAATAATTATGTATTCTACTGTTAACGTCCATTATATATTGTGATGTGCTTAATCAAACAAGCTTATTAACCAAGACCATGGGTTTAAATGATGCTTGTCTTGAAAGTTGGGCGCCAAATTGTCCTGAGAAGAGGGACAATTAATTGAGGAATTCCTAGGGTAATACGGGACCTCAAAAATTATACACATGAGACTTCAGGGTTCTCATTGAAATGAGTTTGGGATTCGTATTATTTAAAAGGTGAAAACACACACAGAGTTCCGTAAGGAAATCGCAATTTGAAAATAAAATGAATAAATTATTTATTTACTAGTAATACACGATATCTAAAACTACCATGCTTTCTTCTTTCTTCTTCCCCATTAACATTCCCCCAAAATGGCACAAAAACAGAAAATATTGACAATGAATTCTAGCATACTAGATCTTGACATCAAATAAAAATGCTGAAGGTAAATGTTAATTGTATTAATAAAAAGTTATTACACATTTAATAGCTCATCTTCTGCAATAGGCCCTTATAATTCAAGCTAATGTTTTTAGAGTTCTGAGCTGGGCCGTAATGATTTCATGCTCGACACACGCGCTAATCTTCTTCGCTGCGATATTTGGTTACTGGGTGCAACCAGCATTTGTTCATTACCTTTGTTACAAAGATGGGTGATCACGGCTTCAGAATGGAGCGAGTTCCTTGGTCATGGTACTCACGGACTCGTAGCCTCCTGTCTCCTACCGCTAGCAGCCATTCACTTCGGAGGAGCCGATTCAGCAAAACGACGCCGTCATGTTCCAATCAACTTCTCCAGAGCTCGTTCTCGGACCCACTTCACCAAGTATTGTTCGTAATGTGCATTACTTGAGCCATCATTCCCAAGTCCTAATGATGCCCCACAAATATAAAATGTCTTATGATCTCCGAACAAACACTCGACTATTTCGAAGTCGGAAGTAATCCATGAAACAACTCGAAGTACATGGAATGAAATATCTGAAACTGAGTGAAGTTTCAAGTGAAATTCTTAGTGAAGTTCTAAGTAAAATCTCTCTGAGTGAACCTCCTAAGTTAATCTAACGTAATGCAAAACAGCAAGAAGCCGAAGAAGAAGTTCTTCCTGCTTCGCTCCTCCTTTTTATCACTTCGTCCCCACTTCTCGTCGTTATTAATCCGCCTGCGTTGCCTCCAAATTTTAGGAAAAAATCTCCCACGGCGAGTTACGGATCCCCCTACGGACGCTCGGCGATGATGCAAGTCCCGACGTTGCTCTTTTGAGAACTTCATTATTTAATATTCAATCTCTTTTTTTCCGCAGCAGCGTTTCTCTCGGACGAGGCATGTCTGTCCATTTCTCTATCTAATCTTATCACCCACAACTTCAAATGCTCCTCATATGCAAAGCGCGTCGATGGTTCAATCGTTGTTTATTCTAATTGGGCCGAACCCAAACACTTTAATATTAACTACGCGACCGCGGTGGTTTCTTGAGTGAATGTCCTTTTATGACCTACGCAGTCTGTGTTCTACTGAAGACTACTCTTTCGTAAATATACTTTGAAATTCTCTGCTCCTTTGAATTTATGATTGCTTTCGAAAACACTCGCGCCAACGCTACTCCTGTTTGGGTTTCGAAATACATCGACTCATGTTGATCTTTATTTTAGTTAGTTTAGTCTGGGAATTATTATATAATTACAATATGAGAAATAAATTACAACTTACGACCTTTTTACGGACGGTTCCAATACATATTGTTCTTATTAAAACGCACAACGTAACGACTCGTGGTTTGAATCGTCGTTTGGTGGGAACACATTGTGGCAGGCGTCACATCAACAGTAAAAGTGCCGCAGTGTCGCGCGACCCATGTGTGCGTCATACAAGCACTATGCTTCTAACGGACGCAGGCATACGAGTGACGCGCGGCGATATTACTGTGCGTTCAGTCCTTGGCTGGCGTGCGACACTTTTCGACCTGCGACATTCCTCTAGAAACGCGCGACAGTTTCATGGGCGGGAACTAGGAATAAAAAATCATGGTCGTAATAACTGGCGAAATAGTCAGTGAAAATGGTACGAAAATTTCATACTGAGAGCGAAATATTGATCAACAAAATTGAAAACCGTCCACATTGTGGAATATTTACAGCTATAAGAATAAATCAAAAATATATTCATCGAGGTTGGAGATTGCTGAGGCATTGATTCCGGATTCTGAAAATACAGAAGAGAGGTAAAGAAAATTAATAGGCGAAAATTTACATTATAAAATTCGTTCGCTTGGAATATCTTTTGGTGTATTAGACTTTTGTAATTGTAGACCTGTGTTAGACTTTTTCGTTTTGTTAGTCACTTTAATTGAAAGTATCTTGCATGTATAAATGTAAAATAATTAAAAAAAAGTTTTATCACACATGACTCTTTAAATGTTTATACAGTTTTGTTTGGTATAATGAATGAGTTAAATTTTTGTTGGGGAAGCGACTATTATAATACGAACAAAACTTTAAATGCTAATAATGAAGAATTAAATTAATGAGGTATTTTTAACAAATATTTTTGTTCTGAGCTTGTGCTGAGAGCATTATCGAAATCTACACTGAGGGGATGCTCAGAAAAGAGCATACCCTGGCGGTGTCTCCTCTGCGCATGCGCCGTGGTTCTGCCTGCGCATGTGTCGTACTGAGCGTTTAAAGAAACTGATGACGATCTGTTATCCGTGTACCCTCTCAAAAACGCGCGTTCAATGTGTCGACCGTTCTGTCGTGCGACACTCTTACTGTTCGTGTGACGCCAACCTGTAACAATAAACATAAACGTAGCAACATCTTTTAGTAAGAACTATATATAAAGATGCTCTGTACAAGACCTGCGCGAAGCATGCCAGTTTTCGTCCTGAAGTGACCTTGTTTCTTCCATCCCTACTCACGTTCCCCTACTCCTGACCACTGACTCTCCGCTAGGTGTCTCTTTGCACAAGCGGAGCGGAGAAAACGCAAGTGTCTTTAGCGGAGAGGTGAAACAGCCAAGAAGCGACAACTTCAATTCCAAAATTATTCTTAAGGTAAACCTGTGGTATGTTGATAAGAGTACTCGCCTTACACCCAGCACTAACATAATTCATTAACACTCATTTCCCAATTCTCCACGTAGGCCCCTATTCGTTCTAGCAATCCACAAAGATCGCGGGAGGAAAATGTCGAAGGAACAGCTGCCTAACGCAAGCTACCCATCAACATACCGAAGGAATATGTATAATGCATTCGTTACAAAAAGAGCCATTTATAAACATTCTGAAGAAAAGAACACGTAAAATATTGCGTCTACAACCCACAAAATACAATATGCTTCGAGCATCTTTGTTGGAGTTGCTCCAACAACGGAGTAACGGAGAAGAGACAGTGCGTGGTCGGCGGTGCAGGAGCGTTTAGCCGTACCAACTCATGGCCTGGGACTGCCGCGTGATATGAAAGCACTCCGCCCGTCCCCAATATATATATATATATATATATNACAACAGAGCCTACTTGAAATTGGGCAGGCAAATTCCTTTTAGTGTGTAGACGTCCACTATGAAAGGATTTTACGAAACTCCACTCCTGAAAGAGTGAAATGGGTGTTGAAATGTTTTACGTACGTATCCGACCATAACTCTGAGTGTCTGGAGCATTTTCATCCAACCTTCATGCACAGATATGACAACAAGCACGAATGGAATAAGCCATCCCTTGCACCCTTAGGGAGTGAGTGAGAAGGAAATGACATGTAAAAATAATGAAAAAATCCATTATTAGAATCAAAACCATACTTTTCTGTGCCGTTGAGATGTATAAGAGCGTCCCTGGTGCTTTGTAAGCTCACAATCAGTTCGCATTGCAGAGAATATACCCCTAGCATCCCTGGGGTAGGGGTGGTAATGAAGGACAGGTGAACAATTAAAAAAACGACATTTTGGGACCGCTGAAGTGAGGTAATACCCTCATTGCCATATATGTACACCATCACCCCCTATAAGGAATAAACATCCTTTGTGTTGGGGGTAAGATGGAGTGAAATGCAAAAATAAACGAAAGTGGCTGACATTTGTGTTGGGATCGTAGTTTTCTTTAAGACGTCAAAGTTCACAATCAGCCCGTATAAACTCCAGCACCCCTAGGGAAGGGGATGCCATGAAAAAAATATCAAACATGACATACCAGTGACGAGTCCATAAATTTCGGCGTCGCTAAGTAGATAGTGAAATTCCAATATCATGTAAGTCTGAACTCATCCCTCATGAAACAAAAGCACCACAAGCACCCTTTTGGTAGGGGGTGGAAATGGGTTTATAGATAAAAATAATTGAAAACTATTATTAAAATATTTAAAAAAATGCATCGGATACATAATTTTAGGGTTGACGAGATGTTTTAACTATCAAAGACGTTATGTTCAAGATGAGGTCTCGTACGACCACTGAATTCTTAGAGCTGTGGGCGGAAAGGGCGGGACGTAAAAATAACGTAATAAGACAGATATGGGAGTCGAGTCCATGGTTATTATGTATTCTGATATGAATAATCGCATTTCCAATGACATTATGTACCCTTCAGACCACACGAGGTGCACGACGCCCCTAGAGGTGGGGGTTGGGAAGAGCGTAACACACAAAATTATCAAAAATGTCCTCTAAGGAATGATTTTTAAAAAATTAACAAAGGGGGAAATTAGTATTTTCTAAAAACGTTTTTAATTACATTAGTGAAAATAAGGGATTGAGGGTACACACAAATACTATCAAACCTCCAACATTAGTGAATAACATTCTCAGTGGATACCAATGAGGATATGAGAAGAAATAAAATTGGAGACATATTACAAAATTCATGCGAGCAAAGCTGCGGGTACTCAGCTTGTATTCTTATAGCATACAAAATCCAGTCCTGCCCGCCGCGGTAGAGGTACCACTGAACTCGTGACTGGGATGCCAGAACTTTTACACACAGTCGAAGTGACAATCTGAATGGCATGATGGTGGCCAGACTATTTGCCCAACGCTTGGGACTCATCTTCAGATGTGCAGGCACTGTGATATCACATGCACCAATGAGTGCACTGTTAGTAGCTCGATTCAGGGAAAACCGCAGCGGTTAGAATCAACTGAGGTGGGCAAAAACATGTTGGTGACTGGAGTCACGGGCTATCAGAAAGTTTAGACGGGCCACATTATAGCAAATCACACGCGTGTGTTAGGCAACACTGATGAACAGTTTTAAACAATAGGTTTTCAACGTTTTTGTTCATTGGTTATGTGGTTACGTTATTTTTCTGAGTGCAACAGTAAAACATTTATTCCTTAAAATGTGTTGGGTCGTTTTAGAAATGTTTTAAAAAAAGTTTTGTATAATTAGTTTAATAATAATTTAAAAGATATTTTTACATTTTGCATGTATAAGCTTGAAATTGTTAAATATCACAAACAACAGTTATCATTCACTAAACGAGAATTATTTTTACACTTTTTGTTTATTTTTTAACATACCGACAAAAAAGTAAAAATATTACATTTTTTAAAATATTTTATTATTATTAATTCATAAAAACATTTGTTTCATTAGTGTATATGCAGAACAATATTACAAGTCCAACGGTGTAAACTGTTCTTTTTGTACTACTTTTGTTGCGCCATCCACAGCAATTAGAAGTCAGGTTTCTATAATAAAAAATACGATAGAAGGTAGGTATCTTCATTGGCTCATAATTATTCTTTCATTGAAAGAAATATTGGGGACCTGTTGATTTTCTGTGATTGTTTTCTTTAATTCCACAACCTTGAGGTAAATTAGGAATATCTATTTTGAAGAATATTTCTGATTCGCAATTATCTTTATTCCCGAGATTTTGAACAAATTATGTAAGAAAACGATCCAACTAATGAAAAATACAAATTACTAATGTTTACGTCCCTTTCAAGACTTGGTCACAACCTTGGTGACCAACTAGGGTGATAGGTAAGAGGGAAAATTTCCTCCCAAAATAACTGAAGAATTTTCTGCTTCTACAGTGAAATGATTTTGGATGAGGAAACAGAACATAACTAGAGCTATTTCCGGACCATTTAATTTTATTCAGGCATATTTAACGCCAGTAGAATGCCACAATCAATATTGTGAGACAAGTAACACATGAATGTGAAACATATTGTCGATATGCATGGAGAAATAAATGACATACTTATAGAAATAACATAGTTCTTTTATATATTTTTGGAACTATTCAAAGAACTCCAAAGTGAAGTTGAGTAACATAGAATCTGGAAAATTCATTCCATACATATCTGAATGTTCCGAGAAAATGTCATTTAACCTACGATTCATCACATCTATGCGGAGCAATTAATTAGAAACGGATATCCTGTTAGAAGAAACGTCGGAATTACAAGGAATAATAACATGTTCAGGAATATGAAAAATTCTTACACAAATCCGGGATACCATACCGATAACAGGAAACTAATCCAGTGAGTTACAGCTATTAATTAATGTAATCGAAGTTCAGACTTACCTCTGATCCCTCGCACTTCACAGCAAGCAGGTATCCTTGTGGAGCGCTTCTTGATATTTCACTTAACTTTTCCCGTACCACGCACTATATCTATGCACAACTTATTTAGACATTCATCAACATTATATTATACTCGGTTTAGTTTCGCATATAGAAGACTCGCACTGGAACTATTTTTCAGTATAAACTAAGTGGAATATTCGTTCACACTGGCATTCAGAATTAATTAATTAAATGTTGTCACTAATTCAGAAGACGGCGCGTGGTTGACACATTAAGTTAACTCAAGTTCATCTGTTTAAGGACTATATTCTGGTTTAAATTTCCTGTGATGGGGAAGTAGTGGGGGAAATTACGTCGACCGAACATTTGCTGCCAACATTGTGTAATTTTAAAATAAAATACCTACTCAATTTTATTTCATAATATGAAGATTTTTATCTCTGTTATTCATGCCAGTAATGGATACTATTATGGCACAGAAACTAATGTGAAATAATTTCGGGTCGATGAAACGGTCCATTTTAAAAGATTTTGAGCTTTGTTTGGGGCATGTTATTTATTTGTACTTGTGATCCAACATAACATACCAGACGCGTTTCCCTTTCGAAGAAGGGTAGTGTGGGGCAAAAAGTCGCACTTTTTCCCCCGCGCATATGAGGTTTGAAAATGGTTGGAGAGCTCAAATTGGGCTATAAAATGATATAGTATTTTCATATTAAAAAAAACAACCTTTACCTAGCCCATATCCCAATACCACAAATCTTTGCCCCGCTGGCGGAAAAAGGACTTTCTTAAATAACAACAAATTTAAGGATAGCAGTTAAAAAGTTTTATTTGCACGATGAAGTTATATGAAAGACATAATTTGTTATCGTAAAACTTATTCTGCAAATACTCGAGTGTTTACTGCAAAAATTAATTATGGGAACCAAATTTACACAATACTCTTTAACCACGATTATTTTTTACCTCATATTCGATACCAGACGTACGTTACGTCGGTGTTAAAAGTTTGACAGTCTGTATTCAGTGGCTCTTCGATAAAGATTTTTTCAAAGGTCCTTGAAGTCGGGACACTTCTATCACCATCTTCAATGATAGATCGTTCGCAAGACAAGAATTTTGACAAATTAAAGTAGTGATTTTTGCATTACTTCTCACAAAAATATATGAATTGAAATCTCACAGTCTTTGAAAAAAAAAGTAGAAATAAAGAATTCTCTTAGAATGCAAAATGTCTCAATGCCCTACTTCTGCTGTGTGTATGCTGGCGTTGCAATGACTCAATAGAAAGACAAACAATAAGGTAACCTATGGATCTGGTAATCAATAAAAGATCTTACCTCAGTTTTTAAGGTTAGAACGTTTTGTTATACACAAAACGGAAAAAATGTTCCCAGTTAGCATAAGATGTCTGCTGGTGTACACCCAAGTCAGTTGTTTCGTCTTATTCGAACCTTTCAAACGAGTATGTAGAATTGGAATTGGCGGTTCACAGGTGTAGCGATGAGGAGAATTTCATATTTTCAAAGAGAGGTATCTCAGCTTTCAATGGAAGTTATTTCAGAGAACATTAAAATTTTAAAAAAAATCTTGTTTAGCACTCTAAATCGTCATTTTATTGGATTGCGTAAATACGAATAATAAATGAAATATGCATAAACAAAATTAGATAGACAATTTACAAAATAACAAAATCCTATAAAGATATTTTAAGAATGGTGATTTAAATGAATATCTACATAGAATTCAGAAGATATGGAGAAGTTGATGAGTGTGTAAAAGGGGTATTTGCGTATCTACATTCACAAAAACACTCGGTTACTTTCATAAGTCACTGATTTTGGTTTTCTCATTTAAGTTATTAATAGAAATCAAACCAAGGAAGAACGAAACAAATCGTATTTGCATGTGTGAACATTTTTCAAAACTAAGTGTAAGAAAAACGAAACAAAGTATTCAATTAATATGAAATATTCAAATATAATTTATTTTAACGAAAGAAAGCACCTCACAAGAATATTTGGTCACTTACTAATTTGACTTTCCTTTACAACAAAAATAGCTCTTATTACCGGATTCGATCACTCTTCTCCACCGAATATTCATGGATTCAAATTAACTAACTTGTAAAGGAACATGGTTTTAATTACAGTACAGTAAGAATTTAAAATGGTGCCCTCTTCACAGTGGCATCCAATACACGTGCTTTGTCTGCCATATCCAGTATCGACTTTCTATCTACGCGTGCGAGTCAGCTATTAGTATTATCAAAAAATATTTCCGCGACATTTTTGTCCCTAATCAGTCAATGTAGGATAAAATAAGTTTAATTTTGTACATCTAGCTTTCATGTGGTCCATTTTCTGCGCGAACTAAAATTTTTATTCCGACTGTGAGTCAGTGTTCTTAGGAAAGTATCCCCGCTATCCCACAATCAAAGGCTACTACTCAAGATCGTGTACGTAGTTGGAGGTCCACACTGTACTAACTACGCCACTGAAAATTGTGAAAAACAGTTGAACATGTTTCGTGGGAATGGCCACTAGGAGGGGAGGAGAAAAGGAAACATGGTGTACTAAATGAATATGAATAAATTAACTGTAACTGAAGGGATGTACAGCATCTGTATGTCGTTTCAGAGAGGATCATGCGTCAGAGAATAATAATGCACACATTTAGATAATAATTGTGACCACAACTCATGATGGGTCGGACCCATTCTGGTCACGCTAAAGTAGCGAAGAGATACTGTTAAAACGATAAACTAGAAAACGGAATAACAGAAACATATAACAAAGAGATAAAATGAATTAAGGCGCCCCTGCATTGATTCAGTTTGGTGCAGGGGAGAAGTGATAAAACAAAATTTAAAAACTTGCCTAAAAAATTATCACGAAAATAATAATTATGACCGTTATAAAAATATACTTTTTAGAATACTTCTATCTTAATCAAATTTCTTATACGAACTATTTTACACTAAAGAAGTTATACAAAGTTTTCAAATAATATTCAAATTGAAGATTTTTATCTTTTTTCGGCGATTTGTCGACTTTTTTTTTGTCCCTTAAACCAAAATTAGACATTAATTTACAACGTTTTAAGATATTTTATGCGTTATTTCATTGTATTCTACCTCACACGAGGTAATTATGATTGTTCATCACTAACATTAAATATTTGTTAAAAGTACAAAAATATTAATAAAAATATAAACATTATCTTCAACTCACTCCTCCGATTTCAACAACTTTATACTTTTCATCACTTTAAAATAAAAATTGGCTTTAAACATAGGAAATGTTTAGTTAATTAAAATAACACACATACATTATAAAAATGTTCAAGGATGTTCAAAAAAGGAATACTATATGAATTATAATTGTATCACAATAAATTAGAATTTCACATTTTGTTTTACAGCTAAAGTAAATAAAAGATAAGGATGAGACAAGTATACTTGTATTAATTAATACTCGATGAAACAGAAAGAATATTGATTATCATACATTTTATTTTATAAATTGAAAGTAGCACAATTTTCTTTGGACAACATTGGTATTTTGGTACACATATCGACATCTCTACAGTAAACATTCTGTTAGTAATAGCAAATCCAATATAATAATTGAATACTGATCATATTTTGTACTGATAAAAATGTAATGTTTTGATTAACTAATTGATTAAAATTGTTTTTTGATGATGTCTAACACACTCAAAATGCACAACAGTACTATAATTTAGCTTCAACATAATAATCAAGAATTAAAACTTAGAATTCCATGAAAAACAGAACTTTTAATTTAATATACACTTAACTCATAAACAGAATAAGGAAATGGACGGAGTAAAAGCCAATAACAACTAGAAAGTATACAACATTTTGAAAATATCCCTATATGAGATTGAGATATATAGTTATGCAATTAAAAAATAAACAATACAATATTTACAAAGTTAACAAACAATTTGACATTAAGAAGTAATTCTTCAACAATAACTTATTTGTTTTACTGGTGAAATATGTTTAACACTGGCCTATAGTCCCCAAGTACTAATTTCTTTGACTATAATTTTTAATATTCCCAAAGAAAAAGAAAGTGATACCAATTCAAATCATACAGAACACTCTCGTAATATTTAGATGAAAACATTGTAAACTGCAAAACATAATCGCCAGTTCAACTAACATTTTTTGGTCTGGGATTCTAGATCGCAACACTAATTTTCCAGAACACAGAATAATATTTCCGCAGCTACTAACATTGAGTAAAACTAGTCCAGTATAAATAAAACTGGCACACAACATTATTACAGATACTGATTCACACAGACTGAGTTATTTCATTATAACCAAAACATGTTGATGAGGCAGTGATCAATTCCACGACAGTCGAGTTTATACACAAATTCACAGAATTTCTTTAATCTAACACTATCGAGCTGCCAATTCAGTTTATAGCTCTGATTTGTATGCAGAAAGCATGCACGTTCGAACCGTCGGGCGTCTTGTGCTATGAAAACAAGACCTCGTAAACATATATTTTCTAGAGAGCTAATTTCGATTATTTTCTACGACTCATGATGCATAGATCTGATATACGACTTCCCTCTACTCCGTATCGTCAATCTTCACGAATTTAATGCTGACACTTTTAATGTATTACTTTTTTTGACAGAATGTCCCTCGTGCATTACTGCAACGAACATCACTTTTGAAATCATCAGACTGAAATTTAGTTCTTTTATAGATCCTCGTAATATTTTACGAAGCTTTTCTCCAGATTCATTACAAAAAAGATTATTTATCCTCAAATATCTTTAAGAGATCATTTAGTACACATTCTCCACATGTATCGAAATTTAATGTTGGTTTTTTGCAACAACCCACAAGGGTAGACGCTTCAACTGGCAATTTCAAATATTTTGCTGTCGAAAGTAAAACGAGGAACATGATTTGTTTGATCCGTCAAATATAAATAAATATATATAACGCTTTATTTGAGACACGTTCAGCTCACTTTTTCGATAATCCTCTGAAACGTAAGATCCATGGAGCCATTAAGCTAAAACAACTCACGAAGTTCATATATTCGTTCAATATTACGAAGATACGTTAAGCATTACTGAAAGTAAAAAGTCTTTAGAGAGCTCATATCAGGAACACTTCACACATAAACGTACTTTATATTGAAGAAAAAACAAACAAAAAATCTCTATATTCGAACAAACATAACACATACTGGGATCAACACAACTGGAGAGCGTGGTTCAAACAGAACTATTTCCAAAATATGCGATTTTTCGGGAATCAGAAAAGCAGAGAACTCATTTAAATTCCTAGGTAATGTGCACTTTAGAAATGGAATACTTTGTTACCATCCATCAGTCGAGGGAAATATTCTTTGTTACCAATTAAAATAAGGTAAAATTAAGTAAACCAAAGTAAAGGAAATGTAATATACACATTTCGCCCTTTTTTCGTAATCACAAAGTACGGAGTGTGTATGAACAGGAAAATATCAGTTGTTGAACACTGTTGAGGATTGAAGGTGATCATTAAAAAATCCAAGTACTACAATCGGATGAGAAAAAAACAACAACTGAAAATAATTCCCTTTCAGCAGACACTCCTCAATTCAGGAACACTTATTAGAAGATTCAATAACCGAAAAACGAGCATACTAGTGGAATTGTGGTACATAAATCATGATATGGCCGTTTAAAGAAAAGTCCTGTTCATCGAACGAAAAAGAGCGTAATTACTCGTCTTGTTAGCTTTGCGTCTGACGTATTATTCAAGTACGTGCTGCAAATCAATATTATTAAGCACATTTTTCGGTCATGGTCAGTTTTTCTGTTCAACCAGTTGACAATGGAACAGATTAACTCTCAATATCAAACTTCTTTCGCCAAGGTAACATAGCTAGGAAGAGCGTTTAGTATAAGATAGTGACTTTCAAAGATATAAGAAAACGGAGAAATTTGGATATGAAACCAAGCATAGGATACGAAAGCTAAGCTAGATTAATAAAACAAAATGATACACTAGAATAAAGTTCTATTTTTATCTACTAAGAATGTTTTACTATTACTTTGAAGAAAGAAAGAAAGAAACGTTCTTATCCAGGAACTTTTAATGTTTTCAATTAAATCTTGATACTCCAATGAAAGCAAAGAATAGTTGTCACTTTGTCTCACAACTGTTGTAACGTCATTAAATATCTGACAATATGTATCGATATCAAATTATTTCGACACACTGGGGTACTAAAATTCATTATAACTAATACATAACCAGTATTTTCGAAATTGTTCTTTCCACTGACCATTATCACTTACAAGTCCGAAAAACAACAATGGAACAACTTCCAGACCAGTAGCGCTATGTTCGTAATTACATATTTTATCACTTCTCTTAGTCCTGTTCTTTTATTTGACGATCCAAACTTTCACACAGTTCATTAGCTGCAACCCCGAATCTATTCGCGCACCGGACACTCCACCAAATCATCGTAATACGAAAAGAACATCCTTGGGAATCCTCATGAATGGGAGTTAGCGTCATCACCGCTGCAGGATTCCGAGGAAGTCCACAGCACCTGGAGAAGGGAGAGCAGCTGAACGGCTATTTGCTTCACACCTTCCATAAAAGAAGAAATCTCGACCAATGGTGAATGACCAAGGTCTCACCAGTCGGAGGGCGAGTGCCAGCGCGGGTAAGAGAGGAGCGGGATCGCTTGAGCTGGAGGCGGAGGCGTCCACGGCGGCTCGTCCTCTCACATATAGCGAGCGCTGGCAGCCGCCGCAGCCGCTGTCAGACCGAAGTCCATACTGGAGAAGGAACCCATGCCGACGCCCACACTGCTATTTGCCGTAGGTCCAGTGCCCGCTTCCTCCTTCACGCCCATCACTGCGAACATCAATCACCATTTACACGTATACTCAAAATCATGTAACTTTCCCGAAAATTATGCAATACAAATTGCCAACTCCTACGAATTTAAGTAATATCTAAAATTAATAGTCACAAAATCGACTATTTGTTATAAAGAAATACAAGTTAATGACACAACAAACAAAGACACAAGGTAATATTAGCTCCGCACGCTCGACGGAGAAAGAACAGAATAGCGCCACGAGAGCACGTGAATTGGTGTCCGAGGTTGGCGATGGATTTAAGTTTTCAGAAATTCGAATGTTCTGCCAACATAACGCGAGGTACCGATGTTATTACCTTTGTGGACGATGGGGAAGTAAAAGCGTTTGCTACATGTACATTTGAGTACAAGCTCTGAACCAACATCACGCCAGTTAGTCTAACAATAAATAAATCAATAATTTATAGTCAAAAGAGCTGTTACAAACTAACTATGACCACGTTGAGGACAATAAAGTAATTTATTGCGACTAATATACAGTAAACTAATAAACAGTGCGATTCCGTTCATGTTTATTTTTGTTAAGTTAATTTTTCTTAAAACATAAAACATGACTTCAAGTACAGGTGCACTGGCGGATCCAAGGACGATTGCTTCCCTGACCCACTCAACATGACACAAGTATTTTTAATGGCTGTTTATACTTGAATGGCTTTTCTTTCTATCAGAAAATTTATATGATTATAAAAAATGATAAGTAAAATTAATAAAAAGTCAAGGTCTATAAAATATGAAGATAGACAATTGCAGATTAGGAAGGAATGGTCTAAAATTATTGAGTCGGTCAAGACCCACCTACAGTCTTATCAGAAGAAGTAAATTTACAGTAAAATAGGGCATGCGAGGACTTCGATACGGAAGAGCGGGTCACTCATTAATGGGGGGAACATGTACGTCCCCAACCTCCCAACCGGGAAACATGCGTAGACTATATACTGGCGGCGCTAACAACTTTGGGGACCTCTAGAAAATCATTTAAGAGGTTCTCCTCATACAAATATACATCACGCTTTAATTTTTTTTAAATTCCAACTATCGTCATCATATATTTATCGACCTTTAATTTTATTTCTAAACAAAATAAAAGTTTGAATAATTTTAGGAAGTTTGACGATGCAAACCTAAATTATTCATATCTCTTATTTGTCATATTTGTTTTGTTCACTCCAGTGGAGATACAATACAAGATCACAGTGTGTAGCTTTGTTTCGTAGTGACTCACAACTAAACACTTATTAGAATTAGTCATGATATAATTTATCATGATGAAGAGGTGGGAATACAGGTTAGTTAATAAACGAAATAATTAAGTCAGAAACAAAACACCAATTCAGTTGAGCATATTTTAAGTACATGTTTTAAAATGTATGCTCCATAAATGTGAACATTATATTTTATTTTAATAATCTTTTTGACATTAAAAAATACAGACAATCGGCCTCGGTGTCCTTATTCCTGCCACTGATATTAGGTCTCAACTTCGGTTTCCTTTCAAAAAGTCACCTAACACGGTAATGTTTGCGTACTCCGAATAAGGCAGCGTTCCCCACTTTAAAAAAAATAATTAATTCACGCCTTCATAATCTTGATAGTACACCCCACATTCAACAATGTCAATATGGGATTGTCAAATAGATATTTTTATTACAATATTAGCGTTTTCCAATAACACCACTCAGCGTTCCAGCGAACTTCCATTGGTTGCTATATAAATACGTATCGTCGTTAGGATAGCACGAAGTAAATGACTGTAGTGTCTTGTTACTACCGCAGACATAAATAAGTTAGACTTAGCGGTCTCATGTACCGGTTGTCCTAAGGAGAAAACTATGTTCGGTGTCTCTGTCTCTCTCTCACCGACTTGGGTGGGGAAACTCGATACCTCACTCTGACTGTGGCGCACAAGCAATTGCGTACGGTTCGGAGAGGGAAAGGGAATTCCTAATTGTTATACGGAATCACGTTAAATCCCACCAAACGTCGAGTGCTTCTCCTTTCATTCTCCGTAAGTCTCACCATAACGACACAACCTCCGTTCCCGTGGCAAGACTCGGTCAAATACCTCGGCGTCAGTGGCGGATCTAGACCGTAATCAAGGGGGGGGGAGCTAACTGGGGAACATTTTTGTTTAAAAATTATGGTTTTACAACACAAATTTTATAAATATTACCTTTAAATAAAATGTATCAAGTAAATAATTAACAATTAACAATCTGATAATTGATATCTTATTGATAACAATAATTATTTATTAAAGTTGTTAATCTGGTAACACTTTGACAAAGGATGCAATTTTATCTGTTAAGAGTTCAGGTCCAACCATAGCCCCCTTAGCTCCCTCCCCCATAGATCCGCCACTGCTCGGCGTCACCTTTAATCGAAAATTAATTTAAAAAAAACACTGCCATCCGGTGGTCCAAAACATGCACCCATACATCCGCAGACTCTACCCATATTCCGGTTCAAGAAGATCTCTGGCGCGGTCAAAGCGCGTGTACACAAAGCGTGCATTCGGAGCGCAGGCGTTTATGCTTGCCAAACACGCACCCGAAAAATATCGTGAACTCATGAACACCGCACCCGTCCCCAATGTAGCAAAACGATCACCCACTGACGTTCTGTGGTATCCGTCTCCCACATAAAAATCTCATCCTTCGACCTGTCATCTGACTGGTGAGCCAAGTTTTCGGGGCGCCGGCTAAGCGGCTCCTTACACTTTCTACGCTTCTTTCCTTCTAACATCCCCACCTTCCCACTCCATGTAGAAGAACTTAAATATCAAGCTACAAAATCTTTCTTTCTGTTCCAGATCGAGTTGCGAACCTTCCCACCTTCCCTCCTCCAAGCGGGTGCACGCGAGAGAGAGGGCGATACCTCATTATCTTCTGTCTCATGTTATCACGGACAACCTACAGCAGAGACCGTTGGGTCTACTGATGTCTACGGTTATTATGCACTTGGAGATCCTGCTATTCTCATTCTATTGTTATTCATACTTGGGACGTGTACGAAGAAACTTCTCTCACGGACAACCATGAGAATGACCATAACATTCCTTCACTCTTGAGAATTGCCCGTTTTGAGGAAATTTAAATCGAATTTTAGATTTAAGTAGAAAGTATTGAAGTCTTTTCTTATCGGGAGCGAGTAATCACCTCCTAACTTATATAAAGATACTCCGGTGCGAGTACTGAAGCTGTCCAAATAGAAACGTGGAATTGGAACGTTACGACAGCAAATTCTCCAGTTTTACAACTCGAATTACACAGAATCGAACAATGGATAATGTTCGAACGAATCAAACAATCGGAGAAATATAGAAAAATTAATTTTTGATTAATACATTAAAAGCTTTGTATCAAATCTTTAAGTTATACGAGACCACCCACGATAGAAGTAATTAGGGTTCCAATAAAGTTTGCGACTTTCTGAAGGATTAAAAAACTCGTGATCGTAATAGTACATTATTTTAGTAAACAACGTTGACGCAATGTTTGGAAATATAAGGCACCCTATTTTTAAACATTGTGGGACACACTTGCTTTACTTATAGAACTGCTTACATTATACCTATAAATGAATTGGATCGAATTTGAAGACTTTATTTTCAAAACATTTCTTATTGAAGGAGGAGAAAACTAAAGAGCAATTTAACTAAACCCAAGTCCATGTTCCCTCATGACTGCAAATTTCACATATCCCCAGTTGGATCCTAAACTGGACTTTATCTTTCCAGTCTACATGTTAAGAAATTCAAAAACATTTGCAAATTTATATAAACAATAATATTGCTAGCCTCTGGACTGGTATTATAGTTAAAACGCATGCCAAGAATGGGTCAGATAATCATAAATTAAACAGGTTGATGTAGAAAAGAAAATAATCGTTTATCGTTATTTTTTATCCTTATTCAAAACTGAAAATAATTTTAAGATATAACCGAAATTTTTTCACTCTGTTATAGTCTGAGCGAAAATATTTAATGTTTTTCTTATAGCATGTCTCTATTTATATAATAAGAGAAAGAAAAAAAACTATAATTTTTACAAAACTCTGATGTCAGACGCAGGAAAAAAATAAAGAATTTCATTTCATACGGCTTAAATCCTCGGATTCAGATAGATATGAAATAGTTGACATACAGTACTCACCTTCGGGCCAATAGGAATACCGCATGGGATCAGCAGGCGTCTCATGGCGACGGCTGCACGGTGCAAAGCTGCTGGCGTAACCTGCGCTCGTTGCGGTCGCAGGTGAACCAGCACCTGTGAAACATGGTGACCTCTCTAACCAACACACCCACGCACTCGTGTGCTACCAACATTTTGTTCTCTTCTAATGTTCCATTAGTTTTAGAAGTCGTGTCGAATTCGCAGCGGATAATTTGTGTCCTGCGATCACTTTCAAGTGAGTGCGTCGCGCCCCAGATAATCAGATCCCAAGTTTCCTTGAGTTCTCATTGATATTTTAAACCTACAATGGTCGCGACTTGCGAAATTAACTTGAGGGTGGCACTTCGTAGTATTTTAGTGCCCCTGGGGGTCATGGATTGTCAAAGTAAGAAAGCGCAATAGCTAGCTAATTCCGAAACAAAAATCCTCACATGGTTTTCATTTCAACTTATGTATTAAAAATTTAACCTATAACATCGTAAAAGCGTAATCGCCTACTAATCGTAAATACTTACCGACTATACGAAGACCTGGGATTCTGTTCCCCTGGACAGTAGTTTTTTTTGAGAAAGTATTTTTAATATAATTAATAATTTCATAAAAAATAACAATTTCAGAATTATTATAAATACAAGTATTTCCCGTACTTAATAATGAATGAGATCCTCACTCTCGAATTTCTTTTCAGCCAGCATGTCAATTGTGTTTCGGTAAATGTCATCTCCCATCTATACAATTGCTTCTTGAGATTGGCGCAGAAGATTCTGATGCGATCAAATTATATTCTAGCAATCTTTGGAAATTACAACAGTATCTTCCAACCTCAACTTTGATAAATTTTTTACAAACTAAAGTTGTAAAATAATAAATAAATATCAAGGTTATTAAGAAATAAGAAATTAATGTATAGTAAATTATAGAAATATTTTGTTTATAATATTATTAAAGTATTATTTTTATGAAATTATTTTTATTTAAAAAGTCTTTTACCAAAAAACTTACCCTAAAGGAGACATGAATCCTACCTCTGCAATGTGGACAAGATACCGATTATGCTACTGCGCCGATGTAAAACAATGTTCAATATATAAAATAGATAAAAAGCTTTGAGAGCTTTTGTCTTCTAATTGGCTAGTTATTGCGCTCTCTTACTTTAAAAATAGATGATCATTAAGGGGCAAAAGAATCCAACAAAGTCCCACCTAGAAGTCTATTTCCTTTATCGCGACCTCCCACTTCTGCAAAATAGTCGTCTCATTTTTTAAAATATTCAACCTTATAGTTTTCTCAAAAGTAAACCAAGAGAAACTAGTGGTGCAAAACCATTGCACATTCTTTCTCATAATCGTTTCTCGGTCTGGAATAGAGAGCGGCATTAAAGCATTCTATTAGGAGAGGGATGATTTACTCTATATTTTGATCGTCTTCATTTTACCCAATTTAAAAAGTTTATTAAATAATATTTTACTACTATATAAAAATCTCTAATATATAAATTCTGTTTTTTTCGTTTTTTGGGGAGATAAGATCAGCAAGATTTATATTCTATTTCAAAAGATATATTTATTAATAAATATAAAGATAAATATAATATTATTAACGCGAGAACAAAGCTAGCAGACCATAAATATTCTTATAAAATTTAATTAGGAGGTATATAATTAATATTTTAGAATTTGAAATTTCAAAATTATATTAAACACTAATCGTATCTATTAAATATTTCAGTTAAATGGGTGATACTGTTTGTATTATTCACTTCCCGATATTTCGTAACGCTCCCTATCTATCTGGTCAAAGAATTCTGTAAGTGTTACAATATATTTTTGACAATAATATTATTTCTAACGATTGAAACTGCTATAAAGTATTGAGTTAAAAAATCATAATAAATAAATAAAAAGATTTATCAAACATTACCTTCAAAACAAACAAAAAAACACGTAGCCAAGGTAAATCTTAAAACGATAAGAAATAATATAAAATAACATCCTCACGCATCAAACAATATGCACGAATATTAAATATTACACACAACATGCACGAATTAACAAGAAAATCCGGCAAAATCCAGCATGGACACATCTGATACGTAAGTTTACGCTGCAAAATGATGCAGCGTCACCGAATGTGAGGTTAAGGCAAGTGCGTAGAGGTCGTGAGGATGGAAGATTCACGAAACCAAGAGAAACATAAGATGCAGACATTCCTCTGTTCTCTTTTTCAAAGCAACATATACAAATGACACACCTACAAACATATACTCTTTGGATTCACACAATTGGCAAATTTAAAACTACGCGCCATAAACATGATACAGGTGTAAGTAATAAGTCCAAGAAAAACACATTATTTAAAAATGTATATGATAATGTAATGAACTAACCGAAATGTACATTGACCTGTGTTCAAGTAAAAAGAAAATTAAAAGCGTCAGAAGAAAATTCTACCTTAAATACGAAAAATTAAAAAAATATTTTTCCATTCGGTCCAGACCGACCGACCAGACGTCCAACCAAAAATAATTTTTTCAGAATCAGTAGTCTCCAAAACGAATATTTCCGCAAAAATCTCGTTTTTAAATTTTTTCACGATTACAATAGTTTATACATACTACGTATACGAGAAAGAAAAATAAACTAAGTTTTTTGGTCGGTGTTGGAGTTATTTTAAAAACAAATTTTTTGGAATCAGGAACCAGCAAAACAGATATTTTTGACAAAATTACCTGATCGATTTTTTTCGGTTCTTTATGAATTTAAAACACAACAAGACAAATACGACAAAACAAATGAACTATAACTTTTCGTCGGGCTCAAAGCCAGTAACTCAACTTCTTAGTGTCTTTTATTAGAGATATAAAAGTAAAATAAATATTTAGAATATTAATTTACTCTACCTCTACTTCATCCATATTAAGTAATATTCAAGGTTCTTGGAATAGAAAACAAATGTGTGAATGTAGCAGATATAAATTATTTTACTGCGTCTATACCAAACTTTCAAGCGAAATACCGCTAAAGCGGATGTAATGCATACTAATTGTACTTTACGTACAGAAAATTTAAGCAAAAACGTTGGACCAGTTTTTAACAATATTCAAAAATATACTTTGACCTTCATGTGAAGTGTCCTTTGTGTTCAAGTAAAAAGAAAATTGAAAGCACGTTCAAATGTCAGAAGTAAATTCTACCCTGAATACGAAAAATGAAAAAATAAATAAATTTACCATTCGGTCAGGAGGCACAGGCGGACGGACCGGACGGACGTCCAGCCAAAAACAATTTTTTCTGAATCAGGGGTCTCCAAAACGGATATTTCCGCAAAAATCTCGTTTTTGAATTTTTTTCACGATTACAATACTTTCTGCATACTATGTATATGAGAAAATAAATTTTTTTTCTCATGACGAAAATCATCTGTATAAAAATATGTCGTGCAAAGGAACTGTGGAGAGGTCACACCTCGATAAAATTCTAATAACATTGCAGGGACATGCATTATAAAATATAATTTTTTTGTCAAAAGCAAACTCCTCGAATAATTAAAATTTTCTTGAGAGATAAAAGTAATTCAAAAGGGTAAGACATTTATTTATGTGTCTCAATATGAAATCAAGTTCTGTCCTCAGGTCTTAGCAATCCTTAAAATTCCGTGACGGTCATGCTCTTAGTTAATAGATTTCGCTTTCGGGGGTAGTATTTCCCACAACGTTGAATTAAGCGTGCTGAGTCAGAAACCCCAACACGCTGAGTCACAAACCCGTATCTACTTCTTGCAGTGAGAGGTCAGGAAGCAAACTATGTCGTCGACTTCCGATGTTACCGAAGCCTAAACTCTATCCTTGAGGAGCGCTCTCATCCGTAGCTAATACACAATGCAAAAATTATCTTATTCTTTCCGTGTGACTTCAATATCATCACTTCACCGTGTGGAACTTCATGTTTCTTCTTGCGATTATTTATTCTAGTATTTGTAAAGTCAACAGGCATTCATTATATCTTATGATGGTATAGATTAAATATATTTCATAACAAACAATTTTGTTCGAGAGATTGTATCGGCTAATATTTGATACACAAAATGTTGTTAGAGATCATAAATAAGAAGAGAAATGTAAGGTTGCATTGCATGAAACATGAAATGATCGGTTCAAGTAAACATGGTGCCTCGTAATGGGACGGTAATGAAAACTTCTTTTTCGAAAAAGCAACAAAAACGTCAAAGGGATATTAGGTAATATTTTGGAAGGAATTATTTGATCATGAAAGGCGATTTTGGCCATTCTTTCAAGATTATAGAAATCTCTTAAATTGCGGTGAACCTCACCACCAGGTAACAGATTAATTATGTTATGTTAAATGAAAATGGGAGACGGGACCGATAGTCGCCTCATATGAGGTGCGTAGTCTCTACGAGGCCATCTCAGAGGTCTTTGGATCTCGCAAGTTGAATGAAAATGGAAGAGGGGGGCGCGGGAGGCGAACGGGATGGCGCAGTTGGTAAACGCATGAGCGCGCTAAGCTCAAGATCCCGATTTCGAATCTGTCACATCTCCCATTTTCATTTAACATAACACAAGTTAATATTAATTTGCATTCAACAAATTTTCGAAGACCTCAGAAAACGAACAATGCGTTTCGCATGAAGGAAATGGTTGGGAATTCACATATTCTCGACTCAATACCTGATTGTTTCATTAATGTGAATAAATCATTCCGTTAATTACTTACCAAGTTTTGCTTTTTCACGTTCTTCCATTTCTGTACCCCAGCTCCCTAAAACATTAAAATAATAATGAGATTGAAATTCACTTTCAATACTTGTACGTTACAGACAGGAAACAGAGAAAATAGCACTTCACTAGTTTTACAATATTCGGAAGAAAATGCAAATTTTAATAAATTTGAAAATAAATGTGGAACAATAGGGATACAATTTAAAGATCTTCACCTGAATATAATTATATATGAGAAATGCAATCGAACTATGATGGTGAAAGTCGCAAAAATTATAACAAATATAGAAAAATATGCGTAATTGTTCAGTATGAATATTTTTTGCGTAGTTAAACATGGAATTATTATATTTTCGAAAATTTTTTATATGAATAAAAAAGAAATTTGTTTTCTATTGTGAGATTTTTACTACCTGCTGTGTCAAGATTAATGGCGTAATTAATATTATTTTTCATGTTTTCAAATAGTTGTACATGAGACTATAAGATTAAATGTCAATAATTTAATGAATTTGGTTTCTTGGAATGTACAAACCTTGGGAAGAAAAGAAGCTCTTTTTAAACTACAAAATACCTTAAAGAAGTACGAGGTGGATGTAGCCATTCTCCAAGAAATAAGATGGAAAGGAAGTGGGATAATGGACCCTTGTGACTATGTTATAGTGGCAGCCAAACGGAAGGAGAATTTGGTACTGGTTTTGTAATACACAAGAGATGTAAACCATTGATGACATGTTTTGTATCAATAGATAGGAGGCTGTGCACCATGCGAATTAGAGGATGGTTCATTTTCACTACAATTATCCGTGCTCACGCCACCACAAATGTAAAAAAATGCCCAATTAGGAAGTGGCGAAGTACACCAACCACAAGTGAGAAAGTATAGTTTACATCATGTAAGTAACGATAGATAGAAACTGATTGATTTTGCTATGTCCAAAATTATGAAAATTGCCTGTCTCCACTTTTAACATAAGAAAATACATACTGGTACATGGTTGACACCTGACTCTGTATTCACCCAAATAGATCATGTACCAATAGACTCCAGACATTCCTCTGATACTTTAGATGTAAGAAGCTACGGGGTGGAGATGATGGCAGCGACCACTTCATGTCAAAGCAAAATATAGTCAGAGAATATCACTGGTTGGAAGAGGTAAAGGTCTGTTGAGTAGTCGTCTTAAAGATTGTTGGATTGCAAGAGAACGCAGACAAAAAAATGGAATGGATTGAAGTGGCCCATCTAAGTGAAAGATGCGCAGCAGAAGGAATATAAGGAGTGAGAAAATAAGAATAGCAATTAACAACTCGGGTGGAAAGGGTTTAGGGAAACATGATGTACAGAAAGAAAGGAATAAATGGTTTGACGAAGAATGCCGAGTGACACTCGAGAAACGAGAGCAGTGAACGAGAAAGATGTGAACAAAAATACATGAAATAATGACAAGAAATACAAAGAGGGCCAGGAGAAGCGCCAAACAAATATTCAGAAGAAAGAAGAAGATGATGAACTACAAACACTCCAGGACTTGCATAGCAGAAATGAAACTAGGAAATGCAATGAAACAATGCGGAATATAAGATCAGACTTCCAACCAAAAACCACCCTATGCAAGAATCAAAATGGTAATATCATAGGAGTTGAAAGAGAAGTCCTGAAGGTATGGAAAACGTTTTTCTCAGACCTTTTAAGTGATCCTCCAGAGGAAGTAGCGACACAGGAGAAAGAGTATTACGGCTACAACTAACAACTCAAGAAATTGCGGTAACCATCAGAAAATTCAAAAATAACAGAGCACTCCCTGAAGATAACATCGCAGCAGAGTTAATAAAATACGGAGGTAGCCAATTCAGGAAGAAAGTTCAAGAACTTATTGAAATGGTTTGGAAATCAGAGAATGTGTCTGAGAATTGGAATACAGCACTTATATATCCAACACACAAGAAAGGGGACAATGCTCGAATTATAGATGTACAAGATATTCTCTAACATTCTAGCCAAAGGCCTTGAACGTATACCGATAGCATCATTGGTGATTATCAATGTAGTTTCCGGAAAGGACGTTCTGCTACAGATCATGTGTTCACATTACGACAATAAACATAACAATAATCATCAACCTTACATTGACTTTGCTGGTCTACAGTAGAGTGAACTGGAAGCTTTTAATAGAAGTAATGAAAGAATATGGAGTATCATTTAATATCATTACTTCAGTAGCAATGACACATGAAATTACGGCATATTAAAAATACCAACAACAAAGTGAAGGTTCAGAGAAAGAACTCGGACAGCTTCCAATCATCAATTGGTCAAGCAAGGAGACACACTTCCTACACAGCCCTTCAACTTGTGTTAAGAGAAAGTCTTAAAAAGTATCATAAAAATTCCAGAAGTTCAATATATAATAAAAAAAAGTGTATTATTTGGAATGACTGTTGTATGGAAGTCGAAAAAGAAAATCAATGAAATTGCTAGTTCTGCTAGTATTTGTAGATGTCGCCAATGCCGATGATTTATTAGTTTTGGGAAGCTCACTGAAAAACATTGATAAAGTCAACCAAGGAATGGAAGATGAATGACGTCCGTCAGGTAAACCATCAGATTAAGGAAAACTGGCGAATACTGATTCAACAACACATACTGTTCAATCTCAATCAAACAACCAACTCTGTGATCGAGTTGAGAGGTCCAGAGGTATCTAAGATACACCACACACCTAGGTTCCATCATCACTGGTAATAACGTGGAAATTGAGGTGAAAAATAGAATCTGGGTAGGTAATAGATGTTTTTGAACTAATTCGAGAAAAACAATCCCGATCCTGCTTTTTCTTCCACCGAACTACTAGTATATGTAAGTAATATCACAAGTTAAAGTTCCAGAAATAAATGAAAAATCTATATTATCTTGGTATATCGACAAGACAGGAAATTCGGAATCCAGTGTCACATAACTGCATTTTCCTACCTACATTCTTCAGTGTGATACAGTTCTAATAATGTACATGTTCAGAAGCAAAAACATTATAAGTACAATTTACAATCAAGCTTACCGTTTTACTAACTGTTTTTTTGAGAAGTCATTGAATATTGTGGATTTTACTGAATTATTATGATATGTATATATAATGAATTATTATGATACGTCGTTCTATGGATAGAGTATCAAACCTTTCCAAAGAAGTTTCAATTATTTTCATTGATGGTGGTGTTCGTTAACTTTCTTTTTGGGAGAGGGGATGCTCTCAATAACTGAAGTTACCTTCGTAAAATACTTCAATATTTTTCAATGAATAATACTGAATTGGTTCTGCATTATATTATTGAATAATGTAGAAACATAAGACATATTACATTACTAAAGGACAAATGCAAGAAGGAGACAAACTCTCCCACTGTATTTAAGGTTTTCCTAGCATGGAGAGCACGGTTCGCATTTGCAAATTCAGACATAAATCACACTATTTACGTATCGCTTTCCAAGAAAAAATCAACATTCCCTGCAATTTATTATTTTTCAATTTCTTCAATTTCGAAGGGATCATTCAACTACAAGAACAACTATTTAAAATGTATCAATAAATTTTTAAATGTGCAATAAATGTGTTGACCAAAATTACAACTTGCTTTCTTCTTATCTATTCTGTATACATATTTTAAATATGTTAATAATAACTCCGTTGGTCACACACAACTTTATTTTCTCACACTAAGGATTTGGAAATGGTTCCGATTCCACGATAGTTTCGGGAAGATTAATCCTTCCATCAAATAGTTCACTGCTCTTTACTTCCTGGTAATACGCATAATATGCATATTCAGTAAAGAAAGTACAATTTCATTCCATGTCCTATCGTCATTAATAGCAATTTGTTTTATTTCTTTAAATAAATTTGGATAAGAAAAAAAAATTTATAAAGTTCGCTGATTACAGTGAATGCTCTTCGCTCTTTGTGAAAATATGGAATGATCAAGAATCTTCATATGAATAAACATATTTCAATAATAATTTTTGAGAAATTTTTTTGAAGAAAATGGGTAATATTTATTTAATTTTTTTACTCACCTAAGCTGGAGCTAAGCTGGTTGTAGCCGTTCATGCCGTTCATGGACTGGAGCTGCATGGGTTGCACGGAGGGCAGCTGAAACAACGAAATGCGCGGCTGGCGAAAACGCCGGTGAGTGTTAGGGCATAGCGCGCCCTAACACACACACTGACATGCTCATCTAGAGCTCACTTTTGGGATACGAGGACATTGAATTTTGGGGTGAAACATCATCAGGCCATTTTCAAATATATCTTCTGACTTTTGAGATGCGAATCGCGTAATTAAAGATTATACACATAAAAGTTTTAACTCATACACACAAAACTGACGGTGACACACACAAGCATAATTACATACTGACAAATTACGAGGTTTTGTATAAAGTTCATTGAGGGGATCATTGGAATATCCTTCATTCAATTCGTCGCGTCTCGGTTACTTTTTGAAAAAGTAATTACAATAACCAATAAAGCACAATAGTTCGTTTTCTATCTAATACATTTTTTACAAAAACGGTGACAACAGTTTCATAGCGATGTTACACTTTCAACAATATTTCATTATTTATTCATTTTTTAAAATATTATTTAAAAAATTCATAGTTCCAAAAATAATTCCCCTTCATTATGACTCCATCCACTTAAAAATATTCCACCTAATTAAATCACTTTCAAATTCATTTTTTCCAAAGGATCAAAAATTAAATAAAAATTAGACTAAAGACTATAATTTCTTGTAACCCATAACCCTAAGATTATTAGACAGGATTGTGGGGTGGGTAACAGGAAGGATCCCTGTGTCTTACAGGCAGGGACGTTATTTGCAACCCGATGTCAGACCTGACTCATCTCATCGAGGCGACGATTTTGGAACGACACGAAGAGTGAACGATGGCAAGAGAAATAGAAGAAACCCATATACATCTGCTGCAAATCTTCAATGGACCAAGCGGGATTTAAAGGGCAAATACTAGAAATGGTAGAAATCACCGAACTTTTTTATGCTTACAAAAAAGTTGTAAATACCGCGGGAAGGAAAATGTGAAGAGTTCTCTCGATATAAACAGCATTCGTGTGTCACACGATTTATGTTCCGTAACGTTTGATTTGACATACTTATGAACCAGTTACCGAAGGTCAGTCAAACTCCTAGGAAGTGCAGCATTTTACACTCACAAAAAATACTAGGAGAAACGTAAACAAGCAGTTTGATCGCGACCTCGTTTTATTGCGACTAAAAGAGAAAACACTGCGTGTCAGAATTTAGTCGCAAAGACGTGAAATAAACATCTCATGTGCACGTCTTATGCATTTACTAATATATATTATCATTACTCTGCCGGAAATACATCAGAAGTTACTTGTGCAGTTCCAGAAAAAAATAATACAAATTGACCGATTTGAAATACAGGTTAAGAGGAAATTATGACATCGGGAAATATTTCAAAAGTAATTACGTTTACGTCGCAAAGAAAGTTAGCATTTTACACTACAGACATGAGCGTAGCAAAGGGGGAGGGAAGTGCTATTCAAAACTCCTAAAAGTAAATACTTAAAAAACCAAAGTGAAAGTATAAATAAAAATAAAAAGAGAGAAGTGAAAGTTATGTAAAGTTTCCGGGGGAGTTTCATACATTTGTTCAACAAATTCACAAGTGAATCTGACACACATTTTTAATTAGTGACATCTTTTTGCAAATAAAATCTGTAAGATGATTTCACCGCCAACGGGGAATTAATTAACTGTCTGTAACCCACGCCGTTTGAGAAATATAAATTCTGAACACCACGAACTCTATAAAATTTGATAGGAGTTTATGCAAAATTTTTTGCACACTAATTGTAGAGATGAGTTGGTGTAATACTCTGGTCCCTAATAGATTAATATCTTACCTCCACCCCCAGACTGAAAACCTGGCTATACCCATGATTAAAGATGAAAAATAAAATGAATTTTCAAGATGTAAACAAAAATTGTACTCATGAATATTCATTATAATTATTATTCATTATTGTTATACAAAACGTTCGATTTTTGTAATAAGAGAATGCGTAAACATGATTCAAACTTAGTACTAACGATAAATTTGTAATACTCAATAAATTTAATTATAGGTGTCTCTTGAATGAGTCAGAAAACATACAAAAAGAACGGCATACCACCAGTGAATGTATATGTCACGGGAAATCTTCGCCAGGAATGGTATGCCGTCTCACTATACCATTACTAAGCTGCTGTTTCTTGCCAGAAGAAATTCGAGAAGCTCTCTACAAGAACAATGGTTTCTACGATACAGCAAGTATCAGCTTCGCTGGTTTAAGTTGTACTGCGTATTTTCTCGTCCATTATTCACATACCTAACCAGTACGTATTTGCGTGAGTCACAAATTCGAATACCATCCAATATTTTGGTCCATGGTACACTTTACGTTGAATCATGATACGAAGGGATATTAAAAGAAATACTCCGACGTATTTTCATAAGCGTCTCAGATAACCATATTTTCCCTCCAATTTCAAAGTAATAAGTCGAAAAAAAAATTTTTCATTTAAATTGAGAAAAGGTTGATTGTTCGCCATAATCTCAAGACGTCAGGAAAAACTCTCGATATATATGCTGAGGTAATAGTACTTCTTTCAAGTGGGTGAGTATTGCCCCTTCCATCCCCTGATTATTAAAAAAAATTAACGAAGAAAATGTCATGAATAATGAAACATATTCTGTAGCATTAAATATATTAGTTGTTCATTTATTAGTGGAACTATATTATACTGATACAGATAGTTTTATTTGTGGCTTTTATCAGTTTTATCAAATTTGTTAGTAATATGATTGCATCATATAGTAATTACATTTTATGACAATAATTTATTTGTGATGTTTATCTTGTTTCAAATGTTCAATTATTGGTCATATTTTTTTAATTTTCGTATAAATATAAGAATGATGCTTCTGTAATTGTACTCCTACGTGTGTATATACGTAATGAGTTACGCGAAGGAGCGGCTCTAATGGCTTAAGCTTCACAATTAAGGCGATAATTATTAGCATTATGGAAAACTGTTCCAGATTGTTAATGTTCTGATGTCAATTAACGTGGATTTTATCCCCACCCCTTTCTCAAAATATTCTAAAATGTCGCCTCTTATAAAATATTATTATATTAAATAGTCCCATATTTTCCTTATAAATTATACCTGCAGTTTGTATGAAGTTATTTCCTTTGTATGAACCGAAGTACTTATTTCAAAACTTGGATGGTGTTTAAAGCAACCTTGCGTCGCGTTGGACAGTATTGCGTAAGATCCTCATACATCGAATTCATCACCTTCCAGTCAAGCATTCCATTGCATTACTCTGTTGCTTAAGACTACCTCACAGCAATACATATTTTTAGGTCAAGTACTACTTGAAGCAACAGTTCTTACTGTGCTCCAAACAATCTGAATTTGGTAATATAAAGAATGCAAAGTGTCAAAAGGTAAGCGTCAATAATTAAAGTACGAGTGTTTAAAATAAAATCGAAAGACTTTAAAGATTAACTTAAATTCATGTATATTGTGCAGTATAAACGAGATTAAGTCATGCATTACTTAAACATTCGTCAGCCCCGTGTATTTTTCGGAAACGTAATATTGTTTCTGGAGATGTTCGTATGCTCCCTTCATAAATAATTATAATATTGTTTGACATAGAACGATTCGTATGTATTTGAATCATTATATCGTGTGTGAAACGACCGTGTGCTTATTTTATCCTCTATGGCAACGACTTAATGCAATTTTTATCATGTGTTTGCTGAATGAGAGATTAGCGGGACAAAGAAATGAGATTGAAGTAAGAAGCGATCAGTATGGAGATGCAAGCCAAAGGTTGATCAAACTTTATACAAAGGGCTAAAGAACCTATAGAAATAAGTTTTGTAATAACCAGTGGCGTAACTATCCAAGTCCGAATGTACAGGGTGCTAGTTACGCCACTGGTAATAACTTCAATTCAGTACAATTGGTGTACGAGCCATTAAAAACTCCGTTTTAAGTTGAACATCCTTTTATGAAAGAATAATGATGGATCATAAAATATTCATATTCACGTTTTTCCTTCATTCAAGGGTTTGTTGGTGTAGGATGAGATATTTCTTTGGTTTTTATGAGAGCGAATGATTATGAGTGGGGCTTGGTTTGCAATTTTTTTCCTGACTTCGCGGAGTTGATTTCTAACATTCTTAACCTGTGAGACCATTTGGAATTAATTTAATAGTGCATATGAATGCAAATTTTCGAAGATTTTCGTTTGTATATTAATGTATATTTTTGAAGAGTTTTGTTTAAACTCTGTAATTTTTAGGTTAAATTACGTGTTCAATACAAATGTAATCAATCGAAATTACATGTTTATTATTGAAATGTGGATTATACTTTCAGAATGAGCTCAGTGGTATTATTTATCTAACCTAATTTAGAATTGCACTTTCTTAGTGGTAAGCAGATTCATACATAAATTGTTTTTTAATTGAGTATTTCGAATTTTTAGTGCATTTAATTGAATTTTAGTGCATACTTTGGACTTTTTAGCGCTTATTTTGTGTACTTTATTTTGAACTTTTTAATGCAGATTTTCTGATTTTTTTAGTGCATATCGATCCGAGTCCTGTTGATGAGTGACTTGTGGAGAATGAAAGACTGGTCAATACGAGAACTCCGATACAAACTGCCGTAAACTCGCTTTGTCCAACACTGCGAACTCTTCTTTGATAAAGGAACCACTCGCCACCGAAGGCGAGTGTATTAAACCCTCGGTTCGTCCCCGCAACAAATATAAAACAATTCTAGAAGACAAAACTTTGTTTTTCTCAAAGACTAAATACATAACGAAGACATAACACAATAACCCTGTTTCATATCAATGTACGTCGTTTTGGTTACGAAATCTATGAGAAAATTGAACTTAATTCTATGTTTTAAAACAGATTTCCACTAAGAAGTGTTAATTAAATAACATCAAAATTGATTGAAATAGTTAAAAATATGTTCAAAGTAGGCATCAGGAAACAAACTCGTCCCAAAATAAAGAGAGTACATTGACGAATATTCTAAGAAGTCCGGACAGATAGCACGGTATTAACAAAACTGATCATACTGAAGACAATTTTTTACCAATTTATTTAACCAAAATACACACAATAAGCTCCAGTCAGTTATTATTTTGTAATAAGTTTGATCCATTAAGCACTCAAGATTCTAAGGCAAAATATATCAATGTCTAGATCTCCAAAGGAAAGTGATGAAACACATTAACAAGAAGCTGAGTATACAAAATTCTTATAGGATTCTTAGGAGTTTCTGGCCCCACAATATCTTTTTCAGATTATTACAATGAATTCGAGAAAGTAACAACAAGAGTTTGCAAGAACCAAAAGCTGAAATAAAAGAAATGAAATATTTCATTAAATATCAAAGTAAAAATATGAGAACAGAGACAGCAACCCAAAGACCAGATGTAATATGAAATCACTCGTTATATAGCAAAAATAAATCAAAACTGAACGAACATCTCAATGGGAAGAGGAGAGACAAGCAGGAAACGAGTCACTCAACAATCAAAAGAAGTGAAAGTCTCATTAAACAAAATGCTTCCTTTTACTTTCTCATATATAAAGTACATACAAAGCAATGTAATCGTAAAAAAATTTCGATCCCAAGGTGTTGACGCCAATATCCCTGACACTGAAAAATTATTTTAAAAATTTTCTCTGCCCATCTGACCGCACAGATTCAGATTGAATGGATATGAGTATTTTAGTCATGTTTAAAGAATATAATTGATTGTTATCGATGCATATACTGTCGAAGTTTTATCTAAAGGGTACTTTGAATGAAAATCGAAATTAATTACGGGAAATTTCTCAAAAAGACTCCAAATTTTCGATCAGCTAGAAAGTTCATTCTGGTATTACGCTTGAAAACTTCGAAATTATTATTTTGATGCTGTCACATCAGAATACTCTTCACAGAGTCTCAAAAATCATCTAACAATATAAACATATTACATTTATTTATGACAAAATATTTTATATATTTATAACAAAACATGAAATCGAGATACTACACGTTTCAAAACTAATTTCAACAAATTTCCTTCTAAACTGGAGTGCCAAACACATATATAACGTTAGCGTACATTGAATGTATATATTAGTTTTTCCTTTCTTATACACATTGTATATAGAAATGTAGAGCATAGCGTAAAGTAAGAAGTGTGCTTTTTCGATAACTGTCGAACGAGCAAGCAAGTTGCGGACTGATCGTTTGTATATGTTTGAAATATTTTTTCCACAATTATTCACGAATCAGTTACAATACAACAAACACTTTTATGAATTTATCAAAGATATTTTTCCTTATATATTTCTTTTAGTGAAGAGTGAGAAATGTATGTTATAAAGTAGGTACATATCACTAGATTTTCTTCGAAATAGCGGTTCCCGCTTGTTATTTGTTAAGATTATTGCTTAAATATTCTTTACAAATTTAAAAAAAAACATATCTCTTCAAATCTAAATAACGAAATAAAAATGTTTTTTTCCATCAGATTTTTCTTCAAAACGTTTACATTTACCGATTTTTTACCTTGATGCAGTTATACAGCATCAACCATCGAGCGTGAAAGAAATGTAATCATCAATATTATTATATACGATATCGGTGAGTTAGTACAAAAAATAGTTGGCACTGATTCAATGTAAATTCGAAAAGGTCGATTTCTCTTTTGGATAGTTTTCGTAAATAAGCATCTCACATCACATGCATTTGAAGCAGTATCTATTTGCCGATGAATACTCACCTGACGCTGTAGCTGCGTGTAAGGGTTGAGTGCTTGAGCGTGCGGAGGGTTGGTGGAAACCCTTGCGGCGGCAGCTACGGCGGCGGCCGCGTTCACGGCTTGGCATGACGCATACGGCGCCTGTACAGACGGCAGAGGCCATCCCCCACTGCAACACACATCATTTTATTAGGAAACCCAGGAACAGTGAGCATGTTCGGAAGTTTCTTTGATGTAATATTTCTCTCTTCTTCGTTAAGTCTCTATACTTTTTTTACGATATCGTAAATTTCTTGTTGTTCCAGTGGGAACCATTAAGACCAAGGATCAACCATATTAGGAGTTGGGAGTACAGAAATAATAACAAACAATGTATCGCAATCATGGAATGGATTACACTAGAAGCTAAAGCAGATTTCTTGAAATGAACGCAATTATTTTTATTGGAGTAGTTTGAGGTCGATGATTCTCGGATCATAATTAAATGAAGAAGAATTGCTTTACAACAAACGACCTTCAACACAGCGCCCCTATCGTATACAACGATTAGTGTAAAAATGGGTAGAGAGAATTCAATATGGCCGTCCAGGGAAGTGAAAATCATGTCAACTCCAACGAAATAAACCTCAAACACACAGAGAAACTACCATCTCGGGAACCACTCTCCGTTTTTGCAATCAGCTCGTGTTGTGAGATCAGTGTCCAGCAACCTTCGAGTCTACAGTAGATGTAATGGGATTGAAAAAGCTATTTGTGCACCAAGATGAGATGGCCCCGAGCAATGTGGGGAGAAAGTCACAAAAAAAGTTGGTAAAAATTCGAGTAAGAATGTCTTCGAAATTGCTGAGATATAATGCAAAGAACGTTAAGAATAGCTTGGCTGCTTGATTGATGCATAGCTAAAATTTCGAATAGATATGGTGGCAAAGCTGGTAACACTTCAATAGCACATGTACCACTATAAATCTAGCAAGTGATGAAAAAAAACTCCAAGCTTTCCCCATTAGGTTATTGTTTGTTAAGGTGTCCTGTTGCTTTTCACTTTTACCTGAATCGTGGTATAGAATAGGTAGAGACGGATTGAAAAGTTTGGCGCCCCTGGGCAGTAGTAAATACGGGGTCCTTTGAGAGCGGATTTTGTATACATATATTCGAAGTATGCACATAATATATAAACAAAGTAATAATTAAATATTTTTGTTTATTTATTATTCGTAATTATTATAAGGTACGAAATAGTATAGACAATATAACTATCTAAAAACCTAAAATGTACCTATCTAAAACACTTAAATCTTAGCTTTAAATTCGTAGAGAATCTTTGCTGATACAACGAAAATCTTGAGAACCACTTTTTAGAGAACATTTAAAAAAGCAACACACATTTAGAAAATAAACTTTTTTTCGAATCATTTAATTTTTCCATTTCTCTCTTTTAGCGCCTCCAAAATCTTGCAGCCCTAGGCAATTGCCTATATCACCTATCTCTAAATCCGCCACTGAGAATAGGCATGGATTATTCTACGGAAATGGGGAAATTTGCGGCACATAAAAGAGTGGCATCCAGGAACAAGCACTTCACGTTTTCAACAGATCCAACGTGTGTACACAAAACTTAGGTTGTTAAGCAATGAAGCAGTTTACATTGGTTTCAGCGGGAACCTACGGGATTGCCACCACATCAACCCCGTAATGACTGTAAGACTGAATGACGAAGGAGTGGGACTTGAATGACAAAGAAGTAAGGATATAGTCGTAAATAAATAATTATGTATCATGCAAATTGTATCTGATAATGTTAAATGACCTAATTGATTGACATCAATGTGTTGTACTAGCAAAAAATTAAAATATTGAAAAAATCTAAACCTAACAGGATAGGACGTTTTGGACATTTATTTCCCCAGTTCTGTAGAATATCCCTCATATTTGTTTCGTAAATCTCTGTCGTAACTGTCCCTCGCTCCATAGAATAAAACATTCCATTACAATGCATTACCTGTGATCGTATGTGGGTGAGTAGCCGGCAGGGTAGGAAGGCGCGTTACCGAAGAGGTTACGTGCTCCCAAAGACAGCTGATGGTGGTGCGCGTGATGTGGAGCAGCTGCAGCGCCGAACAGTGCATTGGGGTAAGGACCAGCTGCACGATACCCAGGCCGCTTCATGCGTCGACGGCGCCGATAGTTGCCATTCTCGAACATGTCCTCGCTCTGTGGGTCTGTAGAAGCGCGGGACAGCACGAGTCAAGGCACATCGGGGTTGAGAGAGGAACGCGACTTATGATGTATGCATGGGACGAGGAGGGCAAGTTCAAGACTAAACAGATAGAAGCTCGAGGAGGACCGATTATTTTCAGGGTCGATCCTAAGACTAATTGCTCTCAAGTAGACCCCGCGTCTAACAAAAACCCGCGATAGAACTTGAATACACTACTAGTTGTGTAACTAGTTATCTAACGAAAACCCGCGACAGAGCTTGAATACACAAACAGCAACACCTCAATACACGATTTGCATAAGCGATTACACCATTACGGCAATAAAACACACACAACGCATGTTGTAGAACAAACTCGTTTTCGTGTGTTTCCCAAAAGAGAATTGTTAAGTCTCGTTGTGGGATTCATGAGCATATTCTACGCTTACAAGTTGGTCAATGGAGTGTATCAAGATGGTATATTGGCTTGAAATTAATTGAAAAGGAATTCAATGTACGTGTCAACGTGATTAGTACAAAGTACGAAGATTTCAAATAATTGTTACAATGAGTTAGTACCGAATTCTTTTCCCAAAGCAAAGAGAAAATGAACTGTTGAAACAGGTGACTTTAACGTTGCAAAATTCCAAGAATGTACATTATTTTCAATTGAATCCAAGAAATCAACAGCGTGAAGTGTCTCATCTGAGTCCAGGACAACAATTTCTTAGCGAAGAGAAATTTCAAGAGAAATTGAAAATTGAGGAAAGAATAAATAAATAAATGTGAAGGTCATTTTCTAAATTCTCAAATTTTCATATTCAACAGTAAAGAAAGGTCGAAAACCACTGATCAAGAACAATTTCGCGTCCGGGCGCCTCGAGCAACCGAGAATAGACCGAGGCACGTAGGGGAAGGTGGGGTAAGACGGGGACCTTAAGGAATTATACCAAAAAAAACAACAAAAAACTAATCTTCATTGCAACAAATTAGAAACTTATATTAGAAAACAATAAGACTTTCTCTTCCTTAATTCTAATCAAACAAAACATAAATAGAATTCTTCTCATAATAATAACAAAAAATAAAAAGTAAGAAAGAATCAACTTGCGCCACCGGTGGGGTAAGACGGGGCAGCCCCCGGGGTAGGATCCTAAATATAGTAAATTTAATACACTCAACCGTGTTATATACCCAAAAAATAGATCGGACTTTAAAGAAACGAAAATCACTACACTTATAATATTATTTAATAATATTTAAAATACTATTTACTTATAAATTACGAAGCGCACATCCATTACCATGACTTATGAGGCACTGAAGTTCCCAAAAATTACAATCTACGGCGTCAGCAGAATGTTCATCATAACTTCAGAACGTTGATTTCGTTTGGGTTCCCATCTTACCTCACTATCCCGTGTAACCTCACCTTCCCCTACATTGAGAAGTGTACTAGTGCCTTAAAACGAACACGGGACTCACGATGTAATAATAAAATACAAAAGCTAGCATGTCTCTCAAGAGACAAACGAGAGAAATTATAAACAAATAAAACTTGGAAATCGTCACATTCTGAAACAGATCTTTGATATGAGCTACAAGGTTATTTTTTTGCTACAATTTTTTTTTCCGTACAAGTGAAACGAATTAAAATTTTTGCTAGTCAAAAGATTTCATACATGTACTTCGAAATTATACATACGTCTTTACCTTCGAAATAAATTTTTAAAAAAATCATTCGCGCTTTAGATTAAATAATTATTTGCAAAACTTTCTTAAATCATCAGGTATGACAGCATCACATTATGAACAGAAAATCATTACATACTCATCCTTACTTGCAGTCACTTTAAAAACATTTGTTCCAATAAATTTTTATCTACTTGAATTTAATTTAAATAAACTTTCCCATATTTCCAACTGACTCCGAATATATACAAATGATGTTTTCACAATTAGCTTGTAAATGTATGAACACCTACTATCTTGAACCTTCGCGTTTCGTAGTACACCCCTGTAATTCACTTTTATCAATGGGGAGTCCCGGAAAACGAAGGCATTGTTACGAAATTAGGAGACGATGAAGTGCCTCACTACATGTGTGTTCTTATCTGGATACATTCTCTAAAGAGATCGAGCAGCAGTAACATTCAATAAAGAGATCGTAAATCACGATTTGTAAGGTCGGATCCAAACATTCCTTATCTTACTGAGAATACGTGATTTATGTAGAAAGGAATCGCAAAATGAAGAAACCGAGCATTACGTAGAAATCAAAGAAGCATTCACATCGTATTTCAGATCGTTTATTACCTTCACAAATGGTATCGTATGTATTTTGTCAAGGTCATTAGCTGGAGTATATTTTACTCGCGTTTTATTAAGAGAGTACTTTTTAGAAACTCAACATAGATGTAATAGGATCAGCATGGCTACCACGGAATTGAGATTCATTAAAGAAATTGAACAAAATCATATAAGTATTAAATATGAATATCACACATCAAACGTTAATTTAATTATAATTAATATAGTTAAATTAATGGCTAATTGATATAGTTTGTATTATAAACAACTCGCAATATTGTTGATAGCACAAATAGACACGGAACTGAACTAATGACATCCAATCAGTATTAAGTGTATACATGTCTTACCAGAGGCATCGAAATTAAAGCAAGGGCATGGTAAGGTTTCTGAGCTAAGGAAAGTCTTTATTAGATCATATTACGGAGCAAATTTAGATACATTCTCTCATATCAGTCCTCAGTGTTTGGAACCGTTATACAATTCCTTAAGAAGTTTCTAGACCTCGTGCAGCTGGCCTGAGAGGGTAGCAGACGTAATTTGACTAAATGTTGGAGTAGTAGTGACATACTTTTCTTTCAATAAGATATAATGAGTTATTAAAATTTATGATAGATACGAAAGTGAATTTGCTGACGAGAAGTAGAATGAACGTACTGAAAGGCATTCACGAATATTCTTTTCTTAATTTCATTTTGGTGCTTTGAGTATTTTGAAGGGGAGGGGGTAGATTTCCTTTGCTGCACCCTCCCCGTAGGTTATGCCATTAGTCTTAAGCAAATGAACTTAAGAAATCACTTCAAAATTTATTTTTCGTGCTATAAGCAACTTATTTCCTTGAGCAAGATTTACTCATAAACTTGTAGTTTATTGGGAAACAAATAAAGGGGAGGCACATTACACATTAGTCAATAACTTTCAGTTCAGCGTAAATAGTCCATGAAACAAAACAAAGATAACAGCACTTTTTTTTCTACTCGGCCAGTGTTTACGACGAGGCGACTTGGCATCACAAATAACAATAGATAGGAATGAATGAAGCGATTTTCTTCTGCAGTCCACTACCTTTTGCTGCAAATAGTTCTTTACTAATGCAACAACATATGAAATACAAAATCATGACGAAAAATTTTTATATTTACAATACATATAATATGTTTAATATAATTATATTACAATCATTAAGCAGTAAAATTAATTCTGTGAAATTTTAATTTTTTTCATTATAAAAAGAAATTTGTTTTTATTCGTGATATTTCGAGGAACTGCATTGCAATGCCTACAGTAATATAACTTGAGCGCGAATTATCTCATTGCCAGACCGACGAAAACTGCAGAATTGCATTCTACTCGATGTTTTGATGTTCTTGAAGTTTCCGGAGTGCATGGCAACGAAGGCCTTTCGTGACACGTTGCGTCACATTCCTAACGTGACGACTAGTTGTTAACCGTCTCCACGAAGGGCAACCGTCATTAAACTGAAGATAGTCGCTTCGAAACACTCCTCATTGGTGTCACCTCAGAAATAACCTGGGGTGGGATGGGGGAATCGAACATCAGCAGTCCAAATATTTGCCAATTTCTAAAACTTAGAGTAAAAGACTTATTCCGTATGCCTGTTCAAATGTATAATTATTATTATTTACTACAACGATTAAAAATTAAAACTGCCGAAACATTTGGTGTAAATACCACTTTCAAAAACATCTTGGAAATCAATACTATTATTTTGATTTTCTATTGATTTATTACTTCGAAATATAAGTATGGGAAGATCTGATATAAAAAATGACTTAACAATATTAAAAAGTGTGGCAATGCTCAAAATCACATTGAATACGATTTGACATGTTGATTTGATAGAGGTTGTCGTTACATTGAAATATATGCATTGTTGCAAATAAATTTTTCTTTCATTTTTGGTAAGTTAAACATTAAAATTATTCGAAGCAACTAAGGAGTACATTTTAATAAATGTAATTAAGTGATTATAATGTAAAGAATTCTTTACTTCTTCTTTCTTTTATGTACATAAAATATAATCTCTCTATACAATTTGTAGTGTTTAAATATTGTAAAAAAAAATTTAAAAATCCATCCAGATTTTAAAATAATACGCAACACGTTCAATGAATTATCATGATACAAGTTCACAGATATTCTATGTTTTGTGAACTAATATAATTACTACTATCCGCCATCTTGTTCAGGATATCGTGTCATACCGCTCTGGTTATCAATATATTTTTGTACGTTTATATCGGTTTCGTTTAATAAATTTTCAATGACCTGAGCAGGAATTAAATGTATGTCCCTAGTCTTCACTACTGGTTTTACTATCTATCATGATGTGCGGAAAAGTCATAGTATCATACATATTTCTCACCACCAGCTTACACCTCAACTCCGAAGAAATCATTTCTAGGAGACGGAATTCATCCTCGCCAAGGTGACGAGCGGATATAACTCATTATTTAGTGATAATTACGTCAAATTTTTTAGCGTACTTTCAGAGCCCTCAGCTCTAGTTTATATTTTTTGTAGTTTTGATGTTCTAGTCCCCATTATGAGAGATACCCCAAAACTATATAGGGTGCGTCGCATTTCGCTTCCTTATGCTGTATGCTCACCCAGAGTCCAGAAATTGCCCTTCCGCTCCCCGCCACCCTCGCGAGGCACCTTTACGAAGCAGTCGTTGAGTGACAGGTTGTGGCGGATGGAATTCTGCCAACCCTTCTTGTTCTTCTCGAAGTAGGGGAACTTGGCCAGGATGTACGCATAGATCTCCGAGAGGGTGGCGCGCTTGTGGGCGCTGTCTTGGATGGCCATGGCAATGAGGGCAACATACGAGTAAGGAGGCTTGGTGTCAGAGCCGTTGCCGCTAGTAGAGGAAGCGGCTGCAGCGGTGGTGGTCACAGAAGAAGCGGAGTCTTCAAACTTCTTCTTCACAGAGGATGACATGTCTTCCAGCTTCCTTCTCCTGGAAGGGAATAAGGAAATACTACTGATTAGATTTTAAGAACAATAAAGAATATTTTTTAAATCTTATTCATCCGTTGGTGTTACAATTATCACTAGACAGTGACTAAAAATTTTATTTTAGAATAGATTTCACGAAAGTGGAAATACATCCAGCGATGCGGTCTACATTTTGTGTAGTCATGTTTTTGTGTTTTTGTTATCACAAGTAGCTAACTAATTTAAATGTCCTTAACCTTTCCCGTATCCGTACTAAACAAGAGCATTTCGACATTTCAAGTTTTTTTAAGTCTTCGGAAGGGTTTAGAGTCAAGTCTTTTATCTAACCACCTGTTGGCACTTTTAGGTCTTTATTACGAACATACCATGGTGTAACGTAGGACTTTGTTAGAAAAAGCGTGAATATTATTTCTGTTACATAATAATATTCTCTTTGTACATCCTAGTTAACGGGTCCGCGACTGGAACTGTCTGGTACACCTTGTCACGTTCCACCAAGACTATTGTAAGAAACAACTGGTTACTTTCGCTATAAGTGAAGCAGTGCTTCACGAGGGAAGGTATTGGGTTTGAACAAGCCGCCTTAAATCTAACTGAAGAAAAAAAAACATTTTTTCAGAATTTGGTGTATTTTTTAATTCGCTTGTTATTGTTTTAGATTTTTTCCCGTGAGCAGTAAGCAAATTCCCTGAATTTTTCCGGATTTCCCGCTTTTCCGGTCGCTCGCCACCTTGGGTTATTGTACAGAATAGCCAACTTTACCTACGAGTATAGGTGTAAGTCTTCCTATAACTTTCAATGCATCATGGATAGTTTTAAGTCTGTATAATCTCTAAAGTAATTTGGGTAAAGTCATTGGATCATTTAGATGAAAAAATATTTTTATAGCAGTGTGTTTATTTTTTGCTAATTAATACCATGGTGCTATCGAATATATTGAATATTTCAACACCAATGTCTAACTAACACGATCACTTCCCGTGGATCCATCTTACAATATTATTCTATATTTTACACATACCTTTCAGAGACAGGTCAACTTGTTATATACTGCGGCAATTGGAATGAAAAGATAAATTCACGCAGTGGATGAATTACGCTTTTGACTAGCAGATGAGATAACGAAACACCATTGCATTCAGTAGTCCCTTACAGATTAAATCGGCTGTTTGTAAACATTTTCGAGATATTTTTCAAACAACGCATGTTACCAAATTGACAATTTGCAATGAGGTAGACCAATGAAAATAAGGTGGGCTCTTTCCACAACAAACGCATGAACAAAATGAATTCACCTCCAAATATCATCGAATGTCAAGTGGGATAACTAAATTTTGGAGAGAAGATAAATTTGTCAGATACGAAGATTCTGGTGGAAAACCAAGAGACGTTGCATACATTTCACGTGGAGATAACTGCGGACAGATGAAAATGGATGACGAGCATGAAATCGAACTCAGGATCACGGACACACTACAGGGGTCTAGACAACCCCACCATACTTTCGATTTTCACAATTTTACACCATATTACATCAGGGTGTGATGTATAGAAGACGTGGGACACATCCCCATGCATGGTCCAAGTTAACCCACGGCGCACGCTTCCTATACCGGTTTCATAGTTAAGATTTTTCACTTTTTGTACTTGTTTTTTTTATGCATATACGAAATATTTATTCCGTTTAACACCCGTGGAGACGGGTATTTACTCGCAGATGAAAGTGGTGGGAGTCATTGTTCTAAGTAAATAAATACCAATAAATTTATTGGACCAGAAAAGCTATTGCAAAATGGGTATGACCACGTGGAGAACAATAAACTAATTTTCTCTCCAGAAACAAGCAAGGGACCATCATCATCCCATCAATTCGTAAATAACAACAGATGTAATTTAACCAGTGGTGAAGTTGTTAGTTTTTTTTCGGAGGAGAGTAATGTGAAGTCTACGTTGGTCTACATCAGTTACCGTGGTATTTTTACCTAAAATTTAAAATTTTAGAGAATCAACTCAAATATCAAATATTAGTCTAAATATATTAGATTTAGTTTACATTGACAAAGTTAATTAAAATTCAAGTAATTACTTCTCTCTCCTCACGTGCCTCCAATCGCATAGTTCATACCCGAAAAATCCCGCATTTCTGTTCGAGTTTTATTATCTTCTTATATTTCTCATGCGAGTGATTATAATGCCATCTACCCTGCAGAACGCTGAGTTGTATGTTATCGTAGCGATGAATCAACTAATATTCACGGATGCACCTTAATTGTAATATTCATACACACCTTAGGAATTATTCTAACTTATTAATAAGGTTTTAACAAACATAAGTGAAATGGTTTTGTTAATATTTTAAGTTATGAGTATTTACTTCACATTAGGCGAAGCGTGATTGAAAGTGCGTACTTGAAATGCAATGTAGGAAACGAATTTGTGCTTAGAAAGTAAGGTATCGTTTTTCTCAATGGGGAAACAGAACTGCAGAAATAACCATTCTATCAGTAACAGTCGCAATTTCTTGACCGTGTGTTTAATATGATACATCCTCTAAAGTATCATACCATTATTAACCATTCTATCAAATTTCAACAAGATAAGCAATGTCAGTGTCAAGAGTAACAGAATCTTTAAAGACTTTCAAAATTTCACTAAATATTGGTCGTTATAAACAACAGAGGTTTCTTGGTTGAAGCTTACATTATTTAGGTCTTTTAAAAATATAATTAATTTAACCACCTTCAGCATAAGTAAAAATGTACCACCCACGGTAGCCAGGATTTCAAAGAAGGGGAGGAAGTTGTCCCAATAATTTGAATAGACTTCACAAATAAATAACTTCATTTATAAATTTAACTAAACTTTCAAAAAATAACACGAAGCTTGTGGCCTTGTGACAAATGTAAATTAACATTAAATTACGTCAAATTGTGTATATTTGAGAAAACGTTTTCCATACAGCCAAAAGTTGTTTATCTCGCCTCTCGAGGTACCAACAGAAACCAGGACCACCGAGAGGATTCAAGGATCCTGGGGTAGATGTTGAATTTGGGTCCCCTTCATCCACTGTCACCCTCTTATCACTCTTTCACCCCTCCCCTTCAATTATTATTCCTATCACACTTAATAGCTCGTGAAATAAAACATTAAATAGGTTACTTAATGAAAATATTAATGAAGGAAAATTGAAATACTGTAGTTTTATGCATCACCAGAACTTCCTTCAGTTACTTTAATTTAACAACTACCGACAATTATTTATCAACAGTTATTTATCGACAATTTACAACCAAGAATAATTTACTCTTATGGAGCTCTCTCTCTCTCTCTCTCTCTGAGCCAAAAGAATTACAAATGAGTTATATTTTGCATTGATAACTCAATTTTTATTAACATACGACTAGTTAATCATGAGATGAGTACTTATTGACATTCATACTAAATCATTTTCATGAATTGTTGAGGTAAGGTCAGATATCCAAAAGATTTATTTATTGTTTACTTGCGCATTTTTTATTTTATTAGTTTTAGTTATTACGTGATTTAATACGACTTACGTTAATTTACATTCGCCACAAGTCCACGCGCTTCTTCATAGTTTTAGAAAGTTTAGTTAAATTTATAAATTTCTTAAAATTATATATTAAAGGTTTCTGAATTACTAGAGTTGTATTTAATTTTTATTGTATACAACAGTAAATTGAACTGTGTATTCTTATGTACTGGCATCCCTGAGGAAGGAAATCCTGTTTTCGAAACGTCAGCATTTACATAAATCTCTTGAATATATTTCCTTACCTCAATAATTTCCGAAAACTATTTAGTATTGAGGTCAATCATGATTGAGTTATTCATACATCATCAGAGGAGGTTCACCTGGAGGCAGTGTCAGCAGCCGCCTTGTCAGCGTCCGCAGGTGCCACCGGCGGCGGAGCAGGGCCAGCGGCATGCGTGGCTGCAGCCGCGTCCTCCAGCGTCATGGCTGGGAAGCGCAAGGCGTCGAGTCGCGGGGTGTGCGGGGTGTGGGGCGCATGCGGAGCGTGAGGCTGCGCGTGTAGGGCTCCTGGCCCTTGGCCCAGCGCCTGCGCCGGTGTGGAAGCAGTGCCAGAGGAGTTCTGTGGCGCCTGTTGAGTGGGAGGCTGCAGGCCGTTCGCTTCCGCTTTGATGGCGCCCAGAGGAGAAGACGCGGAGGCGACAGAGGTCTCTGCTTGAGAACCGAAACCACCCACTGCAGAAAAGAAAAAAGAAAGAAAAAATTAAACTCTTCGTTCACATTTTTCAATATTTACACATCATTTACAACAGTTTAACGTTTTCAGACATTTAAAACGTATAAACATTGGCATCGCACTATATCATTTTGGTTTTTCTTTTTCGTAATCTTATTGGAAACGAAATCCACAAGAATTTCCATGACAAAATACGTTAGGTTTGTCTGTTTTTCCCGACCGTAAAACATCCCAAGTTAGACGTATACATGAATATAGTTCATTTTTATAATCGTATATGTTCACTCGTTAATTCCTTCACAATATACAATTCATAAGAAACTTAACTTAAAAAGTACTTCCATGAAATTGGATAATCGACCTTTTTTAGAGTACCTCATGACAAAGTGCCACAAGCTCTATGGAGAGGGTGACAGGAGGGGAAGTTAGAGAAAGCTCAATAGATCTCCAAGTATCCAGATCGCCAATTTTCCGGATCGATGGGAGAAAAAAATTGTTGTATTATTTTACTTAGTTAACCGTAAACTGTAGACCTATAATGCCATTAAATTGTTTTTTAACTGCACTAACGAGTCAGTTTTGTTATTCATCAACAATATGAGATGTTACTCATAAATTTATGAAAATTATGAGTCTTAACAATATCTTACTCATTTTGCCTTAAAAATAACGTTTTTTGGAATTTACATCTCAGAACACACTTTGACAAAATCATGGCTACGTCCCTGGTGGACATGACAAAAAACAAACATGAAAAGACAATGTCTGTGGAAACGGATATACCACCGAAGTTAGAAAAGTTCATGGTAATTTTACGTTGACGATTATACAAGAAATTTTTAAAGTAACAAATGTATGTCAAGGTAACTTCAGACCTTTGCAAGCTAGATCCTGCAAAAGTTTACCGTACATCATGTATTCAAGGCAACTTGAAAATCGACTGATTCTCACTTATCAAGAGTTTTACATTTATAACCCGAAATTGTAGCATGTATAAATTCTATGATCTTTTTATATGTTTTTATAGATTGGAATTATTTTTATACAGAAACGTCGTCAGAAGCTCAAATCGGATTTGTAATGCGAAGGTTTGGGATAATAATCTCCCGATGCTTTCCTCTCGAAAAATTAACAGGGAAAACACTTTCACTAATGAAGGGACTCACATTCAGTGCGTCTCAATCGTCCGAGTCGGAGTTCGACACAAAAGGAAGCTCTCAGCAATAATTTGTGAAGTAAATTAACAAAGAGTATTGAGGCCAATAAAAAGGATTAGCTAATCATTGGTTTAGTTCTGCAGCTGACCAAACCCTCCAGGTCATTTACAAATAGAGGATGTATCATATTGAGAATTTTTGCGGAACAACAGTATTAGCGTCTTAATGAAATAAGAATTTAGATAAAGAGTAACGATAACTTGCCTCCTCTTATCACATTACAAATCTATATTGTTGAGTAAGAAAAAATATTTTGAAACTATTAATGATTATTTTATGCCATTAGAAAGCCATTCCACAAATTTGAAAATCATCGACTAGTCTGACATGCAGGAATTCTAATAGATATTGAATAAGTGGTAGAATATCAAAGGATCAATATATTGTAGAATATCGAAGTATCATCATATCTAACATATTGATCCCTTGAATATACCCTACAAGTCCTCCACAAAACGAGATATTTAAATTAAGGTGTAGTAAAGCAGATTTACTTACAATGCGTCCCGCAATTTTTGTCTGTATCTACCCAATCCATCCTCATTCTATCATATCTAATAAATCAGATAACAATGCTACAATCCTTCTTTCTATCAGCGAGGTGACGTATAACAGTCTCAAACAAAAACCATCCAAAGTTGTGGAATAGATTCACTCATTTACAGGGAGCATATATTCTACTGAAAATCCCCTGTCTTTTACATTGAACATCTTTTTAAGTTTGAGACCCACAACTCAAAATGGTTTTAAGCTTATCAATAAAACCCATACATCAACCTTGAACAGTCATAGTTAATACCACGACAATTTTGGAAAACATTGTCTGCATCAGACATTTACCAACGAAACGATATTGGGGAAATGAGTCGCTACTCTTTTTGAATTATCAAAAACTTATTGAAAATGTAAATAATGTATAGAGGCGCAGCCGAACAACATAAGTCAACAACAAAACAACTTTTGTTATTAGTGAGAGAAGGGCTCTAATGACCTTGACGAGCCCTAAAGCCACCCCTCCCAAACAAAAAAAATTAGTGAGAGTACAGTAATAACCATTGGAGATTGTTTGCGTAATGAAAGAACAATAATTTCACTTATAGTTTATTATTATACACCTCTTCTATATACTTTATAATTTAATAAATGGGACATTTATTGGGGTAGAACAGAGATTAATTTGTAGGATCGGTAGTTTAGTGGTAGCATCTTCGCTACGTCGATACCGTTGAGCGTTAGAGCGAGGGTTCATATCCTGCTCGGCCGAACTAGGTGAGGTTTTCAGCTGGGGTTACCTTCACCTGCCCCAGACAAATGTCGGTTCGGTAGCATAATTTCACTGGCAACCCAACACCTCTCCTTCCCAATTCCCTTACCCAAAGTCACGGTTAGGTGAAAGAGAGGGGCCAAATGGCATGAACCTCGCCATAAGACATTAAGTAAATAAATAAATAAACTTTCTCTACAATTAATTTGTAGAACTTGGAATAGATCAGTTTGAACAAGTCTTCTAATTTGTATTTAATTTTCCTGTGTTCATTGGCGCTCCGTGCAATTTTCATTCCGAATTTCATGATTTTTTTTCCAGTTATCCTACACACCCTCTCATAGTCTGAATGTTCGTCGGGGTTATTTCCTTCCGCAATACTTATATTCTATAATCGATTCATCCAACAGCACACACAGAAAAATAGCAAAAACAGATACACATCCAATGCTCTAGATATCATGTTCCTTACCCAAAAACGGAGGACCAACTACCAGTAAAGTATAGGGTTGCCAACTGTCCCTATTTTGTCGGGATTGACCCCATTTTTCGAAAATTGTCATGCATCCCCCCATGATTTCGGGGACCACGTGAATGTCCCTACATTTTTGTTATAATACGTTAATATAGATAAGTTACGTAAAGAAAATGTGGGTATTTTTTTATAGAATATACGAGTACATAATTATTCGTTCCAGTGACTATCCTGATTAAGATTCAAATGGGCATATAATTTATATTCTTGAATATTACCGAACCTGTACAGACATTAATGAGTATATTCGGACAGTTAAAATTATTCGTGAGCGTGAGCCGTGATTGTGATATTGCTGGTAGTATGAGTGCAGTTCAGTCTTTTGGTAACAATTATTGTGTTCTCTTCGCAACAACTGAGTCTCGAAAATCGAAAAAGTTTAGTAAGTTGAAGAAGAACAATAGTAGTGTAGACTATGCACTTGTGACATACGAATATATTATATAGCATGCCTATATTATCTACAAATTTGAAGTCAAATGTGAATCTTTATCCGCATATAAATCTGCGACTTAACTTTTAACTTAATCATGAATGCAGACGTCCTGACTTTTTACTCGTTCGAGTTAGCAACCCTAGAAACCAATGAAGAATTGAAATACAAGACAGTATCGGGGAAATGGTAACCTCAATACTATGAAAATCTACAATCGATCTTGAAAAGAAAATGAAGAACAAAATGTCTACTCTTATTCAGTACCATATTTAATAGCGAGATCGTAAAAGGATGTTCGTATGCAGAAACTGGAATTGAAAGATTGTTTCCCAAATAACAAATGTATTATCTATTTAAAAAAACATACAAAGATATAAACATTGTAGTGACGTTCAAATAAAAATTATAATCATCACCGTCAGTCCGCCAATTATTTAACGTTTATACAGCAATCTCGGAAGTAAATAAAAAGTGACAAAATGTTTAAGTTTTCTGCCAATTCAATTTTACTGATATGGCCTTTTTACCCACGTATGAGTTTGCTATATTAGCCCACAGTTTAAGCCCAACGACAAATACTACATGTTTATTTCTTGCAGACACAAACCAAAGCAATACTTCAAAGAAGATGTCGAAAATGTTGTAACCATTTCCAGTCATTATGTTCTCGGAGACGCCAGAGTCTAGAATTGAATATGCTGGTTAAGGTCTTCAATATGTTCCCAAAGCAACTTGTTTGTATCTAATAAAATTTAATGATATGTTGGTTGACTTGAGAGAAAATCTTTGCTTACAGCTGGAGTAGATATGGGATAACTAATAAAATAATAATTTCAAATTCTAGCTAGAAGTAATGATATTTTCACCTCATAAGCAATATTTTTAACAATGTTATAAAATAGATTTTTTTACAGTTTCCCCAAAAATCCGTAGGATTTACATCTATTCGTACACATACATTTTGGAATTAATTATTTTGTTTCGCGTTTATAGATCTCACCATCAATTCTGACTTCGCGGCGAATCATATCTTATAATTGGAATAAGAATGTTATTCTCTAAATTATAATACAATCGCAGACACAAACACTTTAATAAGATTATAATATAATGAAATGTAATTTTTTACTCCTAAGTTTCTTTACCGTCTGTCAGTTACAAGAAATGGGTTCAGGTCAAAAGAGGAAAAAATTAATTAAAATAATTTTTATTATATTTTAAATTTATACAAAACAAAGTTTTGAGCTACTCTATGACGTGTCCTGTTTAGAATGTTTGTTCGTCTCTCATGTACAATTTTCTCTTTCACGTGATGCGAGAGTTGCAAGGTAAAACATAGTAAATAATACAAGTCATATTTATGGTTTCAAAAGAGAAATTGAAGGAAGTAAATAGTATAATAAAATAATCAGAGATGCGAAGATGAGTCACTATTAGCAATCACTTACCCTTGTATTACCAGTTTATCCAACCATAGTAAAAAGTAGATCATCACGTTAATAGAACAACGACATAATATGTCAATGAAAAATTATTTATGTTCAATACAATTAAGATTCATTTCACCCCAGACAATGACTAAGAAATATAAATGAAAAAACAATTTCCTGGAGTGTCAAGAAACAAAGATACATTTAATGGAAACCGACGTCCTCTCCACGTCTTTTCAACCACTAACCTTGTCTCTTGTTTGAAAAGCGTGAGCTATAGGGCGTAAACAGGTCGTGTCTTCGGACTTGCCTTCTGATTCGTAGCGCTCGCTCTAGTGTGAGCAAATAGGCGAGTTTCCTCTCATGTTCCCACGTGTTCCCGAGAAGATAGTTTTTGTTACTAGTGAAGCAAATAGTTTTAGTAGTTATTTAGTATATGATTGTGTTATTAATAGTTTCGCTTTTAGGATATCTAAAATGTTGCATAATGTGGTTGCGGAGAGTAAATAAGTAAATAAATTTTTTGTTCTCCGCGTGGTCATACGCAGTTTGTTTGCTGTTTTCGCAAATAAATTTATTATTATTATTATTAAAATGTATCACTATAATAAAGTGCCAATGCGAAAATTTCGCACTCGTACAACATGAGTGCCAACCAGTGGACCCTCTGTATCGTGAAAGCGGTAAATACGACGGTTATCCAGTATTTCGGATTAAAGGAAAATAAAATACATAATAAACGTATTAAGTATCTTTGGTGCAACAACATAATTTTAATTCAGCGTACATAAAAGAAGGGAGAGTAACAGCATGTCGGAGGCTGATGATGAAGTCACTACATTCTTTGTCGAATCATCGAGCGGTCAGTAGTGCAACCTGCGAGAAAACCTACGAACATACAGTTGTATTCAATTTGTGTTGACTTGTATTTTACTGAATATCACAACGTTTTTACGCACAAGGTCCAACTAAATATTTCTATTAAATAATGCTAGTAGACGAGAACAATGTCAATCCAGAAAGCAATCTTTGTACTGATACTTTATTTGTGGCAATTGGTCAAGTATGATGCGAGAAAAAGATATTAAAAATTACCTTTTAGAAATAAGATACGTTGAGTTATAGGACTATCACATGAATAAATCGGGGAGGAAACACTTTTTGGTTCATGTTTTGATGGTGGTTCCATACATACATGCATCCTTGAACTCTGCCTTACCTAATTTAAACCTGCAACCTAAATGTGAATCAAAGTGTTCAGATATGTTAATACCCTCACCGAGGTAAGATAAATGTAATTTTACCATACAAACCAGGACATAAATAAACAGACTTTTAATTTGTAAAGAACCAATTTTTTTATAGTAGTATTTGTAAATGGGATATGTTGCGTACTATTGAAACATACTTACATGGAGCATTAGGAGGTAGGAGTTGGATTGTAGGTCTATTTTAGATGGACCGGTTAGCTGGGTACACGGCAACAACTTGGTACACGTGGAGGTGTTAGTAGGGATAGTTAGTAATTGTAAGAGTTAGTGACACTTGGAGTAGCAGGAGGTGGGTAGGAGAAGAAAGGTTCGCTTTTCAGCATGTGAAGTTCAGCTGGGACATTAATGTTATGAGCCACATTTTTTCTGACAACCAGCAATTCAACCAGGAGTGACTTGGTGGTGAGCGAACATGCTAACCCCTTAGCCACCGGAGGTGCTTAAAGAACTTTAATACAAGACGAAAATATGGCAAAGAAAACGAGATATATTTAAAGATTGTAACTCAGCATTATATCAGATCAATATTAATAAAATCAAAAATCGCTATTTTCTTTCCCATTCCCAGATGTTTAATTCACTATTAGACCAATCTTTATTATATTATAAAATATGCTCATAAAAGGAAACCTCAATTAATAAAATCTGCATAATATTCTCGTAAACCTAAAGATATAAAAAAACCTATCATCAGCGACCCGCGAACCAGTTCTTTATAGCCCGATAGTTCTAGTACATTTTACATCAAATTTTTTCATCAAGCGTTGGGGGAGTACAACTTTGTGTTATAAGTCTATGCTGTTAGAAATAATATTCGGATTAACTTGCCCGGTGAGGCAAAATAGAAAATTTTGTTCGGAATTTCCCCGTTATACAGTACGATATGAAAATATTTGATTATAATACCAAATATTATAAGTGCTTTTTAAATAAAGAAATACACTATTTAATCTTTCCAGCTTGAAATAATATACATTTGTTGGTGTGAATCAAAATATTGCGTAATAAATAAATAAATATGACCCATTAGTTTTATTTGTCAGACAACATTTTGCCTAACACCATCCCGTGCCGGTCCGATCGATCGAGGTGTAGAAAATGGTCCGCAAATTAAGAGATGTTGGACAGCGCTGACTAAGTAACTAACAATTCGTACCGGAATTTGTTAAGTCATTATCGGTCATTTATCGTAATGAACGTCGCTACGGTGCTGAGAGATGTGTCCGTCAAATACATTTCACTCGTTAATTAATTTATTTTTTGACCTACGCCCATATTTCATGCCATACGCCCATATTTTGTGTGAAGGAACTAGGAAGGAAAAATGTTGAGTTTCCGAACAACTATTGAGATAAACATCAGTTGAATACCTTACCCAGCTTATTCAGCGGTACGTTGCGAGAATAGCTGCTACCAACATGACTCACTTTAGTGCGTTTACTTACATTTGAGATACTCTTTGTCAGAAAAGTGCGTTTGTCCATCCCTATTATTTTGGAACTACCTCGAATAAGAATAAATTTGCTTATAACAATAAATTTACTGTCAAAATAGCTGTTACATAATGCATAGAATCCCGAAATATTATCATTCATAATGTTCTTCCTGTATTCGCAAGATTAAAAAAAAAAAATTATAACGCTGAAGTGAAAGATAATAGCGGACCGTGTAGCGTTTACAGTCTAGTACTGCTCTGAACTCAAGAAAACATTGAAGCAAGTGCTAACTCATTGGACCCCCCGCCCTATTGGACTTGCTCAACCTCTTCTCCCCTCCCCATTGGATCTGAACCGTCAACCGATAAAGGCATAATTTCCTACTTTAAAAAATTAATAAATTTTGTTAATATTTAATATTGTTAATTACCTATTTGATGAGTTGATGTATTTTATTTAAAGATGATATTTATAAAATTTGTGTTGTAAAACCATGATTTGAAACAGAAATGCTCCCAAGATCCCCTCTTGACTACGGTCTAGATCCGCCACTGAGGGTTTCTGAGTATTTCTGGCGTACTCTGCCAAATACGAAGGATGCTCTTGAATATATGGATCAACCAAGAATTGTCACTTCATTAACTTACGCTATAACGTTAATCTATACACTCAGGTTGGCACTGACTATTTTGAACCTACCTATTTGACAGTCTAGTCATGGGCAATCATCAGTCATTCGGTACAAACGCCACGAGACCTTTTTCAATATGCTTCCCAATTCTTTTGATTCAGGAGAATCAGAATTCTTTTAAATTCACATTGCGTGACCATCCGCACAAAATAGAACATGAATCCTTCTCACCTAAAAATTTGGGACACACAAATACGCCTGAATAATCTGTGATTACTTTCGAAATCTTCATCTTTTCAAACTGTTACATCAACAAAGACGAGTCCAAACAAAACATTCTCATTATTTTCATTCTTATGTTGACAAGATTATCATTCACCATTTTACAAAGAAATCTTTATTTCTTTACAGTCATGTTTCGGGGTGTTCTCCCCGCCATCAATAACCCAAGTAACATGGAGTTAGAGCAGAATCCAGATTGAAATGGCCTGTCAAAGGAAAGACGAATTTTGCTCAAAGGGAACAGTTCTTCGATGAAGGAAACGACACGTAAGTTAAGAAATGTCATGATTATAGCTTAGAATGTCTTAACAGATTTTCCTAAAGTGCCGCGAATCTCCTCCAGGGGCGCGTTGCCTCGACATTAGGAATTAGGAACACAAATTTAACTCAACGTTTGGTTTCCTGTTATTGAGACCTATACGACATTGAAAGATCTTAAAGCTGTTTGTCTTCTGACAATGTATTAAGAAGCCAATATAAACGCCTATTTTTTAATTTAAATAAAACAATTTTGTATTCACAAATCCTGCCCTTTACACGAAGTTTAAGTTTTGTTATTCCTAGACCTAAACAGATTTATGGTAATACAGTACTATTGTATGAGAAGTAATTGAGTTATAAATATAATTAAAACTTTTCTTTACTGGACAATACATGGTTAAAAAGGGGAGCCGCCGGAAAAGATCTCTTGAACAAGTGAACCTCGAGTCTACGATTAAAACGTTTAGGAAACACTGCCCTCGCCCATCGCCAATAACACCTTCCGTAAGAGAAGGGAAAGACATCTGTGGCGAAGCTCTTCCCTCCGGCAAGACTCCCTCAACGAGCGGAAGTGCAAGTGTCTGGAGACATCCGACTCCCGCACTCGTAATCCGAAGGCCGCCACACACGAACAAAGCTCTTTGTTCTTTAATGCGACCATCCCTTCGCTTGGAGTATAGTATGCTTGTCTGCAAATTGTACCGCAATACAATGCAGGATAAGCAAAAGTAAATCCTGAAGGAAGAAGGAACGGAGAAGGGGGGAAGGACTGTCAGTCAAACCGCATTAGCGCAGGTGTCGCGTAACGGTGACCTGTTGCTCGACTTGTGGTCGGTCGCGGGTTGAAGTTCAGATGGGAAATGGAACAATCGGAGTACACGTGATCGGAGTCGGATGCACGTATCGATTCCTCTCTCATTGTTCGGCTTCTTTCTGAGAACTGCTTCATAGCGCGGGATGCCAGGGAATATGCCTCTGCTGGATCTGATTAGTATTATGAACGATTGACATTCCGTATGGAGGCGCGGACAAATCAAGGACAACGTCTGATGAGTGCGGTCCGAGATCTGCCAATTTAAATGTGTATCAACATATGTGTTATAGGAACTTTCTTCACGTCTCGGTTGATTTACTGTTCGGTACTCTTATTCTCTCAAACTCATTACTGCATCATAAACTACGTACGTCTCACTTGACCTTTTCCCGATAGAACCTGTTTTGAGATAGACTACTAATCAAATGAGCATAACTCATTTAAGTCGACAGTGAACGACTTAACTGGAATGTAACTGGTTTACATCTACGATACTTGGTTAGCACACAATTTCATGTCTGAGATGGGAATCTCATAGAAAACTTTCGGTCAAAATCATTGATTTACTTGATGTAACAGAAATGTTCTATGGGGTTTCAAACAAATAATTTTTATACTTGTGATATAAGAAGGATTGATTGAAATGTAAAAAAGTGTAACTCTTTTCTTCGCTAAGCAGTTCAATGTAACACAAAATTTGCGAAAATAAGGAAAATTGAATTCAGAGTACACACATTATTCATACGTACCTAAAAATATGGTAACATCAAATATGGTACCTCAAAAATATGGTAAGTGATGAGAGAGAACAGGAATCAATGTTTGCACAAGGGAAGACAAATTCTGTTCTTCGTTGTTTTCATTGCGAAATTATCTCATTTTCAAGTACATTATCCTCAATAAAAAAAGTTGTTCGTATTTTCAATTTCCAGTGATGTATTGTGATTTCAACGTTACCCGCTAAACTCAAATAATAATATGGAGAAAATATCTGTTGGTGCCAATACAAGACAAGTGCCAGTATTGTACGGAAACTAATCGACAAGTCAATCTCGAAATTTCAAGAGTAATACTTTATGCAAAGGTATTAATTTCTCAATAGTTTTTAAAATCCTAGAAACCATTTTTCAGAACTATCGTTGAAAATGATTTTTCTTTCAAACAAAGCAAACACGTATATTGAAGTTATAATTCTAGAGAATATGCATGGAAATAAAACGTAAATGACATGGTATGTGAAATGTAAATGTACCATAGCTCACAAATGCAGAAATTAAACCGACTTGTTTTTATAAGGAACACCAAAATATGTAATATTATTTTAATAAAACTACATTTTTTTCACGTTTACGATAATTTTTCGATAAAATGTGTACGATACATTTAAAGTTAAACAATGCTGAAGAATTGCATCACACATTTTTGAGAAATTTTCAAAAGGTTTAAATTGATAACTGACATGTTTTTAAATGTTAAACTAGGGATCATATATTTCCTGATGTAACGAATAAGCCTTAAAGCATCTGATTCCCAATAAAACGAATTCGATTGTCCTACCTACTTTGAATAAGTTTACGGTCAATATTTTTATCATACATCATTCAAGGACGTAGTCAAAGGGGTAGGGGGGTGTCCGGACCCTCCCTATCCCTTAAAAAGCTATTCTGAAAAATAAAACATGACCGTGAATTATTTTATGTAAAGGATTGTTGACATAATGGTTGAGCTGGCGCTGAGTTTATATTAATATATATATATATAGAAATTCCGAATAAAAATAAAATATCAGCCTTTGTAAGAGATTACTTCATTTACACCAAAGATCCCCCACCCTTCATAAAATTCTGACTACGTCCCTGCATCATTATAAAGTTGAATTTGATTATTCCAATTCAATTATAAATTATGGATCCAGTACAGAGGAAGTCGTCAGCTTTCCGTCACCTACCTCTGCCGTGCGTGAGCAAATCCCCTAGTCCCGACGCGAAGCACAGTCTGACGAGCAGCGCGTCTGCGGACAGTGGCTGCGACAGCATCGTGAACACAACTGCACCGCTCGCATGTCCACCTTCACAAGTGGCCCGAAGCCACGACTCCACGCGCCGCATAAAACGGGTAGCGAAACAGTGCAGTCGGTGAGCGAACGATCGTCGCACGCCCCTCGCATCGCGGAATCGCGAACTCAGCGCCCGGCTCTCACACCTGGCATCAACGCACTTCATCTGGACGGAACTTCTCATGTATGTCGCGCTCAGTCGGCGACGAAGTCACACGGAGATCGTTTGTGTTTCTCAATAAACGCAACACTTTGCCTTTAAACGCTTAAATCTTGTTTTGGGAAATTAGTGTTGAACAAGTTTTTACCCGGTAACCTCACGGAATACATCTATCTCATGACATATCCAAAATATTCAGTATTTTGAAATCTTATCCCATCCTGACCCGGGTTTTTCTCCGGTTTTCCTTCGGGAAGTGGCAGACTCTCCATGGGCTGTAATGTCATTAATACTTTTGTTTTATTAATATCGAATTTTTACTGCACATAATATCAACAATTCATTTTGGGATAATAAATGGATAACTACGTCTTTAGCAAATAATTTATTTTATAAATATTAAATCCGCCACTGCCCATGGACCCTTGATCGGAATTGAAGTTCCTTGCTTGTTTCCGGAGAGTAAGTTAATTATCCCCACGTGGTCAAACGAATTTTGCAACTGCGTTTTTGATAATTCTTTATTTATGTATTTATCATGGGGCTTAACTGTCCAACAAATAAAGGAAGAAACTCATTCTTCGAAATCTTAATATTTCGCAGAAAACTTTCTTCACACCATCACTTCTCTGAGATGCAAACGAATGTTTCCTTCTTCTGAAATATCAACTTCTGAGGCTTAGTTTTCTTCTGTACTAGAACAAGTAAGAGAGCGAGTAATACGTATCCAGCAATATTGGGTTATATTTAATAATTTCAACTCATCTAAGGTAGAAAATGAGAGCATACAAGAAAAATCCTACACGTTTTGGGGAAAGAGAAATCGTAAACATTTTAAAACACGAAATACATTTTATTTTCCACATTTTTTACATATCTTAAAATTTATATTGGTCAAAGCATTTTCCCTTTCTTACTGTAAAGCCTTTGTATTGTTTTTCACTTTCTTTACAGTCGCTCCGAGGCTATGTCTCGAAAAAAATATTTATTTGTCATAATTGTAAGAGAATTAATACAAACATAAGTACTATTTTAGGTTCTAGTCTCATTCCGTGTTGTAAATATATGTTTACTCGTAATAGAAACTTGAAAATTATTCCAAATGTTTAAATTTAAAATAACCATTGTTATGAAAACTAAAAAAGATATGGTCGCACTCCCTTTTCATGTGATAAACTGAAGGTAAAAATCCTCGAATTTTCGAAAAGGCTTAACATATCGAAAACACTTCGCATTTTATGTTATTGTTGTCCAGTCATAAGACAAGCCATATCAGAAATGCGATTAAACGATATTTGATTTCAAATGGAAAATATCCTTTATGCGACACCAGTAGAAAGTTCGTAATATTTATCATTGTTGTAAGAGTTAACAGCTAATTCATAACAATTTTTTTTTTCTTTTTGCCAAATATAAGTTGATGAAACGACTAAACAACCAAATGTGGTAAACATAAAAATTTGGAGAAATGTGAACACCGGAAGGTTTTGAACGTCTTTTGAAGGACCAAGTGTGAGGTTTTTGCGTCACTTGGAAAGCCATCCAATTTACTTGAGAATTATTACTGCTGAAAGTAAACGTATATGAAAAAATTATTTATTTTCCACAAAAAATATCACAACTCATACCCCTATAAGGAAATGAGAAGAATTAGACGATGAAAATGGTCTAAGTGAGGAATCAATAAGATATAAGAAATTGAAAATAAAGAAGCTCTTTAGAGAAGAAAAACATTTTTGCGTCTCTAACAGATATTCTGCAGATGGGTGATGATTGGCAGATGGTGGTAGAGTTGTTCGCGAATTTACCAGTAGCTTTTGTTAAGCGAATCAAGAAACCTGCATATCATGACATAGGCATATAGGTCATAGCACCAATGTCGCAAATTTATTTTCATATCTTTTCTTGTTTTCATGACAGTTGTTAATTCGACTAAAATGTAATACAAATAGCAAATTTGAAAACAACACTTATCATTTCTATACATATAATTTATACTTATATTTTATTGACGGATGGATCCAGTGGGAAAATCTACTAACTATTACAGTAACATAAACGAGAAAGGAATTTATGTTCTCAGTAGTATTTTACATACATACGTAGAATCGTAGATTTAGATAATAAGATAACCACGATTTAGACAATTCGTCTGATGAAAATCTTCAATATTCGGCTTTTACTGTTTATGCGTTTGAAGTTTTACGTATCTAAATTAGAATCTGACATTCTTAAAAATTATGTTTTAATCAGTTATGTAGCAACCAACTCTCACATATGATTTCTCGCCAGTACACTAATAAATACAAACATACATATGTCTTATACGATAAAAACCCATGACGTTAGAATTATTGAAAAGTAGATAATTTATTGATGTATTGATGGACGGATTTCGATAACATGATGACAGGAGTAATATTCATACATCATAAAATTTATTAATGTGATATTCCATTTCTTTAATGTGCTTTCTATTCATACCTAAGTTACGAAGATTTTATGCTTATTCGACCTCTCTATAAACATTTGATGCAATCTATTGAAAACTATCAAAGCATGTGTACAAATATATATCTTTTTAACCGAATATTCAGTTAATATCAAAATAATATATCTTTGATTTTTAATCGAAATGTCTATTTTTGTTAACAATTTGGTGACGAAACATTAAAATGTATAATTATCTATCGAGTGGCACTAAATCATCTAAAACATTTAGACATGACAAATTTAAAAAAAATTAAATTGATCAAGTGGTTTTCACGAGATTTTATTCAAACTTTCTTGAGCTCGATAGAAGATTAACATTCGAGATCTACTTCACGCATCGATCTCTCTCTCTCTCGGCAAACTACTTTCTTATCCTTCACATGTCCACCTGTATCCGCTCGATGGTCTTTTTGGCAGTTCAGCATTTCTAGAGGTGAAGCGTGCGTTAGGTAGTAAATGTTTGTAAACAATGACGCCACAGGTCCCGAGCGACAATTGTTCCTGGTCGACGCGCACGTGCTGGAACAGTTTAGTCGACGTGCAAGATGTTGACATCGGTGTCTGCGTGTTATGCATAACATATGGCGTGTGCTATGGCTGATACGATGCAATAAACACGATTCAAACACCAGTCAGCTACGTTCATATCGCAGCTCTCTCTTTCACACACATACAGGTGATCTAGAATCGAATGGGACAGGTATTAAGATGCTATAAAATGAGAATACTCCTTTAAATGCGAAATTATTTCATTATTAAATGAATATCTCCAGCTAAGTTCAGAGAAATAATACGGCAAATTTCACAGCATAATACGATAACTCGAAAAACATTAAAATATCTTTCATTGATAATGTAATTCATTAGCTACGGAAACATTTCCTGCGCTAATTGTAAAGATTTCTTTTATTACACAGAGAGCAAAATATATCCCAAAATTTACAAAATGTTTAATCAAACTAATTTCCAGACTCTATCGATGCACATACATCGACAGTTGAAATACAGATATTTAAAGATTAAAATCCACACACACACACACATGTACATATGAGTAATTCGTCGTTTTAAATTATTCGAGCTAAATGAAGTGATGTTCTCGAGATCGCGGAGCTATATCGCAGGTAAAATAATTTTTTAAATAAAAAGGTTATATATATATATATA
>NNCF01129018.1:532132-550620 GCA_002313205.1 Laupala kohalensis
TATATATATATAACGCAGAAAGAAAAAAATTACATTTTTGTTTAAAAAATTATTTTACCTGTGATCTCGAAAACATCACTTCATTTAGCTCGAATAATTTAAAACGACGAATTACTCATTTTGAATTCCAAACCCATGAGATCCACTTTAAGTCAGGTTTCAGGGAAAACTAGCTTTATGTAACTCTCCTCAAGAAAAGTCAATAAAAGATTTAGGATTGCTTTCAATTGAGGGACATTTATATTTTTCATAATCTATTTTTAATTCATAAAAAGAACCCCCTCTCTCACGTCATTCGCGATTGGAGAGTGGTGAATGAGAGCGAAGAAAATGATAAAATGCTTCGTGAGTGTGTAAATTTAAAATATCCCAAAACATAAAAAAACGATGATAAAAAATCTGTCATTATTGATTTAAGAACAGAAAATTTCATCATCGTCAAATTAAAATTACGTTAAATTTCTCCATAAATTCTGATTCCTTAAAATTCTCTAATAAATTTGATTCAACAACGCATACAAACTTTAAAGAGGGAGATCACACTTTAAAAATATGGATTACGTAATCCATGGGATTAGCACATACATCCATGAGATTAGAATGTACACAAAAAATACTATAGGATGAATCACACATAATTTAAGTTCACATTAGGTTGATACAAATTCCGAAAGCATTGTTGAAGATAGTTTTTTTAATAAATGAGGTCAATCAATGTTTATTTTACCCTCCTATCAAAAACATTCTGAAATCTAGGCAATTGATCATTTTTATTAGAAAATATTTTATCTTAGAAGAATTAAAGTTTAGCTCAGATCTCGTAAATATTTCTCCATTTTCAATGACATTTATTGAACTGTGCTCATCACTATATTGTGGTAAATTTATTTCTTACTCTGCAATATACAAATTTTACAACAAATTAGAGGCTACATAGAAGTTGCTTATATTGTGCTCGTTGTGTTCTATGATTCATAGCAAATATGAAAAAATATAGAAATTAAAATCGAAGACCACTCATATGATATCGTAATATATAGAGCTTAAACATAGGAATATGTCTGCTCAGCTTCGCCGATAATTGTCACATTAATATGTTTTGTTTGTAACAACGTCTAATAAATCTCTTCTGAACTGAATAGCATAAATCTTTTTTGAGTATACATTAGATACCTAAAATAACGCTTAGAAAGACCTTTCATATGGAAAAATTCATGACAAATTTTGAAGTAAAGTAAAAACAATTGACAAATTTTGAAGAATTAGTAAAAAACAAGGACACGGATCGTATCTAATACAGATCTAAACCTCTAAGGATTACAATATGTAAGGAGAACTAAATAAAAGGAGTTTGAGTAATATTAACATGACTTTTATTATTAACATTATATTTATAAAACAATGATAATGGTAATTTGTATATTTAATTTTATTTTCCATAAAATTTGTAAAAACATTTTAAACCAATATCACACACACTTTCTTGTTAATAAATAAACCAATGTCTATTATAATTAAGATATATAACACGATTAAAACTGGATATTTGATTTCAGCCATTAGGAATACGAGACGCGATATTTCAAAACTTGAAACTGTTTAGAGTACGTATGATAAAATACCTTAATATTTTGAAAACGTATCAAAGAAAATGACGTGTTCTGAAGCTACTGTCGAATCCAGTTCAATATGGATCAGTGCTAAAACAAAATATTTTGTTCTTTCGGTTGTATTTCGGAATACCTCACCGTAGTTTTCTCTTTTAGTGCATAGATCTGAAGTGTTGTGTATCCCAATGAAATTCTTACAAATACGCTGTTGCGTGGGAAAGACAAACATTGTTTCAAACCATCTGTAAAATACTCTACCAAAATGTTTTCGGATCTTCGGAGAAAGCTGTCAAGAAACGTGAAACCAAGCACACTAATGAAGACATAACTTTCAAGATGGGCTCGTATCATGTTCATGCAAGTCACAAAGCTATTATGCCACTGACTGCTTTACGTTACATTTACGGCAATCGGTTTTATGCCAAATTTCCCTCCACTAAGTAATTAAACCAGTAAAGGAATGCCAAATATGACAGATATATTCCGGAGATTTAAAAAAACTTTTTTTTCTCTAGTTTCTTATGTACATCATCAAAAAGAGGGAAAATTTAAGAGCGCTTTCATAAAGACGCGGATTATTCAGACAAGAGGAATAACAAAATATTCCGACATGAACGACCAATTACCTACAGTACCAATAAAATCGACGACTGATGATGGCTCGGCGAGGACCATTTCAAAGACCCGGCTCGGGGAACAAGGTGCAGTGACGCGCAAAAATGCCCGTTTGTGTATTGTAAGCGAAAGGCGCTTCGCTATTGTTTACAATTAATAGCTCAGAACGTCTTGCGATACAATCAACCACAATTTCAAGCTGTTTCTCCTTAAGTGCCCAGCTCTCGTGTGGTTTTCTAGTATTCTGAAAGGTTCACGGTCATTTTCCGACGAACTAATTACAGAGGAATCCCACATAAAACTCATAAGGATAAATCATTTTCGTTGCGAAATTAAATTGTTTTGAAATTGATAATGTAGTTCCCGCCATGCAAAACAAGCGTGGCCCATATAGTCGAGGGCTCTATGCGTTGAAAGGCGTCACAGAAGCGCAACGAAGGGCAGGGCTGTCCAAGACGCGGATTGCCGTGACGACCTGCCAGCACGTTTTATTTGTCACGAGTCTGCTGAGGTGATCTCCGCGGAAGAGAACTCTGCTCAGAGTGACAAGTGAGACCAGAACACACATCCATCGATATTAGTAATCCACAATAATTTTTTTAAACCTTCTCTTGAATTCTAAATCACATTTTCGGTCTTGATCATACAATTCTTTAACACTTCTATGAAGACCAAACGAGAAAAATAGGAATAATTTTGAATTTCATTGCCCTAACATTATTTCGCTAACAACAACTATATGAGACTTTTCATTTTGATATTCTGATAAGAAAAACATTTATACTTTCTTAATTATATTATTTCATGTAATATGTATTTTTTGTAAGTTAATTTTTATAAGCATTCTCACTACTGGAACTATAATGTTGCAATGACAAATAAATAAATAGTTGGGTCTTACATATTTTAACACGTTAGTAAAACTTCATGTTTCGCTTCTCTTTAGCCTTTACGTATAACAAATTGTATAAAAACGTCAAATTCATAAAAATAGTGGACAATTTCTGTATAATTTTAAGGGAATAAGTGGCATTAACTATGTTGAATATCTTCAGATCCACGGTTAAAAACGTCCTACTACAACTTAGTTCCTCTAATGTCAAAAAAATTGATTTTAGTACATGTATCCATCGATTCAGTAATCATATTAAATAATTTCATATTCAAGTTATGTTGGGTAAACAATGTATTCGTAATTTTAGATTCTGAGTCTATTTAGTTTCACCAGTCATAGTACTTTTGTATTTTATAAAAATACACGCAATGCTCATGTATACTGACATATGCCATTAAAATTTGTTCTTATTATTTTCAATTCTAACGTTTTGACACTTATTTGTGTAAGCCTACATTATAGCTCCATCCCGAACCTGATTTACAGTGAGGTCTTTGATCGAAATTGCTCTCTTCAGTAAAGTACAACTCATTGTCCATCACACACATTCGATTTTTACGTATTTGTTGACTACTACTGAGACAATAACTTATTTAAAAATTAAACTTGTTTTTATGCCGAAATTAAACCAGTCAACATTTGTATGTTGGCGTCCAGTTATCTGGTACGGTTTCGGAAAAAGCTGATTTTGACGAAGGAAAGAAAATCAAACAATATGTAATTTTACTGTAATAGGCACTTAATGAACAAATAGAACGACTAAAATTTCGTCAAGAAGTTTTCAGACATTTAAAACGTATAAATACTGCATTTTGGTTATTCTTTTATTATAATCTTATTGGAAACGAAATCCATAAGAATTTCCACGACAGAATACGTTAGGTTTGTCTGTTTTACCCGAAGTTTTACGAAGATGTCCAATGTTAGACGTGTTTATGTTTATAATCGTATACGTTCACTCCTTTATTCTTTTTCAATATACAATTCAATAATGAACTTAAGAAAAGTACTTCGATGAAATTGGATAATCGACCTCTTTTTGAGTACCTCATGACACTATTTACTTGCACGTCACAACCATGCCTCTCATTTCCAGAGCTACGCAGCATCCTACCTTAAAAGTGTGAAGATCACAAACTTTTAAAATTACAAATATACTTGGTTGTCCGGGACAAATCGTGTCTCACAGTGGTGGATCTAGACCGTAATCAAAGAGGGGAGGGCTAACGGGGGAGCATATGGTTTTACAACACAAATTTTATAAATATTATCTTTAAATAAAATGATTCACATAAATAGTAACAATTAACAATCTGGTATTATTTATTACAATAACAATTAATATCATTATTAGTCATTAACATGGTATTACTAATTTTATTAATATGGTATTATTAATAGAAATAACAATGATAACAAATAACAATTACTAATCTGGTAACACTTTTACTAAATATGCCATTTATCAACTTTAATTGTATCTGTCAAGAGTTCAAGTCCAATGGGGTGGGGCTATAAACCCCTTAGTCCCATAGATCTGCCACTGGCGTCTCAGTAGACTGAACTACTAACGTTGTGGCCGCCTTCATGACAATATCAGAGTCGAACGGACCTCAATTGATGTCGTATTCTGCATACAAATACTTAAAAATACTTTAAAACGTAAGATAATTAAAACGCACTTTAAACTGTTGCTGGAAACATCGTATACATAAAATATAATTTTGTAATCTTTCGTAAAAATGTATTCGTCGATGTGAAAGGTTTTCGTTAAACTTTAAATACTGAAGATTGGGAAAGTAATCGGTACAATATATTCATTCCATGACTGTTGGAATGTCTCCGAAAACAAAACAATATAATAAATCGTTTTGTCCCTCAATTAGTAAATTGAAACAATAATGTGTTTAGTAAATTGAAACAATAATGAAAATTATCTCAGCGTGTATCCGTTGAAGCAGAAGTGTATACAAATACAAGTTTATTTATATCCGGCACGCTACAGCACATATCAGAAATCTCCCCGAGTCTGCCTCATAAGAAAGCTCTGAATAGCGAATAACGACATATTGTTGTCGATGCGTGGGAGATACCTACGGTACGAACTTTGCTGAAGTGGTCACAAAAAGCATCTGGGCGAGAAAACCACCAGCGACAGAAGCGGTTTCACTGAAGAAGAAACTAACAAAAAACGAACAATAAAATGTAATATCATTAAATGCCAATAAAACCTTTTTTTTTCGCAGATTTTACATGAATGTATTTTTTTATCAATGGTTTTGAATAATTATGTTATTCGAGGGGATTTCTATGTTTAAAATAAAAGCAAGCTATGCGCTGGGCCTCGGACGTAAAAATTAAAAAAACTATGTGCTTCTCCTTCGTCGGACGCGTAGTACCATCGTTGACTCGAACTCCTTCCTTCCGAGTCGAGAGCGCGCAAATGGACCGTTTTACGTGCCAACTTCAGGATGGTGGACGATTTACGACTGACTCCGCAGTCACGTCGTATGAGTTATCGCCTTGTGCTCCGAGGCTCAGAGGTCAGAGCGCTTTGCCGATCGGGAGTTTCCTGTTTCATTAGTTTCCCCTTCGCTTCTTTTATATCGGAGTGTCCGTCGCTCGGTGGTCGAGATCTTTTTACTGAAACTGAAGAAAGTGATAGCGTCGTACAGAAAATCGCATTGTTTTCTCATGTTCTTTCCTGATTCGTTCCGTTAAAGTGATTTAGTTAACCATTGTTCCCTGTAGTCCGTGAAGGTATGCTAGTGACAATTATTCATTTGAGAGAAAAATGTCCTGACGTTTATGGTTTTGGAGAACTGAGCACTTTCTTATCATCGAAAATTGATAAACCAGTTTTTATCCGGAGCCTGAAAGAAGATAATATTAATAGACCGCGCGATGTTATATTTCGGAGACATGAAAGGTCTATGTTGAGTTGTTGAGTCATATTCGTAAGTGCCGTGGGATTGACAATCTTCTTCCGTTTTTATGCTGTATACCGTTATGTATTCGTTCCGTATAATATCTTTTGAGTATTCTTTCTGGCTAATATGGTAATCTACCTTTTTATGGCTGAATGTCATCTCATAATAATCTTCATATAATTGAAAGCAAGAATCACACCTCGCATACTTTATTCAGCCAAAACATAATGACCGTTTAATAGCAAGTGAATCCACCTTTGGCACTACTTACAGCAGTGAAATGACTTATCATGGATTTGACAGGTCCTTGGTAGATAGTCGGAGGTAGATGCACATTTTCCCTTGTATTACGGACCGGTGGTTTCTGGTTACGGAGCTGGCACTCGTTAACCTCTAAGATGTAATCGATCGGGTTGAGTTCAGACGAACGTGCTGGCCAAGACATCAACATAAACTCACTATAATTTTCCTGAAACTACTGTAGCACTATTTTTGCCTCACCACACGGACAATTACCCTTCTGGAAGATGCCATCGCCGACGGAGGAAGACAGACACAAAGGGATGCGAATGGGCCAGAATAATGTTCTCGCAGTCCACAGCTTTCATTGTACCTTCGGTCATCAGCACAGGTCACAGAGAGGCCCAAATGTATGTCCCCACAGTATAATATTACCCATACCTTGAAGTATACGTCTTGCAGTGGGTAGTGGTCACAGGTTTCTGACTGATCTTATAGCGTCTCAGGAGACCTGCGTTCATACTTTCCGTTGGCCGTTGCCTTGTTATCGCAGCAGAAGGGTCAATGTGGTTATTTAAATGCGGTTTAACACATCATCTCTTACGTTGTTTTGAACAGACGGCAATTTCCAACCGTAAGAGCAAGAGAAAAACTCGGACTTTTACGGTTTTACTTCTGATAGATGTGGATTTTATACACAAGTTAAGTTCTTGCATAAAGCTAACAGTCTCATTAACACTAATTTAATGATTAATCTTGAATTTAGAGTTATTTTAATAGTTACGATTTTTGAACAGTATTTTCCGAATAATTTAAAGATTTAATAAAAACCTATTTGTAACAAATCTTTTTTAATTCTATTAAATATAGCTTCAATGAAATTTGTTGGTATTCTGTTGATATTATAACATGTAGCAAACAATATTTGTTCGTATCTTACTATCGGATCTTTTATTATAGACCCCTGACTTCTAATAGTTGGGGAGAGTACAACAAAAATCACAGAAAAACACAGTTACCACCATTAGATTTATAATTTTGATTTGCATTCACACATGTGAAAAATCTGTTTCTCTTAATGAATATTAATTTTTAATACCTGAAATGTTTCAAAGGGCGTGAAATATTTGTAGTTTCTGCCGAAACGTCGACTTCATTTTTTTAATAAAATAAAATAAGAGTGAAAAAAAAATTCCTATTCAGCGAATGATTACTGTAGTGTTTGTGACAACATTTATTAATTTCAAGCTTCTACATGCAAAATACAATGAGTTATTAATATTTTTCGAACACACTGCTAAAAACTACCAGACACATTATTAAGGAATAAAATTTATACTGTCACAATCAGAAGAATGACATGATCATGTTGCAATTAAATATAAACATTTAAAACTATCTGCGTAACCTCCAGCGAGTGGTAAATAAAACCATGTTTTCAAATAGCGACCAGTGATGGATTTCAGTCACGCGCGTTGTTGCCAATGGCGTATTCGGTCAACAGGTTGGACTCACAGCGGACAAAACTAGACCAGTCTATTGCAACGTGTACGTTGACGACACCGTTGAAGGTAAATGAAGAACATAAAATGAAATTCATACAGTGAGTCAACAACGAATCGCTTATACGCATTCTAAGTATTTTAAACCAATGCGAACTTAAACATAGGAATAGAAAGAGAAGGCACTTACAGCCAACCCTTAACTTTTTTGTCACCTTTTGTTTTTCCTTTTTGCTTCGTCCTCTTCGCCACCTTGTATATTTAGCACAAACAAAACAAGGCTTCTCATCTTTATTGATCTCTTATTGTTGTTTCTCTTGTATGTGCATTTCGCCACCATTGTGTTGTAGTCCCGAGTCATGCGTAACTGTTCTCTTTATTTCGGTTATCTTTAGCACATATTCGTGAAAAATATCAAACTTCTCCTTGTTCTCAATTATGGTTGTCCGTATTCAAAACGTCTATATTCGTATATTTTTCAAGATATATTGCTCGCTCTTGTGCAAACATCTCACAGTCCCATAGTACATGTTGTGGTATTTCTGTAACTTTTTGACACAGACATTATCTGTTATCTTTTTTCACAAATCTACAAAGATACGAAATAAAGTCCCCATGTTCAGTTAGAAACTGCATCAATGGTGCAGATAGTGTAAACCACTTTTTTACTTTTACTCGCATGTTACTTTAGGTATATATCTGTATATTCTTCGACGTGTCGCACAATTATCCCACCTCTTTTTCCATCTGTCTAGACGAGTTTTGGTTATCATTTTACATGCTTCCTTTAAATTGTCCATCTACATATCATTTATTATTATCTTTCCTGATGATTTTTAGATATACCTGCTTCTGATCTTTTGAGCATACAAATCTATGTGCATTATACCAGTTAGAACATTTAATGCTTCAGTTGGTGCTGTGTAGTAGCACCCACTTATTTGTTTTAAATATGTTCGTTCTACTGCTCGCAATTTCTTTTCATAATTTATATACACAAATCTTTCTCCCCATACTGCACTCCCATAAACTATTCTTGGTCGTATTGCTCCCAAGTATAAGATCTTTTAATCCGACCGAGATATATTGAAATCCTTGATACCCACCAGGATCATGCTACATTTTCCACCCTTTGCCGGACATATAACAAATGGTCATAGAATAGTAGTCGTTGATCTATAATAACTCCTAAGTATTTATGCTTCGTCACAACCTGTAATCGTTTCCCATTCATCCTAAGTATTAGGCCTCGCCTATTTTGTTTCGTATGCCCAAGCCACATTACTCTCGTCTTTTCTTCCGACCTATTTCCAGCATCATGTAGCGACCTGTGAAATACGACATAAAGATAATCACCAAGTATTGAGGTGTATTATTTTCTTCCAATGCTTCGATAATATCTGTCCAACGTGTATGATAAAATGCTCCAGATATATCCATAAAAATGCAGATGGAGTATTTCTCCTTTTACCTTAATCATTTTAATCAATGAGAGAAGAGCATCTGTTATACTCATTCCAGACGTAAAACCTTATTGCTGTTTATGCATTCCTCCATTATCACACATATGCTGTTGTATTCTCTATGTGATGATACGATCGAACACTTTCCCACTTTTGTTGGGAGCAGAGAAATCGGTCTGTATGACTTGGATTGACTTGCTAGCTTATCTTTTGCCTTTAAGAAGAGTTTTATATTCGCTATCTTCCTACATATATGGTAGCAATGGTGTTGTAAACATTTATAATACACCGCGACAATTATTTCTTCTTTTTTGTCACCACGCTGCAGTATCGCAATGTGTGAACATGTAGAAAAATTGAAGGCCGTAGGTAACGTCCGTCGACCAACGCTGTGAGTGAACGTAGCTCTACAATTATTTTTTACAATTACAATTGTTCACTCATTTCAATACTTGCATAATCGACTTGCAGAATGTCGTTAATAAAACAATACTTCATATCACATTCTGTGACCAACGTTTCCATATCGTTAACATAATTACATTACAAATCTCCTTTCTTCTTCCTCTGGAAACTACTTTTTCTCCAATTTTCTTCATCCATTAAGAATCTAAAAGTTCAACTTAATGAAATCTCTTATGCAGCTTTGTTTTACGTAGATATACTCCTGTAAGATCCAAATCAAAATCGCAGTGACGTCTCCAGAAAATAGGAAGAAATTGTTGCCACATAGAAAGATTCCTTTAGGTCAACTCAAAGAAATAAATTTTATACATAATTATTGATGGGGTTTTCCCTTGTTTTTCTTTAAAAAGACGAAAGAAAACTATCTTATATTCCATAAAATTGCGTATGAAACAGGTTAACCTACATAATATTAGACTTGAAAATAATTCTTTCAATATCTTTTTGAAAAAAGGAACACAATATTCTCGAATGAAAGTTAATCCAAATCAAATGATGCGTTCACGAACTGGGTGACAAAAATTCATGCATAAGTAGATTTTGAAAAATATATGTTTTTACTGCACAATTACACAATATTGGACAAAAAAACAACGAAATTTAATAGTAAAGAGTACAATCGATACTTCCGGATCTTTGAAACCGATATTCCAATAAAGAATAGTGCTCACCAGCATCCTTTCCTCTATAAATACTTATGCTATTTTTCTGAAAAATAATTCGAACGACATAATATCTCTCACGAAATCCAAGTTCAAGTGAGTAAATCAAAACAGCCTAATTCTTGCCTACCTGATATTCAAACTACTCGAATGTAATCTAGAATACACGTGAAATTACGTATCTTTTTGTACTATGTGTACAACAGAATACAAAAATCATTAAACTCGAAAACCAAAGTATAACGCAGAAAAACTAGTTGCTTAGATTTTTTCTTAAAAAATTGCATGAATTTTATAATATGCGATGAGTGAAAAAAATGTAAACTGTAGACTTCAATAGATTTACAAAAAAGTCTGCGACAGCATTTACCCTACATACAACCCTTGGCACAAATTATCCAAGAAAAGGTAATAAAAATAGGAGGGTTAAAATACTTCATCTAAATAAATGACTTTATTATTGGCGAGACTCAGACTGAGGTCTGCTCTTTCGCCAAACCACAAAAGGGATTTATCGTCTAAGGAGAAAATAAAATACATACCCTTATTCAAATAAATTCACTGTCGCATTCGTGCATTTGACGTATACATAAATGAACTTTATTGTCAAAAAAGCAGTTACAAGCTACATATGATCACCTGGAAGACAATAAACTAATTTACTACATAAAAATCGGCCTTCTATCATTACATTTTTTGCCGTGTTTAGGTTTTAGAAAAGCGTTCCTAAACTCGGACAGCCATCGCCACCCTGATATGGTGAACAAAAAGTTTATCTTAAAACTAGATTATTAGTTATTATATTTCGCTGCAACTAAACGTTAACGCTAAATAACAGTAACAGAAAAAATTCCGATGAAAAGTCGACGCGGGTCGCTTATTCTACCACTCTTTAGAATAAGCCTCGTCTTCCTTTGCAAGTATCAACATTCATCTTAAAATTGATCAACAAGTAATTTTCTTTTAAATTACAAGCTTTTGAAATGAAAACGTAATTTTCATTCGATGCTGAATCATTTCCGGGATATAATTTTCTTGAAATTAAGGTCTTAAGAAATAAAAATAGTACTTGATCGATGAAGTGAAAATTAAAATGCGTTTATTGTTCTTATTAATCGTTCTGAAATATTTCCATGTTAATTGTAATTTAAAGTATCTTTTTTCTGTATTTATAACATTAGAACACACATCAGAGATATGATTCAGACACATCTAATAAGCACTGTACACGTTTTTCGTCATTCTCAGAGGAAGGGGCTCTCAAGGATAAATTATTCTTGACAGTTAATTTATCGAGAAAAAAATCGTTGATTAATTAGTATGGTAATTGTTATATTACAGGAATAGAAGAAAGTGTAAATTGGCCAGAGTCATATAACTACATTATTTAAATTTTCTCCAATTCATTTCATTGAGTATCTTAATGTGAATTTTACGAGCTACTTAAGATGATAAACATTCTAAATGTATGTTAAAATATATATTTTCGTACGTTTATATACAGCCTACTGATTTTTGAAAAAAATAGGGAGGAAGTGTTGAAACGTGGGGGAACTCAAATTCAAAATCTTCACCATGACCCGTAAATCTTTTCGGCAGACCTGGTCTTCCGTAACAAATTTCCCTATACATCAACTTTTATATATATCACGAAATTTTTGAAAATAATGCGACACTTCTGTATTCTAGTAATTAAAACGGAAAAAGATAATAAGAATAGAGAAATAAACATAAAAGTCACCCACATACTGGACGGACATATAACAGGCAGGTGTATTAGGTTCGTGTCCATAATTTCGGTGAGGACGACACACAGGGTTCCTTTTATAGGAAAACGCCTTATTTAAATAAGATTGGTTCAACTATTTATTAAACAACATACATACATGCTAAACTATTTATGTGGCATGGTCGCTCCCCGTCCAAAATCATCAAAATCCCCATTGACAAAAAAAACAAAAATAAAACACCTTTTCTCACTGTTACACAAGGTACTTAATTATACTTTAGTTAAATGACTAACATACTATTTATAACATAAACATTAATTCTATGGCCTCCCTTATATGCCCTTTCTTAATATATTTTAAATAATAACCAAAACAAAAGTCCTGGGCTAGGGTATCAAAGTTCGTAAAAACGGAGCACTCTTTCTTCTCCGCAAGGCTTTGTACACAAAAATTTGGATGGTCGCAACCAACACATATTACTTTAGTCAAGATGAGTCAATCGGCAAACAGTTGTGAAAGGAGGTCAGCGCCCTTCTCAACTCAGAGTTCATTCATAACCACAGCCTTCGCCCAGCTGTAGTAGCGCGTGCCATCGAAGGAGATAACGACCCTCGCACCATCCCCTTGATCTCAGCAGGCAGACGACGCCATTGCGATGTCTCGTACAAAGTGTTCATTTTTTTTCGCAATGAAATTACAAAAGTTCGAGTCAGGCAACCTAATCAACTTGCGACCTAATTATTTCTTCTGTGTTGATAATTACTATCACTCACGAATTCTAATAGCTCGAATAATTGGTCCACCAAGTGATTAAACTTCAACATTTAATAATATTCATGAAATATGTAAGTGGTGGTCACACTACTGACAGAAGTTCAAAGTCGAAAACCTTCAACGAAAATCGACTAAGTGCTCTAAGTGCTAGTTTCAACATGAAACTCGAAGTCCGCTCTAAGTGATCGAAGTCTTAAGATGATCAGTGATCAGTGCTCTTAAGTGGCCCCCGAACGTTTCTGTTCGTATCTTTTGTAACCTTCTCCCCTCTCCATCACTATGTCGCTTCCTCACGTGCTTATTTTTTCAAAAGTCACATGATGTTCCACATCCAATTAAACTTGACTTGCGGTCCGTGTGGAGTCGTTCCCATTTGTTATTTTTAAAGAAATGCTTCTCCGTTCTCAGCTAATCATTATCCTAGTTTTTGACAAATTTCCAGTATCTCAACGTTCCGACTTTTTTCCACGCGTCCCCTCAGTGAGTTTAAACGGACACACCTTCCCTTTAATAACCATGTGCTATTCGAATTTTGATCCCTTTAATAACCATGTGCTATTCGAATTTTGACAGCTTTGAAATCTTTTTGCGCCGAACGTTTTTCGAAAGTTTCCCATCCCTCGTGTATCAACCCCTCTTAACGCTGGCGCCCACGCGCGCCTCAGTTTTATGGTTCTAGCCTGCAGATGCAGCTTGTCATTGTCTGTACACTCCCAAAAAGACTCCCTCCATCTTTCTAGTATTTTTCCACTGTCCTTTTTTAAACAACTGCGTACTCCGCTCCTTGCAGGTCACTAGTATCTGACCTCCGTTGTTCTAAAGATGCTGAGACCCTTTCTGTCTCGTTTCTGTCTAACTCTTCTACGCCACTCGCCACTTTACTAACATTTTGTCGCTTTATCCTCTGCTTCGCGCAGACGTAAGTGCGTAGTGAGTCATCTTCCTTTCATTTTGGCAGATTTATAACCTTTTTGAAGTTCAACCGTCTGCTCAGGAACCCCTCGCGTCTTCTCTTTTCAAAAAATATACTTGACTGAAGGTCGTGGTAAACTCAATAATTTTAATTAATTGTAAGGAATTAATCATTTCTTGCGATATATATAGGCAAAATATCACTCACTGAGTGACTTTCTAACTAATCACGAAATCTCAGAAACTACAAAGCCTATAAACTTCAAATTTGGTAGATAGGTTCTTTATGGAAATTTGACATCCGTTAAGAAAGGATTCTACAAAAATCCACCCCTAACAGGGTGAAATGGGGGTTAGACACCAAAACTCTAGAGTGACTGGAGCAATTTCAACCAGTTGATACATAGATTACAGACTATCAGACAACAAGAACTGTGGGAGGTAAGACATCCCTGGCACCCTTAGAGAGTGGGTGACAAGGGGTTGGCATGGAAAAATAATGGTAAATCCGATGTTAGTCCGAATGCAAAGTCAATTGCTCTGAAACCAAGAACACATCAATCATAGCCTAGGGAATGAAATTTCCTGAAAGTCCGTGTGTGGTCTAGTGGTCTGACACAGATATAATCAAGAGACCGAGCCTAAAACTCTCGTACTGTCTGTGAGCGACCAAAACAAAGTTTCGAATAAATTATACTAACACATTGACTAATTTTACCAGCATAATGACTTATTGCCTAAGTTTGAACATTTAAAGATAGATTGTATCGCTCGTAACAAATTCGAAGACACAATAAGAGTATGAACGATGAAGATATCTTTCTCTTAGTTCGGTTACTCGAGCACCTTCTTGTGATAAAAGCAACATTCGAACAGTGAATCGGAGATGGAAATATTAATACTTTATTCCAGTATATTTTTAGTTAATATTCATCCCAGTAATTCATCCATAGAAGTCTTCTTCACAAAATTCGTAAAGAGAAATTCCACATTCTAAAACGAGAACATCATTATATGTGAAAGAAAAATCCAAGAGTGATGTTTATTTATACCAGTAGAGGAAACAATTAACTGCTTTACACTGTATTCAAAATACAAAGTTTGAATTTTTGTTATTTCCATCAGAATATACGTAAGAAATTAAATGCTTTTCCCTAAAATGTTAGGATAATTGTTCACTATGAAGTAGTGTCTTTTCAAGTTCCCGCTTATAATTTATTTTATCTATCCATAAAACAATTGCATATTTTCTTTGAAAAACAAATGTGAAAGAACATCATCGATTAGAAAGCACAATTATCAAAATAATTATAGTTAAAGGAACTTAGGACCATAGTCATGAAATGGGGAAACTACATATTTCAAAGATTGTTGCAGCCAAGATAAAGATGAGAATTGCCGGGACGGGAATATTGCAATCGAATCGTTTTCCTGGAGCACATTCTGGAAACCCCTAGTCACGAGAACGCACTGAATGAAGTACGGATCAAAGACAAAACATAGTCGGTGTTATTTTGCCATTTGTAGTAAGAATACGTCCCAAGAAATAAAAAGAAGAACGTTTGTCACACTTTCATCTCGTGTTCTTGAACGATATTATAGATGTTCTTCGAAGTCATTAGATACACATTCCACCATTGATAATGAATTATTAACGGGACACGGGCTGCTGAGGAAGATCGTTCAGGCGCAGTGAAATGGCCGTAAAACCCGCGCAACATCTGCGGCTAGCAGGTTGCCTACACAAATTCAGATTTCCCCTGCGAATCGTAAAATGTGATCGAATTTCTGAGGCAACATAACGCACATTTCATCAATTATTGCCATGAAATTACATAATTATTAATATAAAAATTATAAAATCTGTAATTACATAATATGTCTTGCTTTCCGCTACTAACAAACAATAAAATATCCAATAAAAATATCTTGCAACACTAACAACAAAAACAACTAAATCTTGACTTTGAGTTTTGAAAAGCAAACCTAATATTTAAATCGGTTTTGATAAACGCAACTTGATGCAGTAAAATTAGGAATGAAAAATAATGAGAAACGTAACGAATTAGCTTGTGAAAGCAAACTTGCATATTCTCATAACGAGTTCTTTTGAAATATTTTGTTTACTAGATCAACTCGTATGATTAAACCGCACAGAAAAATGAATATAATGGGATTGTTTTAGTTTCTAATTCTATAACGGTTTATTTTCATGTAATATGAAATTAAAAGAAATAATATCACAGTGTCATAATTCACGAACTTCCATCTGGATCTGGTGTGTCATGTGTAACATTCAAAACATGTAAATAAATATTATTAAAATTGACTCTTCAAATTTAATAATTTTTTTCCACTAAAGCATTGGTACTGAAAGCACCTTTTTAAAGTACATTTTTATCGTTTTTTTTTAACTTTTTGAGATTTAATTCTTTTATGTGGATACTCTACAAATAATCAACATATAATACGAATTGCTGATACTGTTTCATTGATTTCAAGGAAAATCAAGTTCAGAAGGACGCAATTCCATTGTACTCCGAATTCTATGATTACAAAATTATATTGAAATTCACATGCAAGTGTGGTCGTTACATTTTCTTCAAGATTGAATGATAATTTCTTTTCTTTCTTTCCACAACTTCCATACTTTTCTAGCGTTAATATAAATCCATACAATCCGTTCACTTGGTGTATTCAATTGTCATATTATAGATCCAAAGGTATTTGGTATTACAAAATCCTTTTGGTGCCTGAATATGAAGATATTTCTAGAGCATGTTGTATGGTTATGTAGTTTTTACTTAATTATTTTAACTAGAACCTATAACTATATACATATATCCAAAAGGCTGGGTGTTACTAGACGATTTCTACTAGAAATGACGTAATCGACTTGAAATACTCGTACAGTTTTCAAATTACATCAAAGTGATCAAAATCTCGATCATCCAATTAGTGAACATCGAGAGAACATTGGTTTTATGCGAATTTTACGATGTCAAGAAATGGTACACCATAATTGAAAAAGAAAAATATAGTGACAGCTGATACATTTCCCTGGAATCACATAATCGTCTGTAAATTCAAAATTCACTTTGAGATCAGTATGCAACCTATTTAAAAAGCCTGATTTGTAATTTCCAATAAAGTAGAAAGGAGTAATTCATTTTCATCCCGGCTGATTAGATTCCTTTACGTTTATTAAATGTGTATCTTGAAAAGAGAATTTCAGATGACATCTGAGAGAAGCACTTCTTAGCAATTTAGGTATTGTTACGTGCCAAGAGACATGATTCGAAAATGAAAACCTACAAAAAAATTATTTTACTATCACGAAATACAACACATACATACGTTTAATTATCGGCTCGTACTAATATGTCACTAAAATAATAAATACCTGCAACACTTCATTTTCTAAAGAATCATTCTATTTAATATATTGAAAAAAATATATAGAATGCAAGAAAATTGCACTTTTATTCAGCATATATTGTTCATTGTGCTTAGTGAATATATGAGTTATTTTCCAGAATCAAGATAATAAAAATATTAAAAATTAAATTGAAAATCATTGCTTTCCACGCCTTCTACGTGAAAATTGAAATTCTTGGGATACTGAATGAAACTAAGAGGATAAAAATGGTAATTCATCCATAGCAAACAAATGTAGATGTATTTATAACTCATTTCAATAACGTTATGGCAATAACGGCACTGTTAAATCAAAGAATAGTATGTTCTCTAAAAATTATATTTATTCAACTTGAAATTCTAATAACAAATTTATCAATTATTGAAGTGAGAATTTATAAATATATATGTTAATACCCTTAACTACGAAAAAAGTAATAATTTATCAAGTATATAAATCTATGGTATTTCAATATCGCATCAGCATTTATAAATTCATCAGGAAGAAAAGTGGAATTAAATATAGTAGTAATACATCTAATTCAATTGTGTACATTATTTTATATAAATTTATGTCGAAAAAAACAGAAGAATGAATAATTAACGCAATAGCTTATTACATCTTACGTGACTCAATCGACATTTTATTTGTTCTACGTTTTTCCATACCGTCACGAGAGTCGCGTATTACATGGTAGCCGCCTCACACGTACTACGTCCCCGACAAGGCATTCGTATTGACATAAACGTACAATTAAAAGCCACTGCAAGCAGGTTACGAGCGAAGAGTCGTAAGGAGAAGCGATAAGAAGACAAGGATTGCGCTGGAGATTCGCTCTCGACGCGCCCAGTTTGCTGCGATAATAGGCAGCAGAGACTTCTAACAACGAAGACAGTAGTAGACGAGAGCGCCGACGCGACGCGGCCCTTGCGAGATTAGACGAGTGACTGAGAGCACATCCACTCACGCGTTCCACTTCTGTATTCTCTGTCAATGTGCTACATTTCCCTCTCTTTAATTGGCTCTAGAGAAACGAGAAATTGTCTACTCCTTTGCAGAATGTAAACATCGAAAAATCCAAAAACTCGTTTCTAGATATTTGAATTAACAATGTTTACAATTTTAATAGTTTTCGAGACGGTATTCTTAATTATTCTAGACGAACATATATGTAAGTTAAGTCGTGTTCGTAATGCAGAGAGCCCACGAGGGCCGAAGTAGCGTCATTGGTGATTGCTTCGCTAGAAGTCACCTTGATGTTCACCTGTCTCT
>NNCF01129018.1:561227-606418 GCA_002313205.1 Laupala kohalensis
TGTAAAATTTCTAATTTGATCCGGGGCCAAAATCTATTTTCTACTTCTAAAATATAAAAATCCTTTTCAATGTTAAATGTGTGTGTGTTTTCTACTAGGTGGTTGGCGAAGTGTGAGACTGTTGTGTTATTTTTCCATGCATTTGCGTGTTCCTGTATTCTATGTTTGAATGTTCGTCCAGACTGCCCGACATACACGGAAGGAACAATCACTACATGTGAGAGCATACACTCCACTTCGGAGGAGATGGGGGGTGGGGTCCTTAATGTATGATAAGGTTGTGTTAAGTGTTTGTGGAGAGGAGAAGGTAGTGTGAATGTTTAAATGTTTTAATGAATTCGCGATTTTAAGTGAGAGTGGGTCTATGAAAGGGATTGCATGTCTGGTTTGAATATTATTGTTTGGAGTAAGTGATGTGAGGTTCTTCGTGTGATATAATCTAACTTTCTTAGTGATTATATTATCAATGAGAAAGGTATTGTAGTCATTGTTTTCTGCTATAAGTTTTATAGTATCTATTTCTTTTTTGATTTTTTCTGGTGAGAGTGGAATGGTGAACAGGCGATGGACCATGGAGTGGAAGGCAGCGTGTTTGTGTGAAGGAGGGTTGTGAAGAATTGTGTATGGTAGTGTCTGAAAATGTGTCTTTCCTGAATATGTCAAACTGGTGGCGGTTGTTTACTAAAGAAATAGAGAGGTCTAGGAAATTGAGTGTTCTATTGTCATTTTCAATTTCTGTGGTGAAGGTTATGTTAGGGTGAAGTGAATTGAGTAAAAATGTTAAATTGTCTGTGAGTTCCCATCCAAAGAGTGATTACGTCATCTACGTAGCGGTACCAATAGATAATGTTGGGTAGAAGAAAATGTCCAGAGTCAAAAATTTGTTTTTCAAGATTGTCCATAAATAAGTCTGCAAGTAATGGGGAGAGGGGGGAACCCATGGGTAGACCTGAGTTCTGTTGGTAGAATTTATTATCAAATTTAAAATAATTAACATCTAAGCAAAGAGAAATGAGGTTGAAAAGTTCTGTTTTTGCAAAGAGGGGGCAAGACGCGGAGTCTAGGGTGTCACGTAAAAGAGTTTTACGATCAGATGGCGGGATACTGAGAAAAAGATTTTTGACATCGAAAGAGATTAATTTAGCTTTAGGAGGAACAGGAATGTTTTTAATTTTGTTTGCCAGGTCCGTACTAATCTTAACTGTGTGTGATGGACAGAAATTGGTGTGTTGGTGAAAGTGTTTGTTTAGCTGGTATGCCAGTCTGTGTGTGATTGTGTTGGTGTAGGATACAATGGGTCTTATGGGTATGGAAGCCTTATGGATCTTAGGTAAACCATACAGCCGTGGAGGGGTTGCGTTAGAAGGAAGAATATTCAGTGTGTTAGGAAAAAGGCCTTGTGATTCTGAAATTTCGTGTTTTAATTGCCCAATAAATTTGTTGGTGGGGTCCTTGTTTAGGAGTGTGATGTCATTGGACTTAATGAAATCATACATTGTGTTCGAGTAATCGTTGTGGTCCAAAATGACGGTAGTGTTGCCTCTGTCTGCTTTAGTGGTGATTAAACCCTGATTTAGAGTTTTTTCTTTGAGATTGTTAGCAATGATCAGTTTAGAATGATTGTGTTGAGTGGAAGGATTTTGTAAATGTTGTTGTATGGTGTTAGTGATAATTTGTTTTTGTAGATCAGAGGATTTTAATTTAGTTAAAATGTTATCAGTGTAAATACAAACTTGTTTTATGGGAGAACTGTTTGGATTGCAGGGAAGGGAATACTTTAAACCTTTTTCTAATAAAGATATTTCATCGTGAGACAGTAAAATTTTTGAACAGTGACAGCGAATATTTGAACATACACATCAAATACAGTAGAACCAATCATAAAAGATCCCTTTACCAACATGTGTAGATAATAACGGAGAAACAAAAAGAAATAATAATAATAATAAAATAATTTTTATATGAAAATAAGTCTCGTACAATGAACACTTTAACACCTCTGTAAATTATTAACTGAAGAAATAAGCAGCAAACCTGGAAGAAATTAATATTTTTCACACCAATGAATGTAAGCCATACACATGAACCGGGATATATATTCTACGCCTGTGACTAATAGACACCAACGAAGTATTCCTGTGTGAGCTGCTCAATGCAATTTCGATGACTTCGCTTTTAGAGGATTGCCCAAGTGAAGACAGGGTTTCTTCTAAGTGTTGCTACTTCCACTATGCTGACGAAGGTACGTGCATTAGGAACGGCCGCCCGTGCCGCGACTAAGGAGACACAAACGTCCAGCTGGTAGAAATGACAATTGTGTTGGAACTTCTTTGTATGGATTATAAACTCTATGTAAGACCCGTTTCACACTCAACGAGAAGAACGATGCGAGAACGCATTTTGCAGATGGAGACCTCTGGGGAACTTTCTATCAGTGTGAGTCATTTCCAGAGTCAATTGTAAGTAATAATAAAAAAAAGGATTTTCTAAGTTAATTATTTTTTTATTAGGTTCACTGCCTTTCGGCCTATTTTTGGTCATCGATAGGTGTTATGTTACAAAATCATTATAATAAAACGGTAAGCACCTCAAATGCGGTGTACTTCTATAGTGTTTAATACTCTCAAAAAATGAAGATTTTTCACTAAGTAGCTGTTGAATTAATTATGCACACAATTAAAATTTTATTAGTACTCGTTACAAAATATTACGTTAAAAACAGAAAATCAATCCGAATTTGCTCCATAAGAAAGCATAGAATATACACAAAACACACATTGTTATTGACACTTGAAGGATACCCATTCTTGGAGCCTGGCATTTGGCGAAATCCTGAAGAGCGTTCGGGCATGAAGGTCACTAGCGAATTGTTGGGGCGAAATCACAAATGAGGGTTTGGGAAAAAAACTCAAGTGAGCGAAGCGTGTCCATTAAATAAAATAAAGTCAAACATTTACAATCTAGATTTAAAATCGAAGAAGCAATGAAAAATTCAACTCTAATGTCGCGTACAAGGTCCAGTAAGAAAAGTAAAACTGATGAAATTTTTTACTACAATTTTCAAATTTTATTTACTTCACAAACAAAGGTCAATAAACATATTCACAAACATCAACAGACGAATTACTTAATTTTTTATTTCTTGTCCTGTAATGAGGTTCAGACCATGAGGCCTACTCTACCAACAAACTGTGATTTGTGTGAGGAAATTGGGAAGAAGAGATGTTGGGAAACCGGGGAACTTATGGTACCGACAGTATGTTTAGAGCAAGTCACGGAAATCTCAGTTGTAAACCTCACTTCGTTCAGCATAGCAGGGTTTGAACCCACTGTTCTACAATTCAGCGGCATAGTGCAAGCGAAGATGTTTGCACACCACCGCTGTCGGCGGGTCATTTATCAAGACAGTGGGAAGACATATAAAATGTCAGGAAATGCCAGCTGCTCACCATTGAAGAACGCACATGGCCGTTTGAGAATAAAAGAGTAACAAAGAATAAATGAAATAAAGACATAATCGGTGTTAGAAATCTCTGAATATTAACACCTCTCGCCCTACGTGAGGTTCAGACTGAGTCCTATTCTCCTCGCAGCAAAAGAAAGCTAATGAGGGAGGAGCCTAAAGACCACGTGAAAGTTGAGAAGCCAATGCCGGCATTGCGAGATTGTCGAATCTTTCTTACGTGGGCGTTCTACTCGTGTTAGCAGAATCTGATGTTTGGACGCTGCCGCACACATTATTCCCTTCGCACACAATAGGGGAAAGAAGGTGAACGTTGAAATAACGTATGCTACACGTGTCAGTTTTCCATCGAGGATTAAAAGGAAAGGCGTATTCTTTGGGTGTTGTTCGTTCTTTCAAAAATTGTTAATAATAAGGTAGTAGTTGAATTCTATACTGAATTCTAATTTAGAATTAAGTTAAGTTAAATCCACGAGTAGAATTAATGAATAAATACTAGGTAAATATTACAATATACTATAAAATGTACATTTTTATGGGGAATTAAGTTTCATAAATTAATGTCTTTTCTCCATACATATTGGAACTGAATTTTAACACAATAAAGTGTTTTGATCATCGTCAGATGTCAGAGGTCTAACATTGCTTTTTTTCATGCCAAATCAAACCTGCTTCGCCGTATTTCTAAATACATGTCTCTGAGATTTGTTTCAACATTAAACGTTTTTAAGTAATGCAGCTCAAATAGCTCTTTTCCACAAGTCACCAAACGTGAAAATTCAAATAAACGCTAAATAATCTGTATTTGAGATTTTGACAATAAAATCATCATTATTATTAACTATCCCGTTTTCTCCCGTCCCCTCAGTTTCTGTTCCATCAATATTTTGACATACCTTCTTATGTGTTACGTTTGGAGATTGACATTTTGCCAAGAGTACTGACTTAAATAAATAAAAATTGAATTATTTTTCATGTAATATCTTAGTTTTCTGATTAAAATAAATAAAAAGCAAGTTTGTCATACATATTTTATTTCATCACTTATTTGATAAGCATATATACTTTTACTCGTAACTAATAAGTAAGTACATTTTATTTTTCAAAACTAGGTACGGACACATTTTAGCTTTGCAGAAAATTACAGTGGCACCACGCTATATTAATGTTAAATAAGTTTACAGCTTCTATGTCGTGAACAAAAAGTTTTTTCAAAGCCTGCAGATGAGCGTTTGTGGGAATGAACCTAATTTTGAACGTAAATTATCGTATTATTACATTAGAATAAAGTCAAATCATTTTATAACCTTTAATTTATGTAAAAGTTGTCCGATTAAAATGAGACAAAAACTGAAGCATTTATAAAATTACATGGAGATTATAAATATTTTAAACAAACAGAATAAATTTTCCATAAATGAAGTTGGCCATCGCTCAACCGGTAGAATTTAATATACCTGCTGGGACGGCGGGTTTTATCTGACCTGACAATTTTTAACAGACATCATGATAAATTTATACGAAAAAAATTTGCTTCATAACGAAAGAAAGTGTTGGGTTGCTAAGATGTGTGTCTGTGGCACTCGCCCCAAGGTCATGACTATTTCCAAACTATAAGGAAGCCGCTCTATGACATCTGGATAGGGTCAGCTGAGGGAGAATGTGAGAAGGATGCTTGCAAGGAGAGCTCGTTTGCAGACTGCATCATAATTTTGAAGGCAGGAAATGAAAGGGACTTTCTCATAGAACGGTCCTGTACTTATAATCTGAATTTTCATAAAACTTACATCTTCAGATCATATAAACCCGTTCAGACATTTCACTGTACTCACAATACCAGAAAATTGGGGAATTAAAAAATGGAATCAACGACAAGCTTTGAACATCCACCAATATTTCGATTTAATAGAATTGATATGAAAATAAAACTTGAAGCTGGAGTTTATAACCTAATAACAATAATCTTTACCTCTGAAACACTCATGAACTTTGTACTATTCATTCTTATTTTCTGAGACAAATTTAATAAGAACTCACCCCACCCTTCCTACATAAAGAAATACTGAAATCACAAACTACACTGTCACCATAGTACAACATGATAACGCGTTGCAATGAATTTGTTAAAACCGAAGAAACACAAAACACCAGTACACAATCTATACACCATAATAATGCTCAACTGGAAATTCTCGTGAAGAAATAACCCAAATTTTAAGTAACAACCACTTATACAGATGAACGGAGTAATATTAAACAACTTGAGATGATATCAGAAACTGTGGACCAACTTTTAAAAAGTAAATCCAAAATTTCTTCACATTTTTGTCTTTATCAGGCACATACTGGTGAATAAAAATTATTGGTTTTATTGCACTAAATAAGGACTCTCAATAATCCAACGTAATCCGCGGCTAATATTTATTTCTTTATAAATGGGGTCCACCAGTCGAACAGCTTTCCTGTTGCTTTTGAAAGAATCTGAAACAACTACATTTTTATATAGTACGTACATGTTTTGTAAAAATATTGTTTTGTTCATAGCAAATAATAGAGATGAGCCCTTAGTCACATTCCATATTGCTTAATCACTTTTTAAACCGTAATTTCTTGTACAATAATAGATCATTTAACAGTAGAAATCTGAAGAAATAAAATGGAAAGTTATCAAACGTAGAACAAAACAAACAAACAAAGACCACGATTCAAGATGATACACATGCGGAATTGTCCTATAATTAAAAGGAAAAATACATTCAACTGAGTTGGAAGCATGAAATGTAAGGCAAAATGTAAAAGTGATAAATTCAAAACAATTTAGGCTAAGTTAAAAAGCAGTTAAATTAGTATGGGCAAGATTGATCCCAATAATGGAATATTGGTAAATCAAATGGCCAAAAAATAATCATTTGATTAACACCTGGAAACAATCAATTCATAACAATGTTCCGCCGTATAGGAGACTAGGCAGTATTATTCAAAATTAATATTATGAAAACCCATAATAATTTACGTTACATATTCACTAAAAATCTTGTATTCATTTGCCAGAATCATAAAGTCAACTAGCTAGTAACAAAACAACATGAAAATAAGGATGTCAGCAAAATTCACTATAAATAAACTTATCTCATTCATATCAACTTACAAACCTTTTGTGGAAACTCCAGGAACATAGGTTCTAATTTGTTTATGTTTGAATTAGTTCTTTCATATTTATTCAATATTTGCATAGTTTATCATCACCCTGAGAAAGTATTTTACTTTCTCAAACATATAACTTATCGAACAATTAATAAACGATAGGAAAAACTTACCTTGCTAACGTGTGTACAACGAAGTCAATGTTAGAGAAATACTAGCACTCAACTAACTTTGTATTATTATACATAAACTTTTGACACGTCGGTTAATTATTGTCATTTTAACGAAATAAGTTCATTCTTTAGCCATTTATCACTTAAGAAAAAGAGTAATCGTCGACAAGACTAACGGTGACATACGGTCTTGTGCGGCAAACCGGCGGGAATTGGCAAGCAGTAGTATATATATTGTAACATAACATGACGGGAGAGGAGTTATTAATATTAATAACTTTAAAAATAGGATAGTCAAACTATAATTTAACAAAATAGAGTAGTGGCAACAAGCACTTCCTACTAATTTATTAAATACATAGGGTAGTGAGCAATTACCCCTAGTTAATAGCACTTGTTTATTAATAACTCCAAAATGAAACGAATTGAAGTCGAGCTGGGTTCGTGCCCATTCATTGAAGAAAACACACACTACTGGTAAAAATACGCATAGCGTCAAAAATGAAATTGGTTTTTAATTCACAATATCACTACATTTTAAAAATAGTTCCAATGCTACTACACACATGCATATTTACACTCCCCTATATTTCCCCCCCCAAAATTCACACGTAAAAATGGCATGATAATTTTAAAGTGGATACTAAACTCAGTCTCCTAATGCTACTTGACACAATGAAATAGCAAATACAAAGCTAATTTAGTTGTTTGTTGACTAGGAAACATCACTGTCTTTTCTGTTTAGTCAGTCTTAACGAAACATTCGTTTTCTCTTCGTCCGAAGACATACGGCTCGCCACTACTCTGGCTGGAAGCTACCAGCCCTCGTACAATTACCTTATGGACTAGTATGGATGACGTGGTGCTGCGCCGTGCGAAACTGTGTCGTTGCCTCGGGTTGTGGACAGGTTCGCTGACCTGTGGCTCTGTGACAGCGGCTACCCGCCGAGCTTCCTCGTTGAATGACCTGGGTCGCCTCTCGTAACCCCATTCATTACAGATGCCTTCGGTTACCGTGCTCCTGTTCCATGGCCCAATTATTGTATTTTACTCGCCTTCCGAGTCGCGCCCTTTTTACTTGCTAACGGAACTCGTTGCGGCGAATCTTTCCACGATGGGATTAATTGTTCAAAGTCACAAATCAAAAGTTCATCAATCCCATTAAAAACATTCACTTGTAAACACGTTAATTACTACGAGACCGCACTATTAAACACTCCAGAGCTGAAGTGCTGGCTCACTTAGCTAACCAACAGAATACTTCAAAGAAGTACATTGTCGATTGAAATGTAATGAGCATGAGTCCCGACAAAAAATACAAAGTCTCGAAGTGCTCTGAAGGGACTCGCGTAACTAGTCTCGAACCGAAGACCGACACTGTCGCCAATAGTAACTATCTCAAGTTACTAGGGGTAGTAAGTTCTCTAAGTCAGAAATGCTCAATGATACGTAAAGTACTCTCGAATCAGTATTCTCGAAAAAAGTTCTCTAAGTAAGAAATGCTCTCTGCGCACGTCGTTTTATAGAATAAATCCCTTCTCCTCCACCAAAATTTTGAAAAATGTTCACGCCCATGGACGTGATTTTAAGAACCTATCATTTTGTGGAAACTACTCAACGTGGAGTTCGTTTGATAGGCTGTGAGGACGTGACGTATGTTCAATGTCCAACGAATCAATCGCTCCATTGAACAACAACTTTCTTGGCTTCCTACTGAAGCCATGCCGACGCCATGTGACAGGCTCGTGCCGAACTATCTATCGTTCTCACGCCTCTTCTTCTATTGTTCTGGAGCCTTTCGCCGGCCGCCAAAAGAACCATAGACTCTGCAAGTCTGTGTTTGTCCAGGAAGTCCCCAGTGACTTCCGCGCCTTGAACACACCCGCCTATTGTAAATATCGCACCGCGTTGTCTTTCTGTCTGTGCGCCGCCAAGCTTCGCTCTATTGAATTTTGCTCCCTCTTTACTCCCAAAATTTTATATCTTTGTTTTTCTGCATAAAGTTCCTTCTCGAAATGTCCTAAAAGTCGCTCTCTTTGAACCCTAATGTTCTTCCACCCACGCCTTTGATTCAAACTTCACAAGAGAATTCCTGGGTTATTTTAGTAGATTTCTTATTCTCTAGGACACGTTTCCAAATATATTTGTCGTTACAAGTGCCGCGCTGCCTAGTGCGTGTAACCATCTCTCTAAGAATGATTCTTTATTATATTTTTCATATTTATTATGAAACTAGTGGTCTTTTATTCTCGCCACGCCGGCAGCTGCACCCCTCCGTCGGCCCGGTGAGTGGGTGGTCGGGACGCCTCGCCCCTTCAACGGCTAGTTTTTTAATATACCAAAACCTTCTAACGTAATTTTTTAATTTGAAAATTAATGAAAATTAATTCTAGGTTTTGGTATATTAAAAAACTAGCCCTTGAAGGGGCGAGGCGTCCCGACCAATGCAAAATACCTATTTGTGACAATAATTCGAACTATGTGCTATTTTGATGCCTCATACAGTCAAAAAGTCTAATTCATTTGATACAATGTAATATATCAAATGAAATTGATGAAATATGTAGATTGTGTGTTGATCAATCCTATATGATAACCAGCTACATTTGAAAACATCCACTTAACAAATGCATCAAATTCATCCACTTAACACATTCTGTTGCATGAACAAATATACTGATGGTAATTTACTGAATATTATGATACTAGTCCCACTAATGAAAGGAGAGAAAAAATACAAATATTAAGAGACCAATGACAATGACTTATTCACATTTAAAGCATTTTACGAAGAAAAAAATTCTTTTGCAAGAATCATGACGAAAGCAAGTCCTATATTTTGTATTAGGTGACAGTGAGGTTTTGAAAGATTTTTCAGTCACAGAGGAAAACGTCTTTCAGGAAAGAGACACAATGTTTTCTTCCTATATTTATGATAGAATGAGCATATACATTAAAAAATAATTGTCAGTCTAGTTAGTTGCAATGTAGATGTTAAAAAATATGTATTAATAACAGTAATTTTAGAATATAAAAATAAAGAACATTCTGAATGAATGACTAGGACACCTTTTAATATAAATTGACAATAAATGTACTTATTCATAAAAACATGTTTCATTGAAATATAAGCTGAAATACAAAACGAAAATAATTAATACCATTCTACCTCAATTAGCAGCAAATATCAAAATGAAAAAAAAATTGTAAATAAAGAACAAAGAATTCTAATCATCAACCATCTGGAAAGGAGAAAATGTCAATTATTGTCTTTTATGAAACACCACGGGTGATCTCTATCAATCCACAGCGTGAAAATGAAGAAAGAAACCTTGAGGGGATAAACTCAATTAGAATTTTATTTTTAACAGTAAATGCGTACATTTTCACCACAATTACACACACAACAAGGCTGTATAAAACACACCACTCCCATTTCAACTTCAATAATACTGAGATTCCCATCATTGTTTTACTAGTTATATGTAAAATAGCACAATACGATAGATTCAAGACAACTTCAGATATTTGATTAACCATCAAAACTTTAATGACAAATATGTTTTTCAAACAATGATACATCACTATAAAAATCCAAATTGTGTTAAAATTATTAAGAATAACAATTTTACCAATATTTTGAATAATTAAAGTTAACAAGCTAAAATGACATCACAATATCCTTCCTGCAACAACAGAAGTGAAGGTACTCACTTCCAGACGCCCAAAAAAACCCTGCTAAGTTGAATCTACTAGTATCCTGAGGGAAACATGTTGTAATAATATTATAAAAAGCAAATAAGCAAAACAGAAATGTACTTAAGTAATCAATATTAATATCATAGAATAATAATTATTCAAATACACACGAGTTAGTTCTACTTTAAATTTTTAGAAAATAGATTGAGGTTTACATGTAAAATTAGAATTCATACAAAAATTTATTCTGTTATCTTATGAGCTGATCTGGTACGTCTAAATCTTAAAAATTTGTAAGGCTTCCACCATATTTGGTAACAACATAAATTAGTTAGACATGCATAAAGCTTTGTTGATTGCGGACAGGCAAGTGATCACTAGTCAAGCCAAATTACTGGTTTACGATGGATATAACATTACCAAGTAGTTCTAATTTTATGATTTGTATCCACACCTTACTGAAATTCAGTGATAATGAAGTCCCAGGAGGTAAATTCTTATTTAATAAAATACATCTATTCAATTCAATGATACAACAATGAAATAAGAGTTTACCACGTATACCTTGTCCAACAAGGAACTTGTTCAACACCTGATTGTACATCAATTAAATTTCCAAAATTTTACAAGATATTGTATCTAAGGTGCATTAAAAGATTTTTACTGAGAATTGAATTCCAAAACCATGTCAGTTCCCATTTCCACACGGTTTTGTCAAGCATCATGTGATCATGGATTACCTACTCTTTACAATTTCACTAATGTAAAATACCAGTCGACACATCTATTTTGTACAATCATCTTCAGATATGTCATCAACATACACACTTGCTGTGAAATAAAATAAGTACAGAAAGTTCATATAAACAAGCTTCTATTGAAGTTTAGTACATATTTCTTCCGTGTATCCTACACGTGGAGATTATATGTGATAACTTTCGGTCAAGTGAAAATGGCGACCAGCCGGGACACGAACCCGGGTCTTCTATTGAAGTTGTCAAAACATAAATAAAATGTACTAAAATACACAAAATTTAAGGAATCTTTTTGGGGCAACACTAAATATTATTTGTAAATGGTTATAGTCCACATGGTGTATCAAAAGCTTGTTGCAAGAGTCTTCTTCATATTATTAACGTCTACCATAAGAATTAAAATCTGAACTTCAAAATCTTGATGTGGAAATTATATCTTCTTTTTTTTCAAATACATTCCAACATTTTCTCCAGTCAACTTCAGGTGTTGATAAACGAGAAACATGACTAATAGCAACACAGTATGAACCAAAAACAAAGGAATGAACCAATAAGCAAAAAAAAGTATCATAGCCATGTCTTATAACAATATTATAAATAGATGATAAATGATCATTATCAGATTGCAGATTCAATGCTTCCTTTGTACTAATCATATGAAATGTTTAAGATATACCTAGTTCCCAATAATTTTCCTCAGATATAGATTGTGAATGTATTCTTGCCTGTATGAACCTCCCATGCTCACTTTGTCAATTCACACATGATTAAAGAAATTACTTCTTGAGAACATTAAAACCCTTCATCGGTGAGGTACGATCCCCGAAACCATTTAAAGCAACAATATTTTTAATGTTTCCATATTTTTATACCTTTTTGAACTGTTTCTTAATAGTTTCATCATGAAGAAAGTTGTCATAAAGACATAATTCAAAGAAAAAAACCTGACGCATGTCACAACATAGCCGACACATTGTTATGAATAAACCAAAGGATTTGTCCCGAGACAAATTTTTGTGTCTTTTAGCATCTATTTATCTCCACAAAAAGAAAAAATATCCAGATGAACATATAGAATTTTGTTATATTCAATAAAAGCAATATCATTGATTTTTTCACACGTGTCATCTTTTAGACACACGAATTTTATGAATCATGTTATTTATGGTAATTGCATATAACCAGACCGAAAGCAGTTGAATGACTTGTCTTTTCCGGAGCTCTCTCGAGTCACTTAGAATTTTCAATGTGATTCAGCATTGGGTGGTCGATTTTGTACAAATTGAAAGTATGATATTAAATGTTGCTCCAAAACATATATAACAATAAGTAGATATATAAATGAATTTTAGTTATCACTAATTCCTCTGTTCATACATTATGCCTATTCAAGGAAAATATTCAAAACACAAAACAAAGAAGTAACCACCGGGTTTTTCTCCGGTTTTCCTTTGGATAGAGGCGGATTTCTTATACAGGTTCTCTAGGCTTTGTCTGCGGGCGTGTTTATTGTAACAATAAATCGTGAATTTAGTGTTATTCAATTCTTAAGCACTATACTCAGAATAATCTATAGTTCGATAATAATTTGTACATGTAAATTTTTTGCGTTAAATTACAAACATATTGACATTCTATTAGTATTATAACTCGCAGCTAACTTTTTTATCTTATCTAGGAACTTTTGCTGAATTTTTTTTATCCACCTCTGCCTTAGGGTCGGTGATCGGAATTGATGGGATGGTCCCTTGCTTGCTTCCGGAGAGTAAATTAGTTTATTGTCCTCCACGTGGTCATACGCAGTTTGTACTGCTTTTTTGACAATAAATTTATTATTATTATTATTCCACCTAAAATTTCAACTGTAAGATTATCAATTTTTACAAACAGTTTTTGAAAAATGTTATTCATACAGTTTTACTTCAATTCAGACACAAAAACAATTGATTATGTAAACCTCTATGACTTAACTTTTCTATTTGTTTCACCTTTATCATTAAAAATTTATTTTTTGTTCAAATGAACGTATTATCCAGAGAAAGTCAAAGAAGTTTACTTGTCGACAAAACGGTATTATAAATAGCCCCAGAAAGAAATGCAAACACAACAATATCAACTTTTCTCACACGCATGTAACAAAGAAACTGAGCAAATAGAACACTGAATCAAAATTAATCATTCAACAAAGAACACATTTTTACTATTTTGTAGCCAAATAAACAATCCACAATCTTCGTTAAGTAAGAAGTTGCCAATGACTTGTGACACTCACAGCACAAAGAACCTAATAAAGCAAATCCTTGCAAATACTGCACATATCCAGTTATCCAGAACACAATGCAGTAAAAATATGTGGATAAGAATATTAACAAGGGTTCTAATAACGTTGACGAGCCCTAAAGCCCCACAAAAAAAAATTATTAACGGACACCACTTCATCAAAACCTGAGTCACACAGTATCCACTCGAATCCAGAAACTAGACAAACACTGGATATTTGAAAATCACACTATTAAATGCAACTTTGCTATATGTACATAAAAATAATGTACATACAATATCTAGTAATCATTATGTAACACAAGGTCGTAGTGAATATTTCCAACACATTGAAAATAGCTAGAGCTTACTAGTACACATCGTAACTCATGTAACCTAACTTATTAGTCGTTTTATTACAGACACCACTTGTATAAACTTACATGAAACTTGCGTTACACGCTGAATACTTACATTCAAACTCCAGTCCTCTACATTGCGCGAAACCTTTTAAAACGTATCGAAAATACACGAAGTGGCTACACTATGGAAGGAAGGTTCGCGTGTAAACTTGATATTATTCATGGAGTTTCTATACTTTTACAATGACTTTATAGCTCATAGAATACAAAGGTATGCGTGAAAATTCCTTGATTAATGAAGTAATATAGTGATAAAATCAAAATTAAATATGGGAATAATCCTACATTCAAATTACTTAATTGCGCCAATAATGAATTAACGTAATTTCGGCAGGTAATGTGTTTATATATATGGGCATCTCCAGGAATTATGTTAGTTTTTCCTACCAAGGATTGTGAAGGTCGATTTGAAATAAAAACTAACCAACAAGAAAGCGACGTGTGTCATCTTCAACACATTAACTCTTAAATGCGTTCCTAAATCCTTGGCGTTGGTCAGTTTTTGTGTGTACTCGACCAACAGTTAAAGAATGTAGTGCAATGTGTCAAATCCTACATGCCAAATTCTAGTTGTTAGATCCTATATGACGACGACACGAATATTAAATATGTTTGGTAAAGGAAGAGAAGTCACCTTACTAATGTGATTTTATGATCTATTTTAAACGGAGTGATTTACCAAAGAAAAGTATTCAAAACATAAATTGTTCGCAATTAAATATTAGGTTTTGTTTTTAACAATACGTAATTTAGAGAATTTAGAAGCAGGATAAGTACACATTCTCTCGTATACCTTCATGTACTACACATGTTAAATATATTTGAAACATGATTTTTTAAAAAACATGGGAAGTAATTTTATTTTCCTAGGGATATGTAGGAAAAACGTTTGAGAGGAGCAAAACTATTATCAATATAATATCACATAAAAACAAAAATGTATAAAAAACAACTTAAGGAATCACCTGTTGAATGAATCAGATGTGATACTATTCTCCAAACAGTCCACCTGAAAGAAGCAACTACCAGTATGTCAAGAGATTCGTTCTCTTGAGGGAGCATACGAATTTCAGAGAACTGGCAGCCGTTCATTCATTTCCGGAACTCCTCCATTCTTGTCGAAGCGGAGACCCTCGAATCCGGGTGGCCGTGGCTATTTCAGCACACGCCACATTCCATGCGTGTTTCTCCCTCCGCAGAGCCTCTACAGAACCTGTTCAGTGAAACAAGTCGACTTACAGGAAGGGTGTTATAAAGAGGAATACTACACACTTCTAGCAAAAAAATTGGATTCGTTACCATCAGAATTGAAAGGTAATCAGAACTGTTTGTGATACACTCCTTTTTATATACTTCGAAATATTTGCGTTCGCAAAAATTATTAAAATGTCAAGTAGTGTTATAACAAGTGCAGTCACACCGGAGAACATTCATATCGAATATATATATATATATATATATATATATATATATATATATATATATATATATATATATATATATATATATATATATNAAAATATTATTAACATATTATTATATTTTCAAAATATTAGTATACAATACACGCATATGCCTATATATAATCTCAATTTTATACGGATTTCTCATTTAAAATTCTCATTACGTGTTGATGATTAATGACATGAATAAAACTGTTGCAAGTTGATTTTTTTTTCTTCACTATTTTTGTCTGTTTTCACTGTATTTTTTAAAATCATGATTAACTTACTTAAGAATACTTAGTGTTAAATGTTTTGGAATTATTAAAGATACTTTTTTAATGTATTTTAGGAATACGCAACACCGTCTTCGAGAATGTCCATATGTATGTTTTCACTGTTGAAAATCGCGTGTCACATCATCTGCTATAGTCGAAGATCTTAAGTGTTGCTAGCTCCGTCACGTAGAACTCAAATGTTTTGTAAATCCGCAATAAATGTCGCCTTGTCGTGTAATCCAATATCCCTTTTTTCAGCAATCTCTTTAAGAAATCACGCTCTCTCTAAACCATATTTTACGCCATCACATATTATGTGATTTGGCGTTTCAATGCTTCTAGTACACAAGCATGAATCGTCCCCAGTCTTTCCTATTTGTAACTTTCAGAAGAATGTTTTTTTGTAATGTTATATTAATAGTTATTTTCTAGAAATCCACTTTTTTCTCTTCAATGTTATCTTTCTTATAGGTACTACATTAGTTATAAATAAAATAGGCGACTTCTTACTTGCAGGACAATTACCTGCTTCACAGAGGATGGGGACTTTTAAAACGTTTGAAATTTGTCTTTTTGTACATGATTCATGTCATCTATATGCACGCCGATTGCTACTCATTTACGGGATACCATTTTTCCTTCCATGCGTCGTGCAGTCTCTATGTTCGATGTAAGTTGTTATGTCACTAGTAAATCCCTATTTATTGGTACTAGGATTAAGAAGAAAACCTCAAGACATCTGGTTTAAAGAATATCTGGTTTAAAGAGTAAACAAAACTCTTCATTGGGATTTCACTTTATAACTTTCATATATTTGTTGTTTATTATGTCTGCATTAAAAATATATTTTCATGAATTATTTGATTTGTATCTTTATATAATTCTATTTTTTCCACGAAATGCTTATCCTTTAATATGTGTTTGCCATTTAAAACAACTAATAAATTTGTTCACTATTTAATGTTGTTAATTGTTAATTATCAACTGATGAGTTGATGTATTTTATTTGAAGATACGGATTATAAAATTTGTGTTGTAAGACCATAATTTTCAAACAGAAGTGCTCCCAGATCAGTCCCCGGTTGTTCCTCCTCCCCCCCCCCNTATGAAAAGTTTCAGGTACTAAAACTATAAGAAGCGTGCAATAGGATGAAGTGGTTGCGCAGTAGGTTGGTTCATAAAATAACAAATTTTGAAATTAGGACAGGGTTGTCTCCCACTTTGTTTTGTCTCAAAATGAGACCTCCATAAAATTTCAGATTTCAAAAATATATTTTAGAAGTAGCTTTCAAATTTCAAAATTGGAGGATAAATGAAACAAAATGTGTCGCGTTGAAATTTCAAAAGGTAATTTTTTTAAGGACCACCCTATTAGGCAGAGGTTAAACCCGAGTCCTATCATCGAATCGCGTAAGAAGAGAAGATTAAGGGTAGCTGGATCTTGGAGGGATGACATACGTGGGAGGGATAGCGCGTCGTGGGAGCTGATGCTGCCCCGCGCTGCCGCCGTGGCGTCCGTCATTCCGCGCAGAGCCGTTCCCACGTCCCGCACGCAGTCGCGAGCATTTTTATGCGGTCGACGTCGTGCGGATCCGAGGAAGCGGCCAAGGTTGTGCTCCAACAGCCTCCATCGCTACCGCTTCAGATTGATATCCCATTGCAGCACAGCGGAAGGGGTAGACTGCGTGGGAGGATGTGAGCGAGAGCTATAAAGCGAAACTCCAGAGCAAACGGAACCCAAGTCTTTCAAACCCCCATTGGAATTTTTTTGAAGAAATAAATGGAGCGTTCTCGCCTTTAACTTTTCTACTACACAGACCTTGTATTTTTGTTTGTTGTTTCTCAGTTCATTAAATCTGAACTTGCCGTTACTTTTTAAATTGTTTCAAGAACCTAGAGTCAAATAACTAAATAAATTTAAATAAATAAATTTATTGTCAAAAACAGTACAAACCGCGCAGACCACTTGGGGGACAATAAACTAATTTACTCTCCGGAAGCAAGCAAGGGACCATCAATTCCGATCAAGGGCCCTAAGGCAGAAGCGGATTTTTAAAAAAAGATATATTAGAAAGGTTTTTATTTTTTTTAACATTTTCGATTTTGAGTAACTGAAGGGTTGATTTTGGATTACGGAATTGCTGAATAAAACTTTCGGTTCTATTTAATTTATGAATGAGATAGAGCGAGCGTTCTCAAATTATCGTATTAAAACGCATGAGCATAGTCGATTAGAGAAGTGGCGCTTTAGGAATGAGAGAGATTTGAAATAAATAAGACTTTATCAACGGTTTGGAATGTTACAGAACTTCCTCTTATACGTGCCAGTTTAAAGGTACTACAAACATCATAATATAATAATTATTATATTAACATTATTATATTATTATTATATTATTATTATATTATCATTATTATATTATCATTATTATATTATCATTATTATAATTATATTATTATTATTATTTTAAATAAATATTTATTTGTCTAAATGACTGCACTTAACAAACACGTTCTCAATTTATAAACGTAGGTTTCCGCGGCCGGAGTCAGTATGAACTTGTTTGTTCCGGACTTAACACCAACTGGTTTACTTACTGCTAAACTAAAACGGCCAAACATAAATCAAGAAAACAGTTCTCAACAATCGAGAGAACACATGGATCATGAAACTCTGAATCAAATCCATGACTTTCCAACAACTTCAACAAGGCCTAATGTCCAACTACTTCAACAGGTCTAACTTATATATATATANATAGGAATAGAATATCCAATGTAACACAGGAAAAATGTCAGCGACATTTACTTATTTGACAAAGAACAAGTCAACAAAAGAGTTGAAGAAATTAGCACTCGAAGTAACTACGATTGCTTGCTATAGAAAGACGACTTGACTAAATGCGGGCGTAGCTCCGTCCAATTATATTAACATATAATAAACAGTCATAATTGACCTCACTACTTGCAATTATAATTATTCCCGATAGATTTCATTTGAACCACGCAATAAAATAATTTTTACTTTTTCAATAATTCATTTATTTATGAGTTTATATAAAATATTCTTATCAAAATCTCCATGAAATCTTAATATTGTCACCACTTTTATTATTATATTACCGAGGTTTCAAAGAGATATCATAGATTATGATAGAAAATTGATTGAACCATGAAGTACTACAAGCAAATATTTTCTTACGAGTATATCATACTAATTTTGTACAGAAATTGTTATCTCCCTAGCTCAAAATACTTCAGTAACAGAGAGCTCATCAATTATGCCAAGCCCATACAACAACAAGGATATTTCAAAATTATTTTGTCCAAGTAATTAGAGTTATCGAAGAGACTTGGGTTATGAAAACTATTATTCGCACTTGTACTTGGAGCGCCTCTTACAATATCGGAATGCTAAAACATATCAAAACGCCTAATAAATTAAAAAAAACAACAATCTTTCATAACATATAAACATTTCAACCCATAGTACTCAAATAACTCCCAAAACCTTTTACAATAAAACCTGCCGTAATACGTGAAATATAAGCATTTTTCCGATGTAAAATATAATTTCACACACCCATGAGATCAGCTGTGAATAATACGCTACTAACAATACTCTTTTTCGAAGGAATCGTAAAGCTCATCATCAGATGATCGACTATTAGAGAAGATAGTTCACAATATGATTCAATTCAGGAAATGAAATTAAAGATTTGTTAACATCATACCGAAAAATTTATTTTCGTCCCTCTCGAGGTAAATACTTTTGCGATGAGATAAGACTTTTAAAACAAATATACCATCAAATTTCCCATGCCACGTAATATGGGTGAAGTTAGAAAACAGAACCCCTTATCACTTGTTGATACAGCTGGGAAACTTACTTTTTAGACATTTCTGTATTCAGGGAATAGAAAATAGAAACTTTTTAGCAAAGTAAAATAATACTTAACGTTTACACTGTCTTAATTGTCACAATACAGGACGCAATCGAATTATGTTAATTGAAATCTAGTATCCAAAGTACAAGAAAGGTCCAATAATTGAAGAAAATGTTGATACAGCGTTTGACTCCTATGCAAAGATTTGCACAAAAGTTCATTTTTATTAACCATAGTACTTTCATTCACGAGTTACTGGTGAAACAAATAAGGCACTACATCCGGCATCATAGAGAACTTTCGAATATGAATTGAGCAGGATTCTCTCAATCCCGAAGAGTTTCTTAAAGTGAGAACCCGGTACAGCTCACCCTACTTAAGCACAAAACATGCGAATGAAACGACTCGTCGATGAAACACTTGTGAAAAAGAGAGATCAAACCAACAAAAGCGACTCTTATATTTTCGTTGCATGCAAGTGATAGATAGATAGATAAAACACAGTAATATAACGTTTCTTTTTTCTTCAGATATTGTCCATTTGTAAGGTTAAATTGTACTTAAATAAACCAACAAATAAGTTAAATAAACTCATAGCCTTGCTACTGAGCACAAAAGCGCGGTTAAATCCCCCGCTTAGCCGAACTGGAAGAGGTTTTCAGCCGGGATTTCTCTCAATCATGAGGTGAAAAAGGAGGAAAATATACGATATTCTGAGACGATATTATAAACGAAATAAATGACATTAGTCACTCAGAGAGAAGGGTCTACTTATTCAGCGCACACCTTCCAGCACTCACCGACCACCGAAGTACGTCGAAGGGGCGCTGAAGTCGGTTTCGCGGAAAGTGCGACCATTGCACTCTATTAGCAGACTTAGCCATAGTTTGTAGCCTGGCTATACCTAACGTGTTCCGGCAACCCAAGATCTCTTCTTCCAACGTAATCGGTAGTCATGATATGTAGTGAAGTGGAAGATCAGGTAGGCCTTGTAGCCTGGACCTTACCACATCATGAAAAAACATGAAATAAATAAATAAATAATTGAACTATTTGAATATTCATTCCTGAGTCCTTAGATACGTTTGAAATAACTGAATTTTTGAATCGTGTACAATACGATACACATCATTTTAGAACTGTAAAGGTCCAGGATTTTACAGCAGAGGAAGCGAATGGTCCCCAATAATTTAAAACAAAACGATGTGATTCCTAACAAAAAAAAAAGGATTAACCGAGAGAATTGATTATACTGCTGGATGTAGAACTGGCTAGTTCAAGGCCGATCTCGCCTTTAAGGACGAGTAAACCTCAACTTCATTAAATTATGAGAGAATAGCTCTCTAGCGAAAGAAACTACGAATTATTCTAGTTCAAATGATAATCGTAGTGAAATTCACACTTCGATACCTCTATCCCTTTAAGAGATTCTTTTGGTGTTCGTTCTCATTGAATCATTCTGAATATTTATCAAACCATGTGACTTTATGTGAAGCACCCGGGAATAGATCAATTGAGACCCCCGGACGACGCTGGGTGAGTGGAGCTAGTATTATTATAATAAAAAAGAACATAAAACAATATTATGAAAAATAAAGAACAAGCTTCAGTTTATAGTCAGGTATTTCCTCGTAATCAGGTTTGACTTCGAACGTGATAGAACCCAGACGGGAGCACCTGTTGAGGCTGATTCGATCTCAAGAGAACGAAGGAAATAGTTCAGGCCGCAGGTCGTCGCAGTTAAACCAGTACCCAATCCAGTAGCACAACCATCTATCGCCTAGCAATGCCCATTCATAAGTACAAGTGGCTTGACATATAGACCAAGATAGTCACGAATTAGTGATATTTTACAAGACACAAGAAAGAGAAGGAAATGACAAAACAAAAAAGAAAAAAAAAACAGCGAGACGAAAGTGCGACGAAGGCTCGGCTGGAGAGCGCGGCATGAGCTGAAGAGGACACCGGAGCTGGGCGTAACGGCGTTCGTCTCAAGGCTGCGAGTGAAAAGCGTTGCGCGATGCGATGCGATGCGACGCGACGCGATGCAACTTCCACCATCACTCTACTCACTCACTCGCTCTCATGGCGGTGATGGGGGCGGTGGGGCGAGCGCACCCTGTAGAACAAAAGAGCAGCGTCGGCGGCGACGCACGTCCCGTCATTAAGCGATGTCGTTGCGTACTTCTTGCGGCGCTGCAGAACCTTCTTGTCGCACGCGGAATGCGGGGTGAACAGGGTAGGGGGAGAGGAGGAGAAAGGAAGGGGGAGTAAGAGAGGGAGGCAGGGATGCATCTACCAGGAAGCGACTTAATGAGGGTGACTCTGATATTGATTATGCGCTTTGTTTTGTTCTCCTTCCGCTGCCGTAATGTGGTGTTGACTTTCGGAGAGCGGAGACGTTCTTTCAAGACGAGTGCGTGGTTTACGTTAGCAGTAACCTTCGTTTGTAACTTTAAACTTTTTGTAGACGCTGCGAAATTGAATTGAAACATTCGAAGTCATCGTATGCGATTCAAACCTTCCATTACAAACTGGACAGTTATAAATCAACTAGTGAAAAATAAGTTATGCAATAAAATACTAATTAATTAAATAACTTATTATGTCGTTATTTAATCTCATAAATCGGCAGAACACTCTCTTCGAATACAAACAATTATACAAGAACATTGAACACCGTTCTTGTCATTGTTATTATTATTATAAAAATATTGTTGCATTATAGAAAACATTTAGAATAATTCAGAAGTTGTTCGAAGAAAATCGCAATTCACCAAATCTGTCGGCATTTATATTTATAGATTCGATTTGCTCGCTGGGGAGCTAACACCTACCACCAAATTCCTTCATCATGTAGCTTCTATATTAAAGAAGTTACAACAACCTATCCGTTACCATACTTTTCCATTTGGAGAAACCTCCACGATTCTGAAATTGAAAGGAAAATCTGTTATCTGAACATATACTTTATTGTTTACGTGACATTCATTTCGTGTTCATAAAGTTATTGAAAAGATGGACGCCTCTATATGGGACTATAACGTAAGGAATCGATTTGCAAAAATCAGCATGTCGCTCGAATTTAGGAAAAAAAATTTCTCTTGTCATGGATGGGCTTTTGAACATAGAACATTCCTCAATAAAGAACATTTTGGGTACATACACCTATGAATTTGAAAAAAAAATTTAGTCTCCTAGAAATAAAAAAAAACAAGTGGAAAATTTTTGTAATTTTGAAAAAAATTGAAAATATAATCTTTTTGGTGAATCGTATTTAGCAGACCACGGCTGTTAAACTAGATTGTGTATTTGTGTTCAATACAAATGTTTTTGCTTTCTTTTATTTAGTCACCCCTTTTGAATTGGAATCTACGGCAATCATCTTGCTAGTCTTCAATCAGGAGTTATAATAGAATAAAGATTTGAGTAATAATTTGTAATAATCACATAATAGAGACAATCAAAGAATCCGGGTCAATTGATACAACGAAGGAGGTTTCCGTATCAAGAGAGTTCTAAAACATAAAGTACTTAATTTCACAAAACAATCGTGAATTAATCCATTTTCCTAACTGTGGTCGATAGTGCTGACACACAGACGTTTCGCCGGTGACAGTGTCTTAGACTGGATATCCCATTAGGTAAAGACATTTCTATATGATACATTACTAGTAAATTAGAATGGTGTTGTTAGACAGAAAGCAACACAATGTGATTCATTTATGTCATGCGTATAGTATTCACAGTGAAATCTCATATTCCTAAGTTCATATTTACCAATAGAGCTCTGCCAAAACTATCTGAACCACCACAACTTAAGACGCGCAAAAAACGTTTACGAGTATTATACGAAACAAGCTTCATAACATACGTTTGAAAACGTGTGAAAACTGTGTAAAGCAAACTACGGGAATGGGAGGGATAGTTTGAAGTATCCCACGAACTGAAGTAAAACACGCTAAATGAGTGATGAATTAAATGATAAATAATGATAAAGGCAATTCAAGTTCTAGGATTATGTTTAGAGCTACCTTTTGCCTTATCTGATTAAATACCAATGGAGGACGGAAATAAAATAAAATCTCTTTGGGGTTGCACATCCCCGTACAATTTACTCAGATTAAAGAGATCTATTTCGAATATCGATGAACGTCAGACTCAATACTCATTATTAAAAATTACGAAGAATGACACAGAATAAAGATACATAGATATAAAATATATAAATTTGAAAATTGATTAATAAATATGAAAAGTTATATCATGAAAAGACTCATTGATTAAAACATTTTTATATTAAAAAATTGGAACCTGATCATAATCAACATTCAATATAAAGGGATTTCGCACTCAATCTAAACAAATTAAACGGAGACGATACGATAAATGTTTTTATTTTAGTTTGAGCTACGTGATGATACATTGCATACATACACATCCGTACAGATAAGTAACTTGCAATATTAGGAAACGCTGGTAAAGAGAAAAGATCGTGCCGGTTGCATTCAATGTGTTCCAGTTCGGAGCATTTTTTTTTCTTGATTTATTTCAGTTATGGTCATGACCGCCTTGTCTATTCACAAGGCTCACGAATACTCTTTCATTCATTTCTTTGTCTCATATATTTCTCTTTTAATGCACCTTATTGCCAGATGCATCCGTTCCCATTCCTGCCGCGAGGAGGCGGGCGCTGCTTCTACTATTCTTCATTCTCACGTTTCATAAGATCTCTGATCTCGCCAATTTCACTCACATATGTTTTGAACGCATTTTACTTCTCCTCCGTATCTATTTGCTCTCCTCTTGTTCCAAAAATAAATTCACCATCTTCCTTTCATTATATAAAATAACTTGCTCTTTCTTCTCCATATAATGAGTATTCCCATAACATACTCTACACTTTCCTCCCCTGTTTCCCACATACATGCGCCGTTCTCTTTAATCACACATTTCTTTGGGTGAACATAGAAAGTTCCGTTATCCTATTAGATACTGAATACATGCATATGGATTTAATTTGAACCGTTTTCTTTTCTTGTGCGTGAAATCCACATTATGAATAAAAAATGTGTATCCCTTCCCTTCGGAACAAGAAAGGAGGACCCGCGTACCAGGAACCCGGTATCCCGGTGGTCCAGTCCATCCCTGCACATACTCTACCAAAAGAAGATGCTCAACCCTTTCATTTTTCTCTCAGAAAAGGGATTTACGTTTCTGGTGTTGACTGAGTGAACATCAATCTAATCTGTTAATCATTTTCTGAAATTTTCAAATTCTGGAAGAATTAACGAGTGTGTAATATTAATTAATAGTTTACATGTTTCATTATTAAAAAAAGAAAAGAAATGGTTAAAATTCTCGAATATGTGGTGAATGCACAAATTCCCTCTCTTAGTTGTCTATTAAGCTGGAATGGCGAAGTATTATCTGAAGACTGGGACCTACGTAATAATGTGTCAATAATTTGTCGTTAAATTGTTACGTAAAAAAGCAACTCAATTCAATTATTTTCAGTTCAATATTTTTTCTTCCCAGTCAGTAGGTTATTGGCAAAACTTGTTTGCAATACATTGCAAGGTTATTTTTCATAATTAGATCATTTTTGTTTTACATTGTTGTTTCTACCCCATTATAGTCCTTAGTAGCATCTCATTCCTTGGTACTGTCGATCGTATTGACCCTATTTCCATAGTATATTGTACAAATATCAATGTTTAGTAGATTGTCCTACTTGTCATGTCTAGAGTGTCTATTGTTCGTAATGCCTTCAGATATTTCGCATGTTCTGTCCATAAGAAAGGCAATCCTACAAAATGTGTTCTGGTGTTTCTTCACCGCCCTGACAATCACACATTGTATCAACGTCATAACCTATGGTTCGTAAATAGGTTTTGAAGTCACCATGTTCCGTCAGAAATGTGTGCATTATTGATGTTGGTATAAACTATTTCCTTGTCATCCCTACTTGAGTCACGTCCCGTACACACTAGGATATCTTTTACCCGTCGTCTGATCTGCCCTCCTTGCAGTAACACCTCTGTTCGATTCCTTTCCCAGATTTTATTCTCTTTTCTGAAATTTTGTCCATTAATAATTATATCTCTTGTTAAAGTCATCAATTTTCTAAAATTTTAACTTTTGGGTATGAAGATCATTTTGACATTATGCTCAAAATCACTTGAAACAGTGAGATAACAGTTACTTCGTCGAATCAGACACAATCTTAGTAAACTTTTCAGTTTCTTTTCATAAGTGATATTTAAACCACGGTGCACCAAAACGGAAACCATATGTAACAATTGGTCGCAAACCTCCAGTACAAAACTTACGTAGATTTTTTTGCTATATTGAATTTTGAATATACAATTCTCTGCGTACTGTAATAAATTTTGGCGACCTTCCCTCGTACGAGCGGGGACCCAAAAGTAACCAATTCTTTATAAAATGCATGTACTATATTTTTTCAAACACAACTTAAATCGCCTTCAATTTTCTCTCCATTAGCCCTAATTCACATTATTAGCAACTCTAAATAATGTGTGAGTCAAGCTGTTATTAATTAATCACAGATTTTGCTTTTGATGGAATTAAGCAGATAGACCTAACGTTTAGAAACCACACGTACCTCAATACCTTTTTCCCTAGAGACTAGTCTTAGTCTTCTCTCCTTTATCTCGCAGCACTAACAATAACTCTTTACTATTTTTCTTTTTAAAAGCATCAAATTTAACTGTTACGTTCTTCTTGAAGAACATACTTGCTCTCAACCTGTCGTCAATATTGTTCCCGTAATATTATCAATTTGTCCCCGTAATTTTAACTATTTCTCTTCGCTCTGCACAACCTCCTGTAGCGTCCTTAGAAAACGGAGCATATGTCCATACAACCATCTTCGACAAGCTTCAGGTCCTCTTCAAGTTTTTGATGCTTTCTAATTGTTTATTTTTTCTGTTTGTTCTATTTTCTTCTTTATGTTTCTGTGTACATTTATTTGTGTATGCACGGCTTCTATTAAATACTCAATATGTTCATTCGTTTTCCCTTCGAGTGGTCCCATATTTTCTTTAAGCACTATCATTTTTGGAATTATAATATTCATCACACCATGAGCCATATTTTAAAAAATTTCACTTATGTGTCCCAGCATGTTTCCTTCCATGTTATCTACTCACTAAAATATATTCTTCTACCCTTTTTGATGCTACCCTTTTCTCCCATTGCATGAAGTTTGCTATTCATAATCCGCTCCATGCTTAAAGTAATTCTTTGTTCCAATTCTTCAACTCGTCTATTATTTTCGTCCCATTGTATATCTTTTTTTTACTCAACTGTACATTCTTCCACATTCTCTCTATATGTTCTCGCAATTTTTGGACAACTCCTTTATTAGTGTTTCTCAACTTCTCATCTCCCAATAAACTCACGATCTCCTCATAGTTCTCCAAAGCATTCTTTTCATTATAATTACACTCTCTTCGAGAACTCTTCTGTTCTTTTACATCATCCTCTATTGTTTTGGTTTTCCTTCTCGCCATTTTTTGTTTCCTTTATTTCACTTTATTCTCCAACTGATCCACTACAATTACTACTATATCTCTTCTACATGTGCGACGTATTTTCATATAATTGTACGAGTCTCTAGTACAGGGGAACTATTTTCAGACGATCCTCAGTGAACTTCAAATTTTATGATCTATGGGTCACCAACACAAGCAATATTTTAACTCACAACTTCCGAGTATCTTACTCGTGGAGGAGTATTTGCAACGTCAACAGCCAGGTGAAAATATCAAAGTCTCTCGTTTCTCTTATAAATGTGAAGACCTTTGAATATATCTTGCAAAACGCCATTCTGATCACAAAACATGACTTGCCGTCTGTATTTGACACTTGAATCTAATAATTTCTCTCTCCGTTAGCCGTCCTTCACAATTTTTCGTGGGTGGATTTTAATTAACCTCCTCTTTAATCTGGAACATGAGCTAAGCCACTCGTTAAACGATTAACGATATATTTTCTCGATCAATAACAGGAATGCGTCTTACAGCTCGTCAGTTACTAACAGTCTGTCGATAACAATTTGCCGCTCTTATCGTTTCCAAGAAAGTGGATAATCCAATTTAAGGCAAAAACTGTAGTAGTCACTCTCTCTCGGAGCGACAAATTTCGTTTTCACGTGACATATTAGCGACAAATTATTCCACAAACAGCATTCCGATATCACTATTGATTTTCGAGTTACCACAAGTTAATTATTGTTTAGTTTATTGTCCTCCAAGTGGTCATACGCAGTTTGTACCTGTTTTTTTGACAGCGAATAATAAATTAAATGTCGTTTATATGTTGCTCTAAAGCTTTTTTGGCTGCATAGCAGCCATCGTCAGAAACGTACACTGATTATTGAGGCAAATTTTTAACATTAAAACAATGAGTGACATACAAACGACGTTTAATTTATCATTATTTCGTAATATTGCTAACTCACCACAATTACCAAGTATTTTTTGACAACAAATTTATTATTACGTGGTTTCTCCTGAATAAGACTGAAGCTGGAGTGTGACCACTGTTTCTGGATAACGGCAATTTTTTTCTTCTTACGTAACAAATTAGCGACTAATTGTTATCTAGGTCCCAGCTTGGCTTTATAAATTAGATGAATGAAATTAATAGACATCTCTTACATCCGGATTCTCCAGTTTCTGAATCCTTTCTGCACACAAATTTCCTCCTCCTAGGAGGGTGTCCGCCGCTGCGTCTACATCGTGTGCGCCTTTCGCTTGTTTTGTTTCTCTCTTCCGCTGCCAGTGCGGGAGAGGGAGGTGGCCGCGACGTGCGAATGAGTAGTGTGGGTGAAACAGAGATGGAATGCCCTAGGTCACGTTTCTCTGAGGTCCCCACAGCGACGCTCGCCCGCCCATTTGCTACACTGGTTCCGCCGTTATCTTATCTTCCACACTCATCTCATGACTGAGGGTTTTTTACTCAGAATTTACTTCATTGAGTGATGTGATAAAATGACGTCTTTCTGTTTTTGTAGACCTCTAAATAATCCGCGTGCAAGATTAGAAATGTACTTGGAATTATTCGCTTATGCTTGAGGAAGATTGAATTTTAACACATAATTTATAAAACTTGTTTTAGTCGTGATTATTATCTATAAGGAATCATATTTATCTTGGAATGGTCTCGGAACGCTTTCATTTCACCCGAGTATTTTCATCAAATATTTCGATATTTTTGGTTAGCTATCGATATAGAACGCCTAGATATGTTGACGTGTTACAAACAGTTTTGAAAACAGATTTAGAATGAGTTTTTACCAGGCTTACCTCTGAAGTGGCAGACACAGTACGACTTCAAAAATTCAATTTAGATCTGATATCATTATGCTTCATGTCCGAGTAAATAAAAATCCTAGTAAAAAATTGAAGTCCGAGGAACTTAAATGTAAAACGTACTGAAGATTAAAAGTCACTGATAAAATCTAAAGATTTAGCTGACTTCAGTAACTTATCTTTTACTACCGTCTTAAAAGAGAATGCTAAGAGATGGTTTGCTCAAAACCCCCTTCCATAGATCAATTTCTGCCCATGTCACTAATTTAATTTTAGACATTGTCATTCTTGTCTCCCTCTTTTTTTGTTCCAAATTGTTATATTCTTTTATTAATAACATCACAATTTCAGTTTCGTTTATACAGTTTATACTGGCCGAGAATTCATTTCTGAATGAAAACCTCGTCGGAAGTCATAGTTATGACGTTCCGTTATGAATGATCTCTTAGCTACATACCTTTCATTTGGTCGATCAATCTCGGCAAAAGGTTTTTTTTTTTGATCCCATTCGATTCCTCACGCTTCCACAATCTTTCGGAGTCATCGTGTCACTATCAATTGTATTTCTCAGGTTCATTATCAGTTAATCGTCGTTCCTTCTTTTATGTCTGGTTTATCTCATCCACATCCTCCATTACTTACATTGTTTGTCTTCGGAAAAAAACCTTCATTACTACATTCACGGTCGAAATTATTACAATACTTTAATGACAATTGGTCAAGAAATGTGACACGAAAACATTATTTACTTTACCAAGATAAGACCAGTGTTCGGTCACGAAAACTGATGAATCGGTATAATATCTCTAAGAGTTCAATTCATCAACACTGGAACCAACATCGTAATCTTTCGCTACAAAAACTATTTTTTAGAAACCGAAGAAAGAAAAGACAAGCCTCACATGACGTAAACAAAATTAAATACAAAATTTAGGGACTTTTTAAAAAGACCGCACTTTTTATAACCTTCGAAATGGTGGATCTAAAATTATCCACAGTGGCAGGGGTTTTGAAGTTTATTTGCATCAAGTCAATAATTAGAATATTACAGGAGAACAATTGTCAAATTTCAACCGCCAACATCTAATCTCATCCAACCACGTACTCAACCACGTGGCACCAGGTTATTGGCCACCTCGATCATAGAGCATCATTGATTAATCAATTCTAAAACAATTTAAAATATATTTGCAGATGTTAGTTTACTATGATACTCCTTAATTAGACAATTTCAGCATCCATGCTTTTGCAGATCCGGGAAACACAAAAATTTCGTAGCATTTGGTGGATTATGTCTTCTGCATTATCGTCCAACAATCCACTCCCAGATAATGAACAAATAGTCATAAATAGGAGCAGTCTTCAACATGGCAGATAATTTAACACCATTCTCTGAACCTCGAACCGTAGATAAGCTTCAGACGCAGATACAATTTACTTTCATTCCAGGAATACAGTATATGTAAGGAAAGTATTGCAATCGCTCGAGAAAAAAAATAGAGATCTCTTCGGATCTTTAAGAATTCGCTCCAGGGGATTCTATTTTAAAATTTTTGCGATAATGTGCAATGTATGTGTGTGTTTGGTTCCCTCGGTAATTCACGAACAAATTGGTTCATCAAAATTAAACCTGAGAATTGACTTTGAATCCATTGGGAGCAGATTTATGGACAGCTCATTCCGACTTCATTTACACACCTCGCTCCACTTCCAGTTTTTTTAAATTCAAAGTTCTGAAAATAGAAATTTAATCATGTTTATTGTATATAAAAATGTGTAAAAATTTCTCAATAGTATTTTCGTGCGTCATACCTTTTATGAGTAAATTAATTACGCAAAAACGAGCGGAGGCACATTCTTTGAGACCACCCTATGGGGCAATTGTAAAGATCTCAGGGGGAAGATAATTCATTTTTTCAGATATTAAGGAGCAAAATTTGTATTTAAGGAGCAAACATTGAACATTTAAATGTGTCATCGAGTTTGGCAAATGTAATATATGTCTTTTCTATAAACGATTTTTCCATGTTTACCCATAATTCCTTCATTTTTATGACAGTTTATTTCTAAGGTATTTTTTAAGGATTATAATTGGAAAGTTCAGTGGACCACACTCCAGGGTTTTTAAAATGAAATTCACATTTAGTGCGTCTCTTCTTAACGTGATGATTTATTTTCTATTATCCACAGACCCTGTGCCTTATTCATAATACCAGGTTCGTATTGCCAAAAACAGGTGTTTCGTCTTTCCGAAATAACTCAATCAAAAATTTATTCTTCCCCTTACTATTCTACTTCTTTCCTTTCCTCGCTTCTAATATTGTTAATACTAGAATGTTTCCAGCTTCTTTCAATACATCCATTATCGTCCCAATTTTTGTTAAAAATCTCGAATTTCCCTTTTGTGTCAATCCATGTATCCCTTCGTTGAAAGTCACTTAAACCATTTGTCTGAAGCCATTTCATGAGTTTTCCTCGTTCCTGTCCATCCAGAATGCAGTCAAACAGTATATGATCTGGTGTTACAGATCCACATCCACAAGGGTGTCCGCAATATCATCGTTCATCAAATTCATTCTACTCAAATAAGAATTAAAATTCCCATGACCTTTAATACATTCTAGGACATATTTATTGGGTAAAATCCAAGAAAGATTATATACGCAAAATTAGAATTATGCTCGTATTGGTATAATGCTCTTCCCTCTTTTGCCACTCTCCATCGTATGTTCCAACATTTGAGCATCAGACTAGTCAATTTCCCTTTCCATCCTTTAATCTTCTGATTTATTTCCTTCCCATCTATCGCTACAGTTTCTCCTTTCCGAATTCTATATCCAAGTCCCCGTACCATAGTTGTTATTTCGATAGGTGCAATTCCAAGAACGCTTTGCAAGGCCCTTGTAGAGAGCGTTTTATAACATCTGCACCAATTCACTATAACAAATCTGTTACTCCTCTTATTTTCTCTCCATATATATTTTTCTGCCCCATATATATATATATATATATATATATATATATATATATATATATATATATATATATATATATATATATATATATATATATATATATATATACACAAACACTTGCACAATAAGTCATAATATTTTCTATGGCACCGTATTATATATAATTATATATATTTGCCTTACTTTTTAATGTTCCAATGTAATAACAAATAAATTTATTGTCAAAAAACAGTACAAACTGCGTATGACCACGTGGAGGGAAAAAAACTAATTTACTCTCCGGAAGCAAGCAAGGGACCATCCCATCAATTCCGATCAATGTATATTTGTTTAGTCCTGTTTGTAATAGTTGATACATCATTCGTTTAACTTTATGCTCTATATAGTCGAAATATTTGCAAAATTAGAATTTCTCATCAATCAGTGTTCCTAAATACTTAATTTCTATTTTGATTTGTACGCGCCAATCTCCTTTTCTAATAATCAGGTCCCTTTCTTTCCTGTGGCAAACCAACAATTATCATGTTTTTTTCTAATTCATCTGTTTCCTTCAACAAATAATACCATATCATCCGCATTGGCGATGACCTCCACCTTTTTCTCTGTCAAAAAGTTTATAATCTGGTTTAATACGATGTTCCAGTACATTGGCACGGTATTTGGTCCTTGAGGACATCCAAGTGTTAAGTTTTTGAAACCTTTCCTCCCCGATCTCCAAAAAGATTTCTCTACCTTGAAAATAAGATTCAATCAGTCTTATTAATTCTGATTCTAAATTATAATCTAAAAGACATTCAATAATGTCACCCCATTGCACACTGTCAAATGTACATTTATAGACTATACTGATCGCAGCTATATATACTTTATGCCTCTCTTGAACTATTTCCACACATTTATTAACAGAATCTTCTGTACTTTTCTTCCCTTAGGAACACGTATTGCCTTGAATTAAACAAATCACTACTCTTAACTTTCTCCATTAATTGGTTATGTATCAAATTGTCTAACAATTTTCCACAAGTTCGTAATAAGCATATAGGGCAAAAAGATACCCTTCTATTTCAATCTATGTTGGCATCTTTCATAAATAACGTAATTTTACCAATCTTCCAGCATTTTGGGAAGTAACCATGTGCCAAATAACTATTGTATATAGATGTCAGTTCTTTTTGTATCCTTGGAAAAAACTTGGTGAAAGTTTGTTCGTAATACCGTCAAATCCCGGACTTTAACCAATCTTTAAATCCGCAATAATCTTCCCTGCTTCTGATTCTTCAAACCTTATTCCTAAATATCATTCTTGATAATCTTCTTCCCACATCCTGCTACCTTGTCCTTTCATAAGTGTTTTCCTAATAACTGTTTTCCAGTATCTGTCCATTCCGAAGATTCGCGTCCACTCCTCTTGATGGTATTCCATATCTCTTTAGGTTTGATCTTTCCTCTTCTATCAGATAAGGCAGTTCCCATATGACTGAGCGAAGGCAATTCTTTACGAATTCATACCATTATTTATTTTTCTTCTCTCGTATAGCCTCCATATGTTATAAGATACTCTTCTTCAATTCTTCCAGTAATGTATCTCTAATTATTGATTCTCTTTTCGCTCGCTGTAATCGCCAACGCAATCTATTCTCTTCTTCTTCAACACAATAAGTATAGCGATCCCACCTAGATTTCTCTTTTAAATACCCATCTCCACTTTTCCTGGCATTTTCACCTGATATCAATAACATTTTCATTTGTAACGTTTCTACCCTGTCATCTATATTGCTATAGATGTAGGAAGTTCTCTACAAAGTAAAAATGTGCTTCTTATCTTTCTGAAATCTATCCCAAATAACTTTCAATATGTTTCCCGCTTTATATTCATCGTCTCTAGTTCTACTTGATACACTGAAGCATATAGTTAGACAGTCACTTTCTACTTTCCTTTGTACATTCCAATCTGTTATCTCTATTATTCCACAGCTATTGGACATTGCAATTACAATAATTGATTCACCGTTGGTAGCTTTAAATGTATTTTTCCATGATGTTGTGGACAGTTAATTTTGATTCGAAGATTAACTTTTCCAAATTTATTTCTCATTCACTAGTTATTTTGGCTCCCAAAATTTTGTCCTAGCATTCCAATCGCAACAAATGATGATATCAAATCCCCTGTATTCATCCACATGTTCTTTAACTTTCTTAAAATAAATTACATTCTTATGAGCGTATTAATGTACACATTTACATACAAAAAATTTACAATCAAAGTGATGATGTACAAATGCAGTTATGTTTACTGTAATCTATGCTATTTGGTGTTTTTTACAAAGCAGGTCTGATGACATTTACTCCCCAGATCAGCCGTTACCAAGCCGGTGGCCTGCAGACTACTGGAAGTACTCGTTAATTTTTTTTGTGGTCTGCAGAAAATCTGGACGTAATTCCAATTTTTGCAAAATTTGAACAACTATATTTGCTTTCTTATTTTCAAATGTTCAATAATTCTGTGCTTACAGTAAACAAGTCTAAATCATTTTAATACAATAAATTTCTCTAGCCATTGTTAGACAAATTAATTTCTCTTAAAAATATTTTAGTAGACATTAAATACTTAAAATTATAAAATTAGAGATTCGTGAAGTGGGAAATGTTAGTGGCCGTTCTCTAGTTTACTTCTTCTGAGGGAATTTATCATTCGCTTTGAATATCCGGATGAAGCACACCTGGGGATTTTTAGTAAAATATTTTCCTTATATTTCGTAAGTAGATTTAGGCAGTCCCGGCAACATCTGGAATGACTTGTGTTGAGTAAAACAGTGTATGTTGGGTTGCCTTAAAATGTATTCGCGCCAATTTATGATCCGCAAATGTGACATTCCAACTGGAGAAACTTGTGTCACTTGTATGAATGTGTTACAATGCTTACTATGGAAGAGACGTGGACATGAGGCACAGACTACAGCAACAGTCACCAAATGGTTTTCCACAGAATACTGGTGCATCGTCTGAAAATGTTGGGGTCCGTAGAAAAATCGATTACAATTTACAATCTTCTATTAAAGAAATGAGTTTACTATGGAGTAGGTATCAGGCTGTAATGGTTTTTTTTTCGAATCATACTTGAGAGACAAATGAACAGTAAAAAAATTCGCTGATGTAATTGATGTCGTCAGGTGCTTAACATGATCTTCATCTTGTATTAAGTATACAAATCAAACTCTTTTAAGATTTTGTTACACGAATTTTATACATATGTTTGATTAAATAAGTATTTTTATTAAAAAGCATCATAGTTTTGTTATGTTCAGTTAGTGAATTTCATTTTCTAATTTAAATCATTTGACAACCGTATTTATCTTTATAGAAAAATAACTTAGTAGTTCTCGGAATGAAAAATGAATTATTTGATGTTTCGTGAGGCCCAAGAGATTGATGACCGCTGGATTAGAGTACTGGTTTAGAAACTTTTCAAACCCGTTCAGCTTGTGCTCTACGAATCATTTCTGGCGGTGCGTCACTCCTTATGTAAACAATTCATCGTACAGTGCAGTAAAATTGTAATTATGTTTACACCTAGATTATCTTTAATATCAAAGTATAATTTTAAATATGAAATGATATAGATTAAGATAAAGGTATAAAAACATTTTTTGTAAAGGAGTTTGTCGTTAGAAAAAATTATTTTACATGTATTTCATAACTCCGTGTGCAGACGAATGACGTCCTTGGCAATGTTTTGCGAGACACACTTTCTGAACTATTGGACTAAAGAGTGGCTGAGACAATTTATGAACAACCTCCTCCCCTTGATAAACGCGACTCCTTGAAGGGAAAATTCTAGGAAAGGGGGTGGGGATAGTCTTTTTTATATCCTAAAAGTATTCAATTTCTAAGTTTAGTATTGTTAGGTGATGTTAATGTTTACATGCCGTCCGAGAGATGATTTCAGTGTACTCAATTCCCAGTGTTGTAATTATTCGTGTTACATCGTAATCACGCTCACGCTTGTTCATTCGTCTCTTTGAGATCTGTGAGAAAGAAATTTCTCGAATGTTCTAGGGGTTAATATGCAAGCAAAAATATTACAGTTATGTCAAAATCCCATGCGTATCGTAATCCCTGATCACCGAGTCCGTTCTTCTACGGTTACTGTATGACAAAAAAATTGTAAGTTTATACGCAGCTATTGAAGGATCATAGGAGAGGCCGTCGTAAAGGGAGCTGTTGCGACTGAACCTACATACAAGATCTGTATTAGAAGTAATGAGACCTATTTTTTTCTGAAGCGACTCTACGTCGCAGCGCGCTCGCTCTAGGTGAGTTCGGACTATCATGTTTCCTCGCCACCGAGTCATATAGGGTTCAATTCCCAGCGGAGTCAGAGAAGAAAAAAATAGATTTTCACTTCAATATCACAGTTCATATAGCTGTGACTCCTGAAAAGCGTAATCCTCATTTTTTTATCCACCTACAACTACTCCTATTATCAACTCTTAACTATTACTAACTACTTCTGCTAACCCCTCAACATGGGTCAAGTTGTTGGTAAACCCAGCTAACCGGTTTACATACTAACAATAACCTACCACCCAACTCCTACACCTATCGCTCCATGTAGATAAGCTTCAATAACACGCTACATTTCCCATTTACAAATATTGCAATAAAAAAGGGTGGGTTCGAAGAGGAAGGATATAAGATTTAAAACGCAACAAGCATCAGTCCGCTATTGCCATCTTTCATGATGTTCGTATAGACGTTTTAGTGGACCCCTGTAAATAGGCTTGGTTGAAGCTGAAACAACGTGCTGTCGAGCAAAGTCTTTAAATTCTATGTGAGACGGAAAATCGGCTATGGAGACATTGACCATGATTCAGTAAGTGTTCGAAAATGAAAGCTTAACTATGATTGTTATTTGTACTAAAACAAACAATATTTACATTTCATTAGTTACAATTTAAAAATTATTCCTGTTATAATGACTATTTTTAATATTAACAGAATATATAACACAATGGAAATTTCAATAACGGTTATGAACCCGTAACTAGCACATAACACGCTCATATTACCTTAACTTATATTGTATCTTCATTCAGCACACAAAAATAGTAAAAGCAAGCAAAACGTATGAAGATAAAACGTTTTGGTATGAAAACATAGGAAATCTCTTTTGCAGTACAAAGAACTAGAAAAGAATCTGCTGACTCAGCACCTGCCCTGGTTTATAGTTGGAAGCTCTCATGGTTGCAGCCACACCAAGGTAAGATAGCCATTAAAGTATTGTCCGTCAGAGCGACTATACTAAAGTACCCCCCCCCCCACACACACACACACACACCAAAAAAAAAAGTTTCAAATGATAGTTTGAACCATTCCCTATTCAGACGCGATGAGTTTTCATACCCTTACGACGGAAAATTTTGAATTATTTGACTTTAAATTAATATGAGCTTGAATCGAAAAACTTTCCTGGGCTAATGTTCTTGTGACAAAAAAATTGCCGTTATAATGACTGTAATAGAGAAAAAACTCGACCAGAACATATCAAATGTAAATAGTAACGCAATGACGTTAAGATTTTCATACCTTTACGAGAATTTACGAGAATAATTCATGAAAAGGGGCAGAATATACTGTTATAACGGAAATCGCAGCTGCATTACGTGACTGAAGGCAATCCAATTCTTCACAAAGAAAGCCAAACATTAATCACAAAATTTGTAATAAAGTTTTAAAATCACAATCCTGGTCCAACAGTAAAAATCAGTAGAGTGAATTATTAATTGATTAGAACTCCTATGGTGAATATTTCCAAGTTTCGTGAATCGTTGGCAACTTGACTTCAGTAAACGTGGAACCTTCAGTTCCACGGTGGCACGACAGAGCACGATATGACGCCGTAGCGCTGGCCCATGGCTCGCGAACTATGAACCACCGAGGAGGCTTCACGCACCGTAAAACGCCTCCGCGAATGAGCCGCAGCGCTCAGAGCTTTATCTAAATAATAAAGCGAAAGCGTCAGTGTTGCGTTCCTTTCGTCCGTCCGCAGTCGTAAATTAAAAGACCAGTGGCAATTACTATCAGATGGACATAAAACACGAGTGCTCTATGAACGTAACGTTTAATAATTGGGAATCATCGAGTGGCTAGCTTGCGCAAGATATTGTTTTCCAAGATCATTACGAACTGATGGAGTAAATAAGTACAGCACACACAATACAAAGAGGAAAAATCAGTGACGACGGTTTCACGATTAATTTCATTCCGTATTAATAAGTTTTGTGATGAAAAATTTTTATTTAGATAAAATTAAGAATCTACTTGAAGCAGTGGCGGATCTATTGTGAGTTAAGGGAATTATAGCCCCAAACCCATTGGACCTGAACTCTCAACAGATAAAGGCATATTTTGCCACTTTAAACAATTAATAAATTCGGTTGCTATTTAATATTGTTAATTGTTGATTATCTCTTTGATTGAGTTTACATATTTTATTTAAAAGATAATATTTATAAAATTTGTGTTATAAAAACCACGATTTTCAAACAGAATTGCTCCCCATATCACTCCCCGTTTAACCCCTACCCCCCTTGACTACGGTCTACATCCGCCACTGGCTTTAAGGTATTCCTGGTGTTTTATAATGCCACACACAAGTAATTAAATAAAATATCCGTATTATTATTAAATGTCATTCCGAAGAATTAAGTTTTGAAGCATAAGTTACGTAATGCGCGAATTTAAAATAAATCTTCCTTTCTTATTTGGATTAAAATTTATAGATATTCATTGGACCGTTAATAGTGAACAGAGGTTCCGTGGATTTTCAGCTTGGACTTTTCGATGATATGGTTCCGAAATATTCGAAAACTATTCTTTTAATGTTTACGTGTATTTTAAATATTATTCTCAATTTTCTGTGAAGAAGTAGAGGGAAAGTAATACATATTGGTACCGTATTGGTTCTGAGCTGATGTTATTCTCCATAATCAAATTTGAAATGAAATTACACATTAATAGACTGTGTGTCTCAGTGCATTTCTAGTTCATTCACTCTTTGAATTATAGGAATATGTCAGTGATTACACAAAATACATTTCATGTAAATTGATAATTTACGCATTTCTAAACGGTATTAAATAGTTATTCAGGAGCTTTCACGTGAATGACGCTTAAGATTTTCTCAATACTTCTATTAGGTAAAAGAAAGTTTGTGAAAAAATATGAATTCTTTAGAGAGACGCGAAATAACGCAGAATATTTTGGTTAAATAATTGATGTGTAGAAATTGATACAGACACGAATCTAGTTCAGGAAATAGTGCGCACTAGTCCGCATGTTTCTATGAATTTAAGGTGCTAAGCGAGTTGACCAAAAATAACAGAGATACATTGGCATCGTGAGTACTGTAAGAAACGAAGAGAACACCCACAACCCGCAACCTACGACAATAAAACACTTGTTGCTCTTCGATGCAAACCCTTCCATGGCAAAGGCCATTGTCATGGCCATCAGTCAACAAAGCACCATTGTCAAGCGATATTATGCAAACAGTGTTCTTCTAGTCTTCTCTGGGACGCGCGTAGAAGTACGGTGGCAGAAGGGAAGGGGAGGATGGAAGCCGCGGCGACGGAAACGGCGGCGCGGCGTAGCGAAGGAGAATGCAAAGGAAGAGGAAGTAGTCAGTACACAAACGTAAACGTCAAAATATCCGTATAGCGTCATTACACTGCACAAGTCGAAGGTCAATAAGAAGATGTGGCGGTGGAAGTTGACCTCGACGAATGGAAATGGGAAAGTTCTCTTGCAGAGGAAAATTTGAGAGGAGAGTGAAATCGCGACAAAAGGATGAAATCATAGTTATGAAAGCGTCATTAAATGTTCAAGTTTAAAGAGATGCAAATGAGAAATACCATGAAATTTTTCTCCGCAGTCTATCTTAATTGACTGCTCTTGATGCTTAAATTAAAACCCACAGCGGTGGTCCAGTGGTAGCGTCTTCGCTACCTCGATACCGGTGAGCGGTTGAGCGTGTGTTCAAACTCTGTTCGACCGCACTTGGATCTGGGGATTCCTTCACAGATTTCAGACAAATGTCGGTTCGGTACCATAAATTCCCTGGCAACCCATCATCTCTCCTTCCCAATTCCATTACCCAAGTCACGATTGGGTGGAAGAGCAGGCCAATTGGTCCGAACCTCGCCATAAGACATGAAATAAAAATTAATAATTAAATAAATTTCAACAATTTCAAACTGACTCCACTATCAGACTGTGGTAGGGAAGAGCTCCGTGACACCACAAACAGAGGGTGATACAACCAGCATCACACTTCAATCGATTTGACCCCAATATTTAATAATATTCGACGCTAACCAGGTGGTCAGATGATTAAGACAGATGTTTCCCCTGCAGTCTGATATTCCTCATCAATGGCGGCTCTGGGGGTGGGGGGGGNCAACAGTTAAAATTGAAATTGATACAAGGCATATATTGTACAAGTGTTACCAGATTTACCGGGCTCTAAATTTACATGTTAGGCGCACGTAATACAAATTGCTGTTATAATTACATGCACTGGTTGAAGCGACTCACAACATACTAGGTGTATCCCATACAGGCTTGTTTATTAGCTTTGTTGTTAGTTCATTATGTCGGCATTAAAAACATATTTTCATGAATTATTTGATTTGTATCTTTATAAAATTCTTATTTGGTCACGAAATCATTATCCTTTAATATGTATATGCCATTTTAAACAATTAATAAATTTTGTCATTATTTAAAATAGCTAATTATCTATTTGATGAGTTGATGTATTTTATTAAAAATTAACATCTATAAAATTAGTGTTGTAAAACCATAATTTTCAAAGAGAAGTGCTCCCCAAACCCCTGCCCGGTTAGTCAGTCTAGATCCGCCACTGTTTCCAGTGTATTGGTGGAAAGTGTAGGGTAAACACCATGGTATCGATGAACGATACTTAAATACACCGACAGCGGTGGTTCAGGGTTCTTCGCTTCCACGATACTGCTGAGCGGTGGAGAGTGGGTTCCAAGACGAACTAGATGAGTGGGTCGAACTAGATGAGGTTTTCAGCTAGGGTTTCCCGTACCTACTCCAGAAATGTCGGTTTGATACCACTGGCAATCCAATATCTCTCCTTCTCAATTCTCTCATCCAAATCACGGTTAAGTCGAAGAGCAGGTCTCATGGCCTGAACATCAACACAAGACATGAAGTAAGTAAATAAGTAATAAATATCCCTCAGCATTCTTAACTTGGAAACTATTAGGGGTCACTCTAGTCGGAAAGTGACCGAAGAAAAACTAAGACCGACTTTGTAAGGGAGTGAATCTTTCCGACTTCCTTCGGTGTTCACATTTGGTATGGTAACAATTGAGAAAACACATAAGGGAATCTATTTTCGTTTGTACATGTCAAGAAGACGAATATGAAACATTAGTAATAACACAATATGTCTGAATTTTCTAACTTGCGGCAGAAGTGATCAACAAAAATTGTATATTTAATTAAATATTTGTATTAAATAAATTGCAGAAACTCTAAGACTGAAATTGAAAAACATACAAATGAAAAGTGATATATTTAAAATTTTCAGAAATAAATTTTTGGTGATTCAATTAAATGTACCTCCAACTTCTCGTAAAAAGGATAACTTGAAGATAGTAGCTTGAAATACGCCAAATATATTTACAAACTCCCCTTTTTTGCGAAATGTGGAAATAAAAACTATATTACATTTTATGGTAAAAAAAGACTAAATTGTAAACCTAAAAAAGGATACTTAGAGGTAATCATGGAATGGATTGGTATGCTCTGAGATATATCCGACCGAACTCGCTTTGATGCAAATATAACGAAAACGTATCCAGTATGAGCGAAGATATTCAATACTACCAGATATCAGTGAAGATGCTGTGTAGCAGAACAGAGACATGGAGACTGCGTAGGAGGATCTGTAAGAAGGATTGCTGACCCGCATCTACGGTAAGGATAACCAATTTTTTCTAATTTTGTACAAATCAGTTTAAGATCTAAAATGCTAGTTTCATAAACGTAACAGCATTTAAAAGCAGTAATACAAAAATCTTGGTACAATTAAGGAGTAATTCTTGCAGTAAGAATTAATGTTTTTGAATAATGTAATTATATTAAACAAAATGTAACTATCGCTTCACATTAACTTATCTGAGCTAAATGAGAGAGAACATATTTAAAAATCAGAAGTGTTTCAAAACGACAATAAAGTAGTTCAAAAATACATTTTTTGTAATTAATCGGGTGACGTTTCTGACTTTGCTAGTTTATATTTGTTTTCTTATTTTTGTTTATTGACTATTGAATATATTTAAGAAAATATTTAATACGAGAATGCGAATGTCTGCGTATAAATACTATTCTGTAGTTACGTTACAGACAAAAATATTTTAAAAACCAATAATCTAAATTGTACTAGTTACGTGTCTCAACTGCTGTAAAAAGTAGATGCAAACTGTGTATGACCACGTGGGAGGAATACGACATCATCCCAAAATTTGAAAATAGACTCTCCTGGGTCAATTCGCAAAGGTCCGAAAAGATCTCAAATAATAATAATAATAATAATAATAATAATAATAATAATTTCGGCCAATTACAATACGCTCCTTGCACGCTCTGCGTAACTGGAAAGTAAAAATTTTACAATTTCATATCCTGCGTTGATCTGCATCCTGACGATGATATGAATAGCGGTCGAAACGTTGAGTATATAAAAACATCTTCCCAAAGGTCATATAAAACATTAAATATTTAAAAAATATTCGATCAAGATTAAAATACATTATTTCCACCATATTTAATAGTTGGTAATTTAAAAAAATGTAATAAGGTTTTTACTGATAGACTTGATCTCAAAACGCAAATGTTATTGACAAAATTATTTCACTATCTACACCCGCGATAGACGGAATCAGTTACCATGATATTGGACGACCATGTTACGAATGTGTAATAAAAATAGTTCATACCTTTTAGTAAATAACTTTTTATTGTGCGATGAAACGGTTTAAATTTAAAATACATATTTAAAAGAAATTTTTCAATGAAATATTATAATTTAGTTTCAAACAAGATTCATATTCAACCAATATTAAAAATTATTTTGCCAACATCAAAAAATTCTGTCATTTTTTTATTCTGGACGATCAATTTTAAATGTAAAAGTTAAATTACGTTTTACCTCACGTGCCACATTCTACTAGTATTCAAGCGCAAACACGGGTAGGGAAAATGCTCCGGTCCTCGACACTTTTGGTTTACTCCAGGGTACTTTTACGCGTTGGTTTTTATTTGGACGATATATTGAAAATCTTTTAAATTATACGTAGTTTTGACGGGAATGAAGCAAAAGGAAAGATTGTTAAATAAGCGGGTTTGGTCATACGTCTGAGTAACAGTGATACAAAATTTTGCCTCTAAGAGAGGTTGCTAAAAATAACTATTCCAATGCAATTTTCTCTTTATTAAAAGATACTCATTTAGCATCGAATTACAACAACTCAGATTTTTCGTCAAAATATTACTTGCCTGCTTAAAATTTCTTATTTTACCTTCATATTTAATGTACACTTCTTATTTTGTGGCTTTTGTTGTTGAATTTCTGAAGATGTTATAGAAGGGCATAAGAGACGAGACCACTTCAGAGGGTCGAGGTTTTTTCCTTGTTCGAAGGGGAAGCCAAATACACGTCGAGTGAAGCGCGCCAGCGTTCTATACGTTATTTTGCGAGAGCAGAAGAGATGAAAGGGAAATTAATAAATGGCCAGAGCTATCGTTAAAATCTCAACTAAAAGGGACGGAAAATTACTTGAGATTTCGGAAGGAAGGTTGTGCCAGTATCGGTGACAGATTCGGGTGCATGTGTGCAGTTATAGAGAGAAAAAACATGGAAAGTTACCAGAGGGGTAGAGCCCGTTGTGGCGAGCTGATGAACGATGGAGGTTCACACGCAGGGGGAAAATTAAGGTTGGGCTAGCAACGCCACGAAGCCCACGAAACGTCAATAGAAATCAGTGACGAAGAGCTGAAGGGACGAAGGGCAAGACGTCTTCGTAGGAATCGTCGTAGGGTCTAGAGTAAAGATGCGTCAAAGAGATGGATCGGACACACTAAATTCTAAAGACTGTGAAAATTAAACGACGCCTCGAAAACATATGATGTTCTGAGTCTGGCTAATATCACCGAAGGGATGTTAGTGAAAGAACGCAATATCAAAACCAAGGAAAATTACAAAAACCTAGCCTGACGATTGGCTTGTAGACAACAATACGACACAGCGAAACCCGCCAAATATCGCGACTACACATGGAGTAAGGTTTAAGCTTGATTGTATAAGAAAGGTTACATGGCACTACCGAGGGAGGAGTGTGATCGCAAGGTTTGGGGTGACAGAGTGGGGATTTTACTACTTAACGATGAGCGGAGACGCTCCGAGGATTATTTTTATTTTTCACTACGCGAAGCTTCACTACGAGAATTTCCTCAATCATTCTACTATGAGATCACGAGCATATCACTATTCCTTTCGGAGATTTTTAACTTTGATTGATACGGGTGCAAATTCGTGCGCAATCGTAATTAACGACTCGGCCGTGAAAATTTTATTTGTTGGCGAAAGTGAAGCGCCTATTACGCCACTCAATTACGGCGTCGTCATCCAGCTGATTTTTGGAAAGGAACGAGGTAATGGAATGTGAAAAGCAGCAAGGACGGACATTGGCATCTGGAGTTGAATGGGGCGACAGCGTGGGGGCAGACTGCTTCCATGAATGACCTGGTTATAAGACGGGCGTACTGTCCTACTTCTATGATCTTTTGGAAAGACGGCACATCACAAAGGTAATAACGAGCTGGCTGCGCCCAGTGATCTCGTGTTGTTTGGCTGCGAGAAGTGCAATGAAAGTACGGTTTATTGTCCTAGCCTGGAACTCTTGTAAAGAAATGTCATTACTTAAACAATAAGGGTGAAGAAGATGGACCTTTCTCATCGGTACTCTCTAGTTAATTCATTGTAAATTTTCATGACTGGAGCAATTAAACTACAAGAAATAAGAATGTGTAATTGTTTATATAAATATAATTAAACCAATTGTACTTAAATGATGTTTTCCTTTCACAAGGAACCTGAGTGTGTTTCACGTGCTACCCGAAAAGAATAGGTAAGTTGAGGTTTACCCACTTCACTGACTTACCGTGGCACCCTCATTTAGTTTTGTTACTATATATATATATATATATATATATATATATATATATATATATATATATATATATATATATATATATATA
>NNCF01129018.1:609095-636897 GCA_002313205.1 Laupala kohalensis
AGTAAAGAAACGAGGCTCAGATTTAATCAATCAACAGAAATAAGAGTAAATTAGTAAGATTTTGAGATAAAGGCATCGAGCACTAGAGCACTTGCTTTATGCATAATTTGCAGGTCGATTAATTCCTGTTCTTTCTTCCCAAGCCAAAAACATTTGTCTTCGTTATATAACTTACCACATTATTGGCGGCACGGATTAAAAAATTGAATATTTTGCACTATAATATCAAAACGAAATATATTCAATGATAAAATTAATAAAGTAATGGTGATTACCTAAATGACTGGAAGGCAGCTGGAAGAGAAGTAGTGATTCGATTCTCTAGGGATTCATATTACCGGGACGTTGCTGCATGAAAGAGAGAGACTCCACAGTCTTGGAAAATGTAATCTTGAAATCAATGCTAATCGAAGCGAATCTAATGAGTCCCAAGTCGTAGTATGTAGCGGGGAAAGGACATGCTAGTATTCTACTGTGTTGCGGCCTCGACCCAAAGCAGGTGGCAGAATGTAGACAAGGCACCAGAAAGTGGGCAAGCAGGAGGTGCGCTACGTGTTTTGATGATGAGTACGCTCTGTTTCGTATAAAGAGGGGAAACTGTTTCGTATCACCTCGGAATCAACTAATAAAATATCATTTGAAAATGAATCAATGAATTAAAATGAAAGAGAACCAATTTTTATTTGAAGCTTTAAAGATTTTTTCTAAAAGCGTTCACTAATTAATTGCCATGAAATCGTAATAGTCAAGACAATAGTCAAGAATATTTTGTATTAACCCTCTCTCCCTGATGCACAACCGTATGCTTGGAAACGTCTTCGCATTCAGTAATCATCATTCAGTTCCAGCTCCAAGACTATCTGAGATTGTCCAGACTCTCCTGCTAAGGTTTACATAAGAAAAAGAGGATGACTTAGATGTTCAAATGGAAACCATAGTGTCACGTTGTTGTTTCCAATTGGACCATGGAAGTACAGTCACTTCTTCATTGGGAGAATCTTTTATCAAATTGTAAAGAGCTCGAATGAAATTAAACTGAATTTAGGTCTGTAGTATATTGGGGGGAGGGGGGGGGTGAGAGGCAGCCTTCAAGCAAGAACTTAACCTTTGACGTTAATTTTAAAGATATTTGACCTGTTTGAAATGTGTTCAATTATTTATTTCTCGTTGTTAACAAGCTACCAAATGTTAAATTAATATGTTTTATTAAAATGAAACGTTTTTAATGCGACAAATTAAAATAAGGATCTGGAGGGAAGGGAGGATCGGAACCCTCCATTAGACAATTCACCGAAGTTTGTAGAATTTCACTATCCTCGGTGGACGAGAGTGTACAGCAGTGCCATGTTACAACACAACGAGGGGAAAAGGGCCTTCCTTGCACAGGAAGCAAGGTCATTTCTCCGCTTGCAATTAAAAGCTAGCAGCATACAGGCGCACAGGAGTACAGGGAGATTATGACATTGCTTCATAGCCTTACCGTTCCTTTTGAAAACGCAAAAATATACTTTCTTTTTATTATTTTCCTTTATAATTTGTTGCAGAATAGTCTGCGTTTATTTTATAATTGTAATTGCTTATACTGAATTATATCCTAGTTCTTTTCTCCTATCTTTGCTTACTTATGTAATCTTTCTCCTTTCAAGGCTCTCTAATTCAGTATATTGCATGATTTCCATGTCAGTTATAATAGAGTAAAATATCCTCAAGCTAACACCACAACAATAAACAAAAAACAGTAACATATACACTTATTTTAATATTATAATGTAAATAGTTGATAACTGATCAGTATCTGCTCGTAGATTTCAAGTTTTCATCGCAATTTTTGTACGTATACTCTCTGAGATATATTGTTTCCAAGCAGCAAAAACATTTATTATTCACAGTTTTCGAAAGACTACACCTACTTCAATAACAAGCAACTTCAATCCCCTATAACCTTTAAAATATACATAGAAATGATTAATATATTGCAAGCCAATCGCCCCTGAAGAACGAGAACCGATTCATTTTATTCATGGCGCATCAAAAGAATTGAATCAAGGGACAACGGCATAAATCATTCATGACGAAAAGTTGGTACAACTAATCTAATCAAAGCGTTTCATAAGAGATTATTAAATCTTGATAGATTTCGTCAAAGTGGCAAAGTAGCCTCAATCCGGCTGTTAGGACGGGGAGAGCATATGATTAGAAAGTGTACGTCATACAACGTAAATGTGCCTTGAAGAAATCAGCCAGCTACTTTACTAATTTAAGATCTTCGAAAAATATGAAATTCTAGTTCGGATTTAATGACCGTATTTAAAGAGTTTTGACTAACGTTAACACTGTCGGTAATTGAATGATTTATACCTTATATCATATCATATGAAATAAAAAAAGTTTATTCTTTATCTACCACCAATAAGAACACGATAGAGACCAAGTTTTGCAACACAGATATTTTTTTCTTGTTTTCCCCGGGCTGCTGACTATGAGAACTTCCCTTCGCGAGTAGTTTACTCAGAAGCTGTCAGTAGGAAAGAGAGATATCATACCTTTTGCGAATAGTTCGTTTCATTCTTATTTCATGGAAAATAACGTTTTCCATGTATAGCATGACCAAACTTAATAATTCCCAAAATCCAAAGGTAAGGTATATGAGAGATTTTACAAAAAAGAAGTGGAAGAAATAAGAAACTAAAAGAACTCTTCTCTGTAGTTACTCTCCAAACACCCTCAGATTCTGAATACACCCTTAGATTGTTTAATCGTGGGAAACAGATTAAATGCAAAACTGAATAGATATAAAATATTAAATATATTAAAACTAATGCAATGTATTATGAGTAATAAAAACATAACCATTACCAAAGAGGAAAAAAATACTATAAACTCACCATTTAAAACTATAATAAGTAGTTAATAAACTATGGTAAAAAAGGAAATTTACCGAAATTCTCGAAAATATTTTAAACGACAAAGAATGAAAAACAGTTGACTTATCATTCCTTCTCGTTTCCTACTTAGTCAGGCAGCTCATACTAAATCAACTCAATGCTATTCGTACCCAGTAAACGAACGATTTCTGTGTTTCTATTTTACTAACGACCTTCATCAACCTGTATGTAATAGTAAAGGTCGCATTCAGCAACGCGCATGTTTCATTATATCTAGAATGAATCACACGAAGAAGCCAAGACGAAAACTGCGGAAGTATAAATGAATAACTTTCAAAGCAATGAAGCATGTCGTAGACAATATACGTAAAGCAAAAATCTTTCTTTCCTTGCTCTTCACGGTAACTGGCTGTGTCTGCTCACGCAGACGTCCTACGTGCATCGCAAAGGAAGTTTATTAAGTAAGCCGTCTATAATTACTGTATACATTGTATCATTGCACAGACAGACTTCTCTGGGACAGGGAAGTAGAGCCAAGTTTGAAAGAATGGAAGCCACCCATGTCGGAGCAGTCACTACAGAATAGTCAACTCTCCTGTTCAGTAGAAGGAATCTGGGAATTTTCCAAAAATTTTAAATGCAAAATGGTGAGTGTTAAGGCTGTAGTAGTTCTCATTTAGATATATTGGTTTCTTTGAATGAAATAAACATATTTATAACTGTTTCTTTTTCATTCGACTCATAAGAGCACTCAGTGCCCAATTTACCATTAGGCTGAATAGGCTGTAGTCAAAAGCGTGAGCTTTTAAAAGATGCGATAAATAGATCTTTTTCATTGAAACGTAAGATTCCGCGACCGGATTCAATGTAAAACTGTTTGTCCGGTACAAATCGCATCTCAGTAGACATAACTACCAACGTTTCGGCCATCTTGTCGTGACCTTCTTCAGGGTAATGTCAATGTAGTTCAGACATAAGTCGCCGTCGTACGACTCTGACATTGTCTTGAAGATCACAGCAAGATGGCCGAAACTTTGGTAGTTATGTCTACTGAGATGCGCTTTCTCCCGGACAAACTAGTTTATTGATATTTTTCATGTATTTAATGTGGATGAAGAAAAAAATAAAATTTACCCATTAAATACGGAATTTTCTTTTTCAAAAATGGGGAAATTTTCAATATAATCTTGTTATGAGGTAATATCAATAATTATTTCAGAAATTACACTAAAATTATGGTTCACATACTGGTTCATTATTGTACACTACTGATAACATAAAAGGGTCCATTTATTTTTCTAACTCCCACGCTCTGACCAGTTTTGGATCTGTTAAGTTTGCAACGCCTCCCTCCTCTTGCTTTCCCTTCGACAGGGGAAGTTTCGTTCGACCAATCGTAGGTCTATTTGAAACGGCTCCCATATTTTGCAGACTAATAGTACCGCTGGTAAAATGTAACGAGATAAAATGTTTCATTACACCGCTATTAAAGAAATATTTTGAATTTTTTTTGTTATACACATTTTGGACTTCTGTAAAAAAAATATTCTGTATGTTCTTGACTTCAATAAACTTTACCATTCTCTATATTTAAACGACATCTCGAGATTCGTTGTCTCGAGAGGTCTTCATAGGCAATGTAAAAGATTTTAGACTTTCTGTAAAAAACGTTTGCGTAATACTGTGATAAAATATAGTTTTTAACAGAATTTGAATATAATTGCAAGATATCGTATGGAATTGGTATAATTCGAATCACAAATTACTTATAAATATTCCTATAATTTCTTATATTTATACAGTGAAGTAAAGAAATCAAATCTCATTGCCTACAAATGATGTGTATTGTCGAAAGTAATTTCACATAATTTGCGATTCTCTTAAGTTTTTCATATATGTGATAAGGAATTAAACAAATATAGAAAACGTTTGTCTCAAATATGAACTAATAACACAAAATTTTAATTCTCGAGTTATAAATAATATAAAACTACTTAAGGAACAAATAAATTCAAAACTGGTCAGAGCGTGGGACTTAGAAAAATAAATGGGCCCTTTTATGTTATCAGTAGTGTACAAGTAGGTTCCTGCAGTGTCACATAAATGGCAATGTTCAATAGACTGAACTTAAGTATAAAACATTAATGGGCAAAAAGAAATATAATGCAAATAATAAAGTTTGCGATGTATAATATAAAACAAATAATATGAATAATATAAAACATATCATAAATATAAAACATATATTATAAATAATATATGTATATTATAAATAACGTACATTTTAAATTGAGAAGTATAACGTATACTGCAAAACACAAAAAAAGGTTATGCGACAGTCAAGTCCCTGGCAAAACGTAATGTAACCAGATACATTAAAAAGACTGTTTCATAGTCAAAATTTTATAATTCGTGACAAAATTTACAAATACAGAACAATACTAAAGAAATTGGACTTCTTACTACCTCTACGTAACGTAAGGTAATTAGAGATGGGATGACAGAAATATTTAACACTCTGACAGTGCAAGAATCAACAGGTAGAATATTGAACCAGAAAAATCTCTACACTCTTGACTACTCGAAAGTTAATATTATTAATGAAAATAATTTGGTCAAAGCTTCTAGCTTTCATCAAAGCTTAAAGAACACAAAACACAAGCCACAACTCAAAAAGATAACTTACATCACAATGCAAAAGGATATGCCATTTCTCACGCGACTGATTTTTCAACACGACTTTTTATGTTCGCTCAATGCAATGTAATATTGTCGACGTAGACTACTTCGAAATATATTCAACAATGTACAAAAATTGCTTCTGATTAAAAAGAAACAATTGCAAGATCTGATAATGATATGAATATTTGTTAATGTGCAGTGGTACATAAATGTACCGGTAGGACTTTTTTTGTGGGGCTTTAGGGCTCATGTCGACATCACAGGTCAATGGAGCCCGAAAACCTCGTATGGGTAGAGAAAATGCAGTTAAGCACTAGGTATGACTCTCCCCGCGTGTGGGACTCGCCGAATGACTCAACCATACCCACTAAAAACCCTCCTGAATTACAACACACCAAAACATATATCAAAACCAAATATCAAAACATCAAATGAGGGGGGGACAAAGAATAAGGGGGGGGCAAAAAATGAGGGGATGGACAAAAAACGAGAGGGAAGAAAAAAATGAGGAAAATGAAAGATAACCTGGCATTAAAAGCGTCGGGATCGAAAAGAACAAGAGGTGACCAAGGAAGGTCAGGAAAGAGAAAGGAAGGAGTCTCGCACAAGTAAGTGGAAGCAATGCCAGACTAAGCTCGGGGCCCCGTGTTCGCCTAACACGTACTTACTAGATGTAAGTCCCCTGGGGGGCCGGTAGGACTTAATGGGCTAAAATTTAATAAAGGACAAATGGATGAAGTTATGACGGCCGAGAGAGGTGAGTCACGTCTGTAACATCGAAGGCGAGTGGAAGAAATCGTTGCCACTTACGGAAAGAGGGACGGTCTAATATCTCACATGCACACGCACCATTTGAAAATCTTGAACGTGAAGCGTCATTTCGACTGAACGGTACCAACTCATCTACGTAACATCTCGCGACCACTATTTCATGCCGGTGTCTTATCACAAGCTAGTCTCATCATACCGATATTGACTGCGTTTCTAAAATAGTTAAATGAAAGAATGTTTAAATAAGGGTTTGTCAAATTTAACGTTGCTCACTTTTGTGTCAGTCACTCATTAAACTCAAGAACAAAAGTGAAAATTAAATAATTCATTGTAAATAGTAAAGCATACAAAGGAGAAGGGCTGCAAAACAAAGTTATCAGCCTAGGGCGCCTGAACCTCTTAAGTCGGGTCCTGATAGGGCCGGCGTTTAATATATGGATACGGTTCACTGTTCGAAGAGAAGCGCCTCTCCTACGAACGAAGCAGTGTGGGAGCGTCCCTCACCACTACACTCAAGCTCTGGTGTGACATAAAATTTCCTTCCGTCGTGATATCGCACGACTCGTGAACATGAAGAGCAGGAAGAGGTGCGGGTTCCTCTCTGGTCTTTATGGAGTTTTGACGCAAATTGAGCAGTTGAGTCGAAATTTATAAGGCGACTTCTCCTATTACAGTGTCGCCTCACATCCGGAAGCAGAGGAGCGGCGGGTCATTTATAAATAACTGATCTTTTATAAACGTGACGCTACGTAATATCTTTGATTTGAGATTTTATGATCCTATCTTGAATTTCTAAAGGAGGTGAAGAGCGTATGATTTCTAAGTGATTTCATTAGAAAAAGTAGTTTCAATGTTAGGAACGTTCGATAAGTGTGAATTTCATACAATGAGCTAAATAAGTATTTTTGGTTGTCGATTACGACTATATTATTTTTTGATTGTGGTTTTTGTAAATGGAAATGTAACATGCTGTTTCTTTTGTAAATGGAAATGTAACGTATGCTCACCTCGCGTGACGGTGTGAATTCATATTTCTTGTATTTATCATCAACTAAAAGTATTAAAACTATATAAAGCTTTCCACGAATGAAGTCTCTGAAACCATTTTTTCGGACTTATTTTAAACGCTTAGTTCGTTCTAGTTCAACCGGAAGATTTAAAAAAATTATCGATAAATTACGTACGTTAAAACACACATTAAAAGTTCACACAGAACCATACCACACTCATTTTACTTAAATGCACGACAATTCACCAAACAAGGCAAAAGAAATAATTTATTGGTATGGAGGCTCAAAATTCACGCCTGAAAAAGTACCCCCGGCGATAAAGAATGTTTCCTTACATTATTTGCAATCTCTATTGATCAATATCTAACCTGGTTGTATAAACAATAAAGTCGTCAAATTTTTTCTCGAATTTCGTAATGCAAGAATGTTTAAAAAGATATATAAAAACACAACCATTACAAATGATAAAAATCGCAAGAAAGTTTTTAAAAAGCAATCGACATCGGGATTCAAGAACTGCGGAAAGTATATTCTAGTAAATCACAGTTGATTAACATCAACCATACATGCGTCCGGTAGAGTGTAAATTTTATAACACCTATCGTGATAAACATATCCATGCAATACTCGTCAATAAACATAATTCCCTAACAATGGGTTAACAAAGTATATCAAATGCAAGAGTTGATTTAAGGGAAGACGCAACGGATCCCTAATTATAGTCATATTTCATAGAAATATTGTAATATTGTAAATGTTAAATCAAATACGACAGTGACCTACCTCTAAGGAATGTTGATGGTACAACTTAAAGTATAATTCTCTTGGGGACAAATTTATCGTGGTACATAGATACGCAATCCCACACTTGTGAAAGAAATGTTGCTATTATGTACAAGGTGACAGAAATCTCAGTGCCTTTTCTTTAATTAACTTTCGGACTCATTCCGTATTTCTCTGCAACCAAGCCTGAAAATCCTTTAGACATTTGATTAAAGTAAATGATTTTGAGAAGTCCCAGAACTTACGAGATAGTGGTTATAATGTACACGTTACACACCACACACTTACAAATATTATCAACATACTCAAAACATATCAAGTTATATCAGTTTTTACTTTCCAACAAATTTCAGACGGAAATGTTTTATCGGAAGCAATAATCATTAACTTATGAAATGAAGCAGATTTTTACAAATTTGTAACAAATTAGGTTAAATATAAACCAATTGTATGCTTTCAACCCTAGAGTTTATAAACTTTTTATAAAAATGTTTATAAAAAAAGAGTTTATAAATGAAAGAAATGTAGCTTCCATTGTATTTAATGTACATTTGAAGTGATGTAACTCGCACACTACTAAATTTACAGGTTTGTTCCCAGGTGAGTTAAAACTTATCAAATACATTTTATTCGCATAAAAAAGATCAATTAATTTTTTTAATCTCCAGAAATGCCCCAATCATTCGAATTTATTAATCTCCGAATCTTGAAGATTGAAACTTGAGTGATGCGTATAGTTCAAGGAGGTCAACGCCCAACGGGTCTCCAACGCTTTCATGCGATATTTCCACCCTGGATACTTGTGTACGAGTCATGCGTTGTAATACCTCACGAGCGTATCGCTAGGAGAAGTGTCTGTATTGGAAAACAAATCACATGTTATAGCACTAAAAGAAACGTCGCATCGCTAAACACGAATAGTACTTACGGTGAAGTGGAGGAGGATGTTGACGGTTCAACACAATGACAACGCACCGATTACTTCTGAATGGCTAATAGATAGACCTTTGTTTATAAGACACATGCCTATTTAGTAGCTTTAGTGGTTCGTGTGATATAATCGACAATTTTCACGAATTATGAAAATTCGAGTGTAATTTTGAATCCATTCATACACGTCTAAAATGTTCTAAAGGGAAGTCCATGCTTATTTTAACTCTTTTTGGCTATAACTGACTGAAAAAAACTTTCATTGCTGTAATATAATTACTTATTTTTAAAGTGAAGTTCGAGTACAAGAGAATAATGAAAATCCCAGATATGCTAGTCAGTGGCGGATCTAGACCATAATCAAGGGGAGGGGTGCTATATTTTATAAATATTATAGTGATTTTGTGTTTTAATATTATACATCAATTCATCAAATAAATAATTAACAATTTATTAAAGTGACCAAATTCATTAATTGTTTAAAATGGCAAAAACATATTAAAGGATAAAGATACATTTCATCTATATTATCAACTGAAAGTTCAGGTCCAATGAGGGGGGCTATAGGCCCCTTAGCCTCGCTCCCCGTAGATCCGCCACTGGCTAAAGTGAGTCGTGGGGTTGAATGAGTTGGGAAATGTCCATTTGCGCCGATATCGAGACATGCAGGGTCCCTGGAAATATTGTTTTCTTTCCCCCTATTCTCCGTTTCGTAACTGACAGTTAAAACTGAAACAAATAAAGTTTCACTACATTTAAAATATTAACAAAAGCAGCAACATATTATTTTCTTTGATTCCCAATCGTATTACATTTGTTTCATAAGAAGTGATCAATTTCCGTTTAGTTTGTCTAGAAAATAAATATTTTTCCTTACTGCACAATTCAAAAGTTTATGCTGCACAAATGCTTGCTCGTACTGAACAAGGAGTGCTGTATAAAAAGGTCCTGCTTTAATATCTATCTTCCATAATTGTCATAGGAGCAGAGAGAAAACTATGCACAGAGATGAATTTAAAGTTTATTAAAAATTTTGAATTATTTAACAACACGTTTCCTTTATCACAAAGTTTCATTTCGATATGCCCTGTCCTTATTCTGCTAATCCTCTAATTGTCTCTGATTTCGCTGTACACCTACACTGTTTATCTTCGCAGTGATCCGGAGGGAGAGATCGAACACTCCCTTCTCCTTCCTTTACGTTTCGCTCTTCGTTCGAGTCTCCCGTAAAGTGGCCGCCTTCGAAGGAAGCTCCATCGCCAATTAGGCAACGCATCGGTGATAGCGGCTGGAGGCTGGCGGAGGCCTGGTTAGCAAACTCTTAGTAGCAGGTGAAGTTACTCGCCCTCGGCGCACGTTTAATGAGACTCGAACAAAGATTCGATTACACCTTCCGGCTCCACCCGACCTTTGCCCCTCACCCTCGCTTGCCCCCTGACTCTCAGTCTCCAACCTTCACTGTCAGGCTTATTCTAGTACTCGGGTCGAGGACGTCTTGAAACATCTGTAGTCAGCATTCTCCACAGCGGATACGTTCTGCGTCATGGTGGTTCGATAGGTGTTCAACTAGGTTCTTGGGTCAAGTCGACAAAAAGTGCATCTTTCTTGTCCCATTAGTGTTTCATATCGGTTACTGATATATAAAATACTAGCTGATTACCCGGCGTTGCTCGGGATTTTTCTTAGACTTTTCTTTTACTCAGGAAAAATATAATCTATCTATACTGTAAGATCAAAATACTTTTACTAACTGATTTTTTAAAATATATATAGCATCCTCATTTTTCAAATTCATAATAATACAAATTAATACAAAACTTGATTGTATACACTACACTATCTCAAGGAAGCCGCGCTGCTCGAATTATCGCTTCCGAGGCATGATGTGGCTGCACCATCTCATTAAAATTCTTGCAAAATCTAACCTATTCATCCAAATTTCATTGTTTCAAGACGTGTTTTATCTTTGTTAAATGCACAAAGCAAATAATCCATTAAATTTGATCAAGACTGATTTTTTCCTTCCTAAATTACTCTCTCAAATTGAAGTATTTTAACACTTTTAATATTTTAACTATTTAAAAAAATGTTTTTTTCGATAATTTAGGTTAATTTATGTAGACAGACATATGCTGTCGCGGACTTTTTCTGTAGAACTCTATAAGACAAAAATATTGCCATTCATAGTTGTCACCTATCTTTAACTATTTAGGCAACGTAAGCAAATATGACTCTTTTTTCCCAAATTTCTCGACATTTATTTACAAAACACATATTTATCTTTCTTATCACATATTTTAAAAATAAAAGTTAGCCTATGTTCATCCTATGCTCATCAACCTTCTCCTTGGCAAATAATATCGGTTCTAAGGTTTAGTTGTGATCAGGTAGCAAACCGACAGATAGACACACATTTTCGCGTTATCCATTTATATATTAGTATGGATAAACACTCTATACCATGGTATATATTTCTTAAGTTGCAATATTCAAGTAGGCGATAGAATATTTGTCTTTTATGCCAAGTCCCATTGAATTATTCCTCATAAATTCATTTGAAAAATATTTCTTCACAACAAAAATATAAAGTTATGAAAAATCTTTTTCTTTTTAAAAGAAAATATCTTTGTTAAAATCAATCGATAAATCAAGACACGAAGGATTTTCTTCCTCCATTTATTCCCCTTTAACCGTACTCATTAGAAGTTAGAAGATAATTTGGGTGTGTTAGATACACGCAAGGGCTTGGAAACTAGGACACGACTTTTTGAAAATTCGATCCTCCAGAAAATTTTCCTTTCAAATTCAATTTTAGGAGCGAGAAGCAAGAGAAAATAAATGAAAGAAATTTTCAGGAATTTTTTTTAAATACTCCTCTTCAGTTCAACATCACACAAAGAGGGAAAATAATAAGAATTAATGCAATTGCATGACTACTTCTCCGGATAGTAAGTACACAAAAGAACGAGACAAGATGTGAAAACTCAAGCCAAGGAAAAGACAGATGATAATCGTGGTATAAGCGGACGCGTCGGAACCAGAGGATCCAGCTGCCTTCCTATTCATGGTTTATGGTTCTTGTTTATGGTGCTGTGTACGATTCCAGTAGGACAACATCCGTATTCTCTTGACCTCAATGCAGCTCTTTATGTTCATTTTTTTTAAGAAGTCTAGGTAGCCTCAACCTATACTAAAAAAACCTCAACCTCTCCTAAGCACTCCACGTTCTTTTCACTTTCTCTGTCATTCCTTGTAAATACGACCGTCTCCACACTCGTTTATATCCTTCACCTTTCAATGTATTGTGCAGTACAAATGGAGTAATGCAGAAATTGAACATCATTTCATGAAATTGGATTGGATCACAAGACACATTTTTATCTTCCTTCCCCGATAAACTGGAGGAAAAATATGGAGTGTTTAGTATAATATGTCTTTTTTTGTATATTCGTCAAAACACGCACAGTTTTATTCCACATTATTTTAAACTTTTCAGCCAAATACATATAGGGCTCTCTTTAACACCTATCAAATGTACCACAGAATAAGACGTTCTAAACACTATGAAAATTCGGTCACTAGATGCATTATATGACAGTTCTTATAACAAATTACATTATTAAACTTCGTCAGAAAATCATATTCACAAGATAGCAGTTTTATTCTCTAGTTCGGTAAAATAGGAGTTGGATTATAGCTTTCAACTCGTCTACCCATTAAAATGTATGTCGTATAGATCACGAATGTTTGGCATATCCTACATTCGTGATCTTCTGAAACGGATCTTCTGACACAAGAAAATCGCAGACGCACTTACAGTAATGTAAACAAATCGGATCATATTCGCTGGCGCTGGTTGAGCGGGAAAGGTAAGTAATATAACAAAGAACAGAACGAAATGGCGTTTCAAAACTATTCATATGAATTCAGGGTCGGAATGTGTGTTGAATTAGGTTCTGGCCTCCACCGAACATCATCATCCCCCTCCCCCTCTGCAGGCGGTAATTTCTCGTTTTACCCCAAACTGTGCGAACACGAAGCGAACTTGGAGAACTGAACAACTGTGTCCTGTATTTTTCAGTAAATAGTGTCNTCTTCTGAAACGGATCTTCTGACACAAGAAAATCGCAGACGCACTTACAGTAATGTAAACAAATCGGATCATATTCGAATATTCTCAGAAATTACCTCGGTGCGGAGGACTCGCCGCCGGTAGAGTTTTGAGTGAGCGTTCTTAGATCCGATAAACTACCTAGACGTCATTTTAATGCAGTATAAGAAGCTTCCACCTATTTGACTATATTGTAAAAAAATTACTAGTGACCAGGCGCCTTTCACTGAAAGTAAGGGGCATTTGCCTGAAAAACTGAGAACATTCATTTTCACTCCTAAAACCATGCCTCAAATCCTCTAAAACGGCGCGACATACGGAAATCCTGTTTAGCAATCTGTATGCAGAATTAGCCCAACAATTAAAATGCTTATATTCATATTTTCGAAATTTTGAATTTAAAAACCGGAAGTGGAGGGCAGCGTGTAAATGAAGTCGTAATGAGCTGTCCAGAAATAGGCTTCTATTCCCAACGCATTCAAAATCAAATCTCAAGTTTGGTTTTGATGCATTAATTTGTTCGTGAGATATCGTGGGAACAAAATTCTTAACAAACATACGCAAACTACATTAAATATCATCGCCAAAATTTGAAAATACACTATCCTGGAACTAATTCGTAAAGATCCGAAGATAACCCGATTTTTAAAAAAATATTCGACCGTAAACAATATCTCTCTTATACATTCTGTATGATCGGAAATTTTGTATGATTTCACATCTCGTTAGCCGTGACGCAATGCACCAATGGAGACAAGGCGCGCCTTCATTCGCAAGTGAGCGAGTGGGTGCTGATAGGTTATCGTCGCCATGGCAGCTGGAGCTCCCACGTCGAGCCCTCCGGGTCAGAGCGAGCGAACGTCGCCGTGCCGTGCGTGGATCGGGTTCCTCCGCCCCACCGCAGTCACCGCTCTGCGCTGCGCCCGTGCGGGGCCCGAACTCTGCGGCAGCGTACAGCTCAAAGCGCATGCGCCAACACCGAAGCGAATGGGCGTCAGCGTTGCTGTTTCAGCGACCATTCTCCCGACCGAGTACTCGTCGATATTTTAAGGTGCGTAATGGTCGGTTGAACACACCTCGCAACGGTGGCAAATGAGCGTGCTATTAATTCGAAATGGTTCTCAGAAACGTAAAGCGATAAGTTGAAGCACTTCATTCCGTTGACTGATGGAAAACGATTATGGTTCAAACGAAGGTTACAAACAATGAAATGAATCAAAAGACGAAGGTTAAAACATTGAAATAGGAAGTACATATAAGTTTATTTAGGAAGTAAAAAATATATTTTTATAGTCCAAAAATAGCAAACACTTCGTGTTAAGGTAAAATACAGCCAACATATCGCAATAAGAAATTATGATATAATATTTCACGATTATTTACTTATATGGCATCAATATTAGATATATTAATTTGGTATCATGTTTATCAAAGACAAATAAATAAATAATTACTTACGACCTTTTTTTGGATGATCAATTTTTATTGTGTTCTGCTACAACACAACGTTTTGACTCAAGATTGGAGTCGTCGTTACGCCACTGTCATTAATGTTTTATGAAAAAAATAATAAGTAAGAACACTGGCCTGCAAAATTTGGATTGCTGGAAATTATTTTAAAAATTTCAACCAATAATAAAAATTAGTTTATTTTTATTGATTTCAAATATACCCATTTTTCTGGCAAGTAACGAAAGACTTAGGTTACAAATCAGTCACGAAATGTTGAATAACTTTTTATATGTTATACTCATTAACACACAATTACCTTAAAAATGAAATTGAAACAAAGATTATAAAAATGGTTTGAGATAAAATTAGTCTCAAAAAATAGCTCACCATTACAAGTTTCGGTATTTTCCTTTCCTCCTCAAAGCTTTTTTTTTTTTTTTGTAATGCTTCTCCTATCAATAATGGTAGGTTGCTCTGTGTAACATCCAGAAATGGTTAGCAGACATAATGACGTTCCATATGCTTTGGTATCAGCGTTCCAGTACCTTTGTGATAGACATTTTCCTCCTATTCCTCACTAACATCACCAGCAAGGTTATCGGGAATATAGTTGAAATGTGGATGGAGGAAATGCACTTTCAAACTCATTTCACACCACATTTTTTTCAAACAATGCCAACATGTTTCCCACTATGCACTGAGAATTGGCGTCCTTATAGTTTTCTGTACAACTTCCTTGAAAGCTATCCATGGCTCTTTCTGAACTTTTTCCATTTTTGTTGCACATACTTAATCTCTGCAAAATTTGTGAATGTCTGGACGAACTTTCAGTTTTGCATTTTATGATGGCGGAAATTTTACATTTGAAACATTCTCTATATTTGGCAAGGCCTTCACGAATTGTTTCATTAATCCGAGCTTAATGTGAAGTGGAGACCGGAGAAGTTCCTTCGGATCAATCAAACTATTGTGAATTGAATTTTTGCTTCCAGGTTCTAGATTCATTGCCAAAGGACATTTTCAATCCAGTGCTGGTCTCTACCTCGGCTGTAGAAACAATCTACCGTTCTCATAAAAGCAAGAATTTTTTTCTAACATCTCCGAGAAGAATGGAAGTAACTTTCAAGTCAACACATATGATACATCCATGATCACTGCATTTTCGTTTGTTTCGTTTTTTGAACCAGCGCCAAGTACTCTTTGCATTTCTTGAAACGGACATGCCCTACAGGTATATTGAAATGGACATACCCTACAGATACCCACGTATTTTGCCCTTATGGAGAGGCACTGCTGTGACTTGGCTTTGCCGGGTCAACGAAGAGTCTCGTCTTGATCGTAAGAAGTGCTTAATTTCTCTCATTATCCCGGAATGTTGCTACCGCAAACTACTTTACGTTCTGTAGAGAAATATAGAATGCACTCTGGTTCATCTGCACCTCGAAAAAGATAGTCCAGGGGCAAATACTTTCTTTTCCATTAACCACGAGCCGCAAGCTCCTCATAATTCAATTAACCCTAGTCTCTGATGTTCAGCACAGTATATATAAAAATCTTAGACTCGTTGCTACAAGCAACATCCACTAAGTCGTCACCAGAATCCGAGCCATTTTTCTCAGGGATGGCAGGAGAATTAAGAGATTCTGGGGGACGGATATATATCTCACTGATGAGGAATAAGGTGTATAGCTAATGGCAGACTTGGACAAAAGATCGTATTCTTATTATTAAGATTGAAGCCACATTCATGTGTCCGATGCACGAAAATGATCCATTTCAGAATGTGACCCCAACTGTAGAATCTAGAGGTGGGTAGGTGCAACTGGAACTCTGTCTTGCAACTGCGGAGCAATGCAACGAAATCGTTACCGCTCCTACCGCAGACTAAACAGTTCCATTTGGAACGGGCTTGCTGTCGTGTTGTTGCAATGAACCGAACAGATCCACTTGGAGCAGTTTCGCTCTCGCCTCGTTGCAACGGCGCAGCTCGGAGCAGTCTTGTTCTTCTCGCATCATTGCAACGGCGCCACGTGAATCAGTCTTGCATAGCCGGAGCATACTGGAATCGTTCGATAGTGATGACGTGGCATCCACGTGTGTTCGTTCAACTACACATTGACCTCTGAATGAAACTGTTTGTCCAGTCATGGATTACAGATTGCAGCACACGTTATCCGATAACACAGGACAAGAAACAAATAATTGGACTGTCCCAAAGATTAACACAATGTATCCTTATAAATTTTGACGCGTTGAATTCGAAATTCAGAATTGCTCCATCACCCCCCAAGTATTTTTTTAAATTAGTATTTACTGTGTTTGAGGGTGGTTTATTGGGATTTAAAAAATAAATGGAGGAATTAGGGTCCCTGATTCAAATTCAACGCGTTAAAATACATAGGGGTACATAGGTCTCGTCTTTAGAATAGACCATTTTTTTGTGGGTCTGAGTAAACAAAATAAATTAACGTTAATCTTCATTTCATAACTATTCATGGAGGTAAAGATGCACATTCCCTGCAATTCTTGACAAAGTCATATCGTTTAAATAGAAATAAAGACACACTCGTTACAATAGCCCATTTCAGAGGAACCGAGTGCAACTGTCGTGACAATTCGTCGCAACGGAACTGTTTAGTGGAGCTGTCGCGGATCCGTTGCAACTGCTCCCTCCCGGAGCTGTCTGACACACCTTTAGTAGAACTCTAACCGTAAAATTTTTTTTCTCTTACGCGAATGTACCAACACCATCGACTTTAATTCCATTCATCAAAGAAATATATGGCAATAGTCTTTTTGTTTAAGAAATCATTTTTTCACGTATTTCTGTTTAACCATTCAGTATCGTTGGAGACTATATGTCTCATCCAATCTCACTCAATGTAAAGCAAAGAAACAAAAACAAACCCAGAAATTTCTTCAAACGAATCATAGAACTTTAGAGAAAATTTTTGTGGACGCGCATCAATTGTGCAGGAAAATGCCTCAATTGGGCAGAGTTCCCTAGAAAGATTTCCTCAATTGCGCAGAGACCGAGGCAGGTAGTCAGAACAAGAAAAGTATCTGTTAATATCCATCCTCACGCCAGTCTGAGACAGTGTAGAGCAAATACTATTGGACCATTCTACTACTATTAACGTCCATTATGTAATCTCATTAAATAAACAGTTAAAAACTTACGACCTTTTTTCTGGAAGAATAATATTTTTATTCAGAACTCACAACGCTTCTACGTGGATTTATTATTACTTGATCACCTGACGACGGCGTTAATCCACGTCGAAACGTTGAGAGTTCTGAATAAAAATATTATTATTCCAAAAAAAGGTTGTAAGTTTTTAACTATTTACTATTGAACCATATTACAATAAAAGCACCGACTCTTTTTACAGAAATTTGCAAAAGAACCCTTGCTGCTAAGAAGGCGTTCAACAAGTCAGTTGTGCTAGGGCGCCGTGGCTCTTTTAAAAATAAAGATTCGGTTTGAATTAAGAGTTTTTCCGCACTTGGCTGGTACTCCATGAATAGAAGCAACCTAATCTGACATGTCGCTAAACTGCCCAATAATGAAATGAATTATCAATTTAAGTTCCTTTTAGTTATACATTTCTCGTCAATACTGGTACGCATACAACTTACATTCACTTTAAGAGTTCAAAAAATTTTAAAGAGCCAACAATGCATAAAATAGTGTAATACCCAACGTTGGAAAATCTTAACAAATATTTAGAAAATTACGTTATATGTCTCAGAAATTAATCGCATGGAACCACATGGAAAGTAATTTGGTTTTATTCCCAGATCGTAAAATGCAAGACATGGTATACATATAAGACACGCGATTCTATGAATCCCGATGTCAGGGAATGTCGGTTTTCTGAGCAATTGAGGTAAATCTTTCTACCTGACCCAGGGATTCTGCGCAATTAATGCCCATCCATTTTGTATGGTATATCCCCGGAATAAACAGTCAAAAAATTAAAAGCAGCTGTTTACTGTTACGTTAATTTCAATGGAAAGTTCAAGTTTCACGAATTCCTCTATGAAGAAGAATGTTTGTTAGTTTGTTTTTTGTTTTTGTGCGAAACTGCAAGTGGTACAATAAATCTGATATTACGCAATTAATGGTCTTACATTTAAATTTTGTTTGCTTTTTTCTTCAACAAGAAATGTAGAAAATAATATAAAGCTATTCTAGTTAATAATGTAAATAGTAATTGTAAAGCGAATGCACGCTATCTCTGGGTACTTTCTCAATATAGTAAACCAGAGACTTTTGAGCTAATTCTAAAACGTTTATTCTATACGCACAGCCGAGTGTTGTGGCCGTGTATTCGTAGATATCGTTGGTTGAAGTTTTACGACGATAGTAATAGACATTGAATCAGGAGCTAGTAACGCTTACCCACTCGAGGACATTAAAATAAATTTTTGATTATTTGGCATAGCCATTCCACGAGGAAAAACATAAAATGTGTCGAGACCATTTCTTCGTCAGACAAGTAAGAACGCCTCATCCTAGAAGAAGTAACGTCGCCATGTCTTCTTGCGTACGTCAATTATATCGTTACACTTATCACGCTTTCCTTTTCTGTTGGAAACCGAACTGACCATATCGTTAATTATTACTTTTTTCTTCAAGTTAAGAGGATTTCATTTCAAACATTTTATGCCAAATATGAGAGAGAAGCAAATTTATATCATGGTTTTAAATCTCATTCTTTTGAATATTTGTCGTACGTCTATAAACATTTATTCTGAAGGATTTTCATCAGCAATTGGGTAGAACAATAGTGTTTTATTTCAATCTCATTGGTTGTTTCCTCCTTACCAGATGATGTACCTTCCAGACCTCTCCGAACTGATCATACATGGATGAAAAGGTGAATGATGATGTTTATATGAGATGGAATAGGGAGTAAGTCTCGAAAACCTGTCGCAATTCTATTTTGTCCACCATGACCACTGGGATGTTTAATCTACTGTCCTCAAAAAGGACCACTCAGAAAAGAAACGCGTTATTTTATTGTTAAAATCTTTTAGCCAAGAAAATATCTTGAGTATAGTTCTCTCTATATCTTGTGTTTAATATATTCTTCTCTAATTTAAATAACATTTTCTAAATTTTGGAACAAAACCTATTATGTTTCTTTCTGCTTATTTCAAATTTTTCAACAGCAAAACTTGGGAGAAATTTATCAAAGGAAAATATGTCGTGAAACCACCAGAAGTTTCGCTTCTCAGTAAAGACTCGAGGTTGATGTAAGCCTGAACTTGAACATAAGTGACATCTACTTCTTATCATAAATTCCCTTCACGTGAGGCGCATACCCTAAGGCTCCAGGTGTTTGGTGTAAACATAATTTAAGTGAATCGATTGCTTAAATTAAGCTATGTTAATAATAAAGACAAAATGAAAGGGATTTGAGAATTATCTTTTGGATTCACAATAGCATTTGAAAACAAGGCTGGCGCCATACGAGCAGTAAAAAGGGGTAAAATATCGCTCGACTCATTCCTTGACGACGGACGACAAATTGAGAGCGGGAAATATGAATACGAAGGCGCGGATATTACTTCTAACATTCACTAATTTTCAAATGAAGTACGATGAATTTGAATTCTGATGTACAATGGGGGAAAACCATAAAATTGCTCGGTGAGAAAATAAGAAAATTTGATATATAGTTTTGGGTTCAATTCGCAATACTTCATCGAAAATTCCTCTTTGAAATTTTCTCCGTGTTATACTCCACTAATGTTTTTGGTAACAAAATGGAGTTAGAAAGATCCAACATTTTTAGTTTTATTAGCGATGTATTGAAGTGTGCGATTTGACGAGTTCGGGAATAAATTGCAAAAGCTGGATGACGAAGTTTTATATCAGACTTTTTGTATCATATTAAACGTAAAGTACAAGTGGTTTTTGTACCAAGATCTAGCAGGAAATAATTTAATATCAAAAATATTTGCAATTTCATAAGAGAACGCCATCCAAGCGGATACATAAATATAAATAGACTCAGCAGTCTTATGTACTGGTTGTCCGAAGGAGAAAACAAAGTTTGGTGTCTCTGTCTCTCTCGCGCATCGACTTGCGGGGAACTGGTTCCCCTTCTCTGTCTGCTGACTGCAGCACACGTCATTGCGCACTTTCCCTCCTTCCCTCCTCCAAGCGGGTGTGCGAGAGAGGGGGCGACAACTCACAGTATCCTCTGTCTTATGTTATCGCGGAAAACCTAAAACATATACCGCTGAGTGTATATGTACGTATACGAGTCCACGTCGGGAGTAAAATGAGCGCAGCAGCGTTTTCATTCGCGCATACACGCACAAGAACCAACTTTGAAAATTTTTGGTATTATTCATAATTTCTTTTATTATTTTGTTATTATGTGTTATGAACGTTCATATAATTTTAAAATGGCATATAAAATGAAAAACCTAAGAAAAAGGTACTAGATGTCCAAAATAAAACTGATGAACTAAAATTTTTCACGATGCACTACATTTAGTACTAAATTGTAAATGTGGCGAGAGTTCTGGTCTCGGTTAGTATGTGAGGAGTGAAGTGTGGTTCAGAACAAGTACAGCCGTGGATACAGAGATCGCCACCCTGTCGCCGGTCGTTGAGCCCTGAAACAGGACGTGACGCGTCCGAGAGAGCACGTGCGTTGCCTCCTCCTCCACGCATAAATAGCGCACCAGTACTTACAGGCGGAGAAGCGGGCGCCGTAGCGCCGGAGCACGTGCTATGTATTGCTTCCCTCCACAACCCTCACAGAAAGACAACATTTCATGATTATTTGAAATTATACACAATCTTCCTTTTTTTCTTTGCTTTTTATTCGCTTCCAGTCAATTCGAGTTATCGTCGATACTGACATACTGCTAAGATCAAATTCCTAAAAGGATTCCACCTCGATTTTGAGATGATACACATTAACTTTTAATTTGAAGTTATGTAATTGGTAAAACATGTGAATTAAATATGAATGTATATAAATCAATAATACATTTTAGAACGAATGTGATTGAAATTAAAATCAATTATTAATTGTAGACAAAGTAAACAACCAATAACGTATTCTATATCATTTCTTTGCGGATGAGAAAAGAACAAAAACGAGATAACAGATATTTCTTTTGGAGGGAGCGGTGAAAGACTTCTTGTGAAGGAGGGGGGAGGGGTGGATATCCAAGATTTTGCAATTAGAGATCGAGCATGTGAATGAAGCTTATTTCGTATTTGTTTCTCTTTAATGACGAATTATTTACGACTTTAAAAGCGAAAATAAAATAGTAATTGTTTAAATCATTGGGAAAGAAAACAGACACTCACATCTATCTCCCTGAAATAATACTCGACGAGAAGGATTCACGTGTGTGTACCAAACAAGTATTGGCGCAATTTCAGTTAGCGGAACCGGAAAGGATTCCACTACTAACTTTTTATAAGCATCGTCTCACTGTCAGGCAATACTGAAAACACCTCATTTTTCACACATCGTAGCTCATAGACAGGCTCACCCGTCCACCCGTGGCCACATGAAACCTACAGCTGCTTCGAATTTTTTCAATAGTCGCTGGGGTCATTTAGGCAATATGTTGCAGGTGTCTTGATGACATTCTGCAAGCCTCTAGATTAATCGAGCACGTTCGTCATCGCATAGGGTAGTGCACGTAGGCTGAGCAGCCTTCTGGGAATTAAAATCACAACTTTCAGATCTTTTATTGATGTACCTACCCTAGGTCAAGAAAGGTTAAGAAGGTCGTCTGTGGAGTGTCAAGTTATTGTAAGATAATCTTAGTTTACGTTGTGTGAGTGACAAAGACAATATCTTTCCGGTGAATAGTACGCAACAAGCGGTCGAAAAGAATAGTAGAGCGCTCCGCCGAAACAGATTGCGACTGACATACTGAGTATACCGAACATCGAGTGATTTGCCATACCAATTTTTGTGTGGTTCACTGAGCAAGAACAGTCTTTCTAAACATTAAGTCCACATTGAAAAGTGCTTTTAAAAATCTCGGAAAAGAGTGATCACTAAAATACATTAGTTGATATCCCGGAGACGATACTTTTCTGAATAGGTAATGAGAAATTCTGAAAATTCAAACTCGTTGAATGCCACTTCGCCAGTGGGATTTCCTTTCGTGGGACCCTTTTCTTTCGTCTGTGTCATCAATGACGCATTGATAATACAAGAACCGCAACGCAGCAGAAGTCACCGTCTCTTGCAGAGGTGCTGACAGGAGTAATCCAAGACGAGGATGGACTCTGGTGGCGGTGACAGCTACTATGACGATGGTCCATGATTCGGCCATGACCCTACAAAATGAATGCGTCCATGGGCTAATGGCAGAAATAACCAAACTCTGTTGAGATGTGTTTTGCAAATAATTTTTAATTTTATCACTTTGGGCATTGAAAAGCCAATTTGAAACTGCCTCCTTGCGACCAAGGATCAGTGAACATGCCTGCTGTCTTTCACAACTGTCAATTATTTACTTTCGGTGCAATGATGTACTGTAAGTCCTTCTTTATAGAAAAATTTAATGATATTTTTTATGAAAAATACAATTTGCGTGTAAATTGTTTTGATTTTATCATTTTATCAATGTTTGTCTCCTCTTTATCATACAAACCGAGGTTTTTGTTCTCGTCATAGATTTGAGGTTTTGTTGATGGAATCCCTAACTACGGTAATTATAGAACAAGAGAGCGTCGATTATTCGATCGTTCAATTATCCGAACTGGCATAATGTAATGAAAATGAAAACGAACAAAAAGAGACCAAATAAATGTGCAAAAATCTCGGTATATATGTTCATATATACAACCTGGCCGTAGACAATTCCACATATTTTATTTGTCGTTTATCTTTTTCCAATATCACTAAATAGTACATGGAAATAAAAAATGATTTTATACGAACATGGTTTGTTGTTTTATAAAGACTTTCTTTATCTTTTTAAGTGAATTTTGATTATCCGAATTTTTATTCATCCCAACCATTCCGACAGCCGAGTGTGTTCCGTGGTCAACTTTCCCTCACCAGCGGTCCTTCAGTTTTTCCTTGCCAGAAGAGCATGGCTCAATTGCGTCCCACTTTGGGGGCGGGGAGGAGGAACATTTCTGTGCAGTTGAATGGTATGCAAAACTATATAAACATTTCAACCATTCTGGGATATATGCTTCACAAAAACAATATTTAACTATTCAATTTAACCAATTAATATGTTAGGGGTGTGCATTAAAAATGTAGTCGGAAAATAAAATTCAGCCTGCACTTGTACAGTATGTCATAAAAATGTACGTGACAGTGCGTCAGCGAGCATTCAAAGTATTAAACAAGGATACTCGTTTTTGAGATTTGAAGTATAAATTTCTTCGTCAAATGCAAGTTTGTTCGACTCTGTATGGTCTATATGCGACTCCACATGCGAAAATTGCCAAAACCAGTTTGTCCGGATGGCGGGGCACTGTCATCCTCTTCAAGAGGCAAAGTAATTGAGAAAATGACCATGGGATCTAATCGAAGTAGACCGTTATGGGAAGGGAGGCAAGATGATTACGTTACCTTAATCACGGGACCCAACGCAATGACTACGTTCCTGATATATAAGTTCGGGTAATCGACGCTATACCGAAGTTCTATTATAGTACTCATATTTACATATCTTGTTTTATATGTTGAAACATCACGCATTCTCTTAATGGAACTAAAGTTGCTCTGCCCAATTTTATCTATAATAAAAAGTACACATTTCTCCTACTGTACAAGAATACGCTCTACTGTAGGACTACAAGAAAGAATAGCATAAGAAGTTGGTGAAAATTACTGTTCCGTGATAAACTTGACGCCTAACATTGGGCCAAAACCATTTATGGAACCCTCTAAACATTAGCCATGAGAGGAATCTTTGTCCACGAAGTTGTCTTGTGTGTCTTGACATCTTAATGAGGACACACAAGTTGAGGTCGCCCAGCAGCAGCCTCACTCGCCCCCCCCCTACCTCATCCAACAACCTCACGTCGTCACCGCTGCTGTTGCAGTGCACAGGCGTTCCTCAAGGGTTCAAATTTCGCGACGCACGTGTCTGCTGCCTACCTTCAGCAGCAGCAGCACTGCAAACGAGTGGGAAGGCGCTGCGAATTGATGACATGAGGGATGGACTGATGAGAAGTCGTGGGACGGGTACGGCATTCCACTCAAATAGGGCGGGCGGGAAAAGTTCCTTCATCCATGTTAGTTGGCGCCATAGACTTACATATATTCATAGACTCAACAGTCTTAGCCGTCGGTTATCCGGAGGGGAAAATGGTGAGATTTCTCTGTCTCTCTCGCACATCGCCTTAGGTGGGGGAACTCGATTCCCCTTACTGACTGCTGACTGCTGCTCACAAGTCGTTGCACAGTCCCTCCTCCCTTCCCCTCCAAGCGAATGTGCAAGCGAGAGCGCGACTTCTCTCAGTATTTTCTGTCTCATGTTATCAAGGACAATCTGCAGCTGAGACGGTTGCCTCTATTTATATTTAAGTATATGGTCGGCGCTCCCAAATCACTTGAATGGCTTATTCATTAATATAAAATTCGCTTTCCTTATATCTGATTATTTTCCTGTCTAATATCATGAATCCTAAATGTGACGCAAATATATAATTGAAATTGTTAGAAAAATACTTCGGCATTGTAAACAATGGCCGTGAACTCTTCTTTCGCTTTCAGCAATGAAGAGTGCCAATTATTTAAAATAATTTGAAACACGAGAGAAATTTTCTTGGCTTGGACGAAAACTACAAGCTTTTCACAGCATTTCAAGAAGGATAATACGAGGGTGATGACTTTCTTTGCGAAATATTTTTAAGTTTTTGGATATCGGGTCAGTTATTTGGTTGAATGTCTCTTATAGAACGTCAGAATTTGGGAGTGAGAGGATTCTTCTTTTCTATAAGCCAAGATAAATTTTCTCAAAAGTAAGATCATGCTCTATCTCATTTGCATTCCCAAAAATCCACCATGGTTTTCATTGAAAAACCATCGAGTCATTTTCGAAAAAAAAATCTACAATGATATTAATATATAATCAAAATTAATCTTAATGAATAATATCACAGCCCGTAAAATAAACGAAGGCGTCTGGCTACCTCTCTCACTCTGTCACCAATCTCTCATTCCGAAGTGACCCCGAAGTGCTCCGGAGCAGGGCCCTGAGACATCGCCAAACAACCATTTTCAAGCAATCGCTGTCCTCTTATTTTAAACGAAGATTACACTGCTGTTTCAACATCAATATAGAATGCATGAAAATGGTTATTTGGTATCATTTTTCTCAAAAATTACAGAATACAAAATTAAACTAATGTTTTGTCTTTTACTTACACGGTAAAAAAATAATTCGTCATAGGAATTATCCAGTAGGTGAATCATTCCGGTCGTCAAGAGTAAGGATGTTGCTGTGACAGAAAGGTGATGTGCCAGGGAGCATCTGGGGTTAAGACGACTTGGAAAGAGGGTGTCAGAGTGAAGTAGTCAGATGTCTTTCGATATTTTACAGACTATAGATATCAATACACTTCCAATTTATACCCTCTAAATTAATAATATTGATTTTGAACACACACAAATATTTTACAGGAGTAGTTCCTTAACCTGAAGTGACTCTTCTCACAACAAGGATAACTGTGCAAGCACCCTGATACGATTACAAAGAAATGTGGGATCTAGAATGTGAACGACGTGTCCATATCTGATCAAGAGAGACGCGCAAACAATGAAAAAAGATTCTGATATTGCTTCTACACGCCACTCCACAACTTCAATGTTGAGATTTTATCAATTCAATGTCAATATTTTCATTGAATGTTCCTCGTTACGAATTAAAAGACAACTGAAAATAAAGTCTCTTGTCCAATAAGAGAGTTTAGACATTTTGGATTTATTTTCGTATTAGGATAATATCTCATTCAATAATTTTTCAATAAATTGGCAAAACATTCTATATTTTTTAAAGATTCAAATGAAGCAAAATAAGGACAAACAATAAAATTTACACAATTTGATACTTTACCACACAATTCAATCCGATAACTATAATTTATTACTCGTATAGGAACATTTTGCCTAATGATAAGTTTTTTTTCTCTTGAATGGTAAACAAAAAAATAAACATGACAAATCATTATATTGTATGCAAAAATCATTAGTTACAAAATATATTTGGAACCAATTAGCTGTAGTTCTGGAATTGATCGCCACTTTACGACCAAGATAAAAAGTCTATGGGGAATTATTTCCCGTCAATTTTTTCCTTCCGCGCCCGACATGCCCTGCCAATTTATTGCATCAGTATCTGTCAAGAATAAAAGAGAATTGTCATTTATAAATTAAGTGAAGATCCGAACAGCTACTCTCCACTATCCTACTCGTCTACTTCTACATGTTACAACTGATATATAACTCCCCTCACACAAAGAAACACTCAAAGGTCCCAACGGAGTCATCCCAATAACGGTCTGTAGGTTATTTCGAAGAGGTTTAAATTTGTCCGTAAATAATGGGGTAGGATCCCAAAGCTGCCGTAAACAGAAAACCAGGAACACTATGCTGCACACTGAAAAATTATAAGTTTGTAAAAGGAAAGACAAAAACTCCATTGTGGGCGAGGCGGAGAATGTACGCGAAGCTGACCACTCCATGGTGAAAAATAAAGTAAGAAAATTGGCCAAGAAATCTTAACAAAGTTGGGACGAAATAACGGATGGGTGCAGTGGCCAATCTAGACCGTAATCAAGGGGGGCAGCGTTTCTGTTGTAACTGGGGAGCAAATTTGTTTAAAAATTGTGGTTTTACAAGACAAATTTTATAAATATTACCTCAAAATAAAATGTATCAAATAAATAATTAACAATTTGGTATTATTAATAACAATTATTTATTAAAGTTATTAATTTGGTATTATTGAAAACAATAAAATTATATTATTAATAACAAAATTATAAATAATAACAATTATAATTAATAACAATTATTAATCTGGTAACACTTTTAAAGGTATGCCATTTATCAACTTCTATTTTATCTGTTAAGAGTTCAGGTACAATGGGACGGGGGGCTATAGTCCCCTTAGCCCCCCCCCCCCCCCCCACAACCACCACCACGATAGATCCGCCA
>NNCF01129018.1:636924-691283 GCA_002313205.1 Laupala kohalensis
GGTGGAAGAGCAGGCGTCATGGCCTGAACCTCGTCAAATGACATGTAATATATAAATAATAGGGACTAGATCTGTGGATATTGCAACTTCTTTTTTTACAATGAAGTTAATTTATTTATTTATACTTGGTTAACAACTTGTTATTAAAATTTTTGTTTTGTACTACGTTACTGCCACCACGTTACACATATCTTCGTTATATGCGTGTTCATTATTTAATACTATTTAATTTAAAAGAGAAATGAAACATGTATATTTTTATATAAAATGAAAGATATCTTTGTAAAACTTATATGTGGAAATAAATTTTTGTAAATAAATGTGAAATATGTAATTACCACCACCAGTGAGAGACGAATAACACTTTCTGTCCTATACCACGAGAAAAAAAAGAACGATTTTACTGCGAAATGAGAAGATATTAGAGAAAGGTTCATATTTATGATAAAACTACGATGTATAAGCATACTAAGAGCCTAATTTACACATTATGTAGTACAAACTTCCAAAAACAGACCCTTACCTTTCCCTTTACAAAAACAGACTATACATAATCTTATGTAAAAGTCTGGAAACACGATGCAGATACTCTAAAACAACTCCTACCTAGGTATGTAAGTAAAATGACATAATGGGCGAAGATATAGTTCAACTAGTCATCTTCATAGGTTTTCTTTTCGTCTTGATTTTGTGGTACCTAAACTTCAGGCGACGGTAAGTTGCTGCGGTCGAGTGTGCTTTCTTGCGGCCACAGGTTAGAGGTCTCAGAGATAATGCCCACAGTAAGTACGCTTAGGTCACAGACTAGTCTATGACTCAAAAGCGGGCTTCATCTCCGTGATCTCTAACTGGTCTGTATGGGAAGAGTTGTTCATCTCCTTGATCTCTAACCTTTGGCTGCAAGCGGCTTCACTCAGCTGCCTCAACTGAGCTTTGACTGTGGTATACCATTAACTTAACTTTGAAAGACAGGAAAAGAAAGTTACTCAAACTATATATTTTGCTTCACTGAAGAACGTAGCTTGCTCTAAATTTACATGGAGGGGGATAAAGGGGGATTGCAAGATGTGGACTGCAATTTTGTTTAATTCGTCTGAGAAGAAATTTTTCAATACTTCCAACAAGAATCCCAAATTTCATCAACTTATTCAGATATTTTAAAATCCGGAAACTGAACAAGAGGCTTTGTTACAGCAGGACAATGTTTTCTTATTGCATTGTAGGGTAATTTACGTGTGAGGATAACTCATTTCATTACATTGCCTCTCTACACTACATTCAACAATGGTTTGATAATGAAAAAGTCAGAGAAAAGACGTCAGGGAGGAGGATTTGTAAAAACAGCTTACTAGTCATCATTTTACATTCACCTGCACGAGAAACTAAGTTAAATCATTTTTCTTTTTTGAAAATGAGAGAAATAATGCCGAGGGACTCATGGCTGTAGAAAGGAAGGTTTATAGTTTTCTCAAATGAACTTCAAGGGAACCTGTAATATGGGAAAAGTGATGTAATCGACGTTGAAGATGTGAGTGATCCTGATACCAAAGAATCGAACAAAGGAAGGAAAAAACACATCAAAGGTTTTCATTTTCTTTAGCACATATAACGATATAAAAAAGGTTTATTTATATCCTGTATCCGATATCACACAGATACAATATTTTGAACATTTCTTTTCTTCCAAACCTCCCGTCATGAGATGCATTGTGTGGAATGTTTGGTTTATTGATTCTACTACAATTCATGTCCATTACATAATCTATGAGTGAATCACAAAATATATGGCATTCGTCCGTTAAAGGTCGTAAGTCTTTAATTGTTTTGCTTTACTAACTTTATTTGGGTCGATCTTTCAGAAGGTAAGGAAAAGTAAAGAAGAAAAACATAATTTTGCTGCTACTAACACTCAAGAAGCGTGCGAAGAAATTTAAACAGAGTATTAAATATTAGAGTCATTTGAATGATTATTAGGCAAGAGTCGACACGACATCGAATATTATTATTATCTGTCATGTGGGCGTAAGTAATCTAGTGCCTTTGATTTATTTCACAAATATTGGGAAGTTCCCAGAAACAATAATTTACACGCGTATTTTCATAAAATATAGAATTATGGCAACCTAGTATACTTGTCTGTTATGTAATCAAAATGGTAGCACGATATAATGCATTATTCGTTTAAATAATAATATAATATGCAACACATATCAGTGGCGGATCCAAGTTTTTTTCTTTTTTTTGGGGGGTGGGGGCACGGAAATTTTGGTACAAAATGTTATTTTAAGATCCCCGATATCCTCGTAGAATAATCAGTTTTTTAATTGGTTTCTGTAGTAAATATATTTCACACATGGCTTTGAAATCTCATCATTAGTTTGTTTTACTTTTTCGTATTCATTAAGGTTGATGAAATGAATTAAGTAGTGAATTAAAAAATGAATCAAGATACGAATATATTATTATTAATTAAATTTTAACTAATAATAAAATTACTAAAAACATAATATAGCTTCACTTTGTTAAAATAAAGTTTACATAATCTGCTCTTAACAATTTTAAACGCCTTGGATGAATTTTGGCAATCATGTCAATAACTTTTGAGGGGTCAAAAATCATATTACTTTTATGGATGTTCATGAACGCTAATCCGTTTAGTCTCTCTTCTGACATATGGGGTATCAGGTGCATTTTCGTCAAATTCAATGTTGAAAAACTTTCTCCCGGTCAAGATCTAACAATTGGACCTATCATGCAGAGTAATTGGAGAAGATCCTTAACTAGGATAAAATTTGCACAAAGGATTGCTGAAAGCATCGATTGTTGCCAGTGGTACTTTCTTTGTTTCTCCAACGCTCATTCCATAAATTAATTTTATTAGTGAGCTTGAGTTCACTTAAATCTGGACAATACTTGATGCTGCTGCAAATACATCTTCATCGTCCAATTTCGAGGTAAAAGGTGGAATTAGGTTAAAAAGTTTTATCAAATTTACATTTATTGGAGAAAATCGTGTTAACAGTTCACTTGTCAGTGTGTTGAGGAAGGGATAGAACACGTTTTTCCTGTAATGTTCTTTTGGAGTTGTACCTTCAATGTTGGATGCTTGTTCTTTTTACTATTCGAGGACATTCAATTTCAATCTCATGTCACGATGCAGTTATTGACACATCAACGAAGAGTTTGTCGAAGAATGCTTCCAGTTCTGTACCTCTTTAGGAGACTAATGGTTGAGTTGGCCGTACTATAAAAAAGCTGAATATGTACATTGCGACTCTGAAGATCTCCGCACCACCCAGCTGTCACATCAAGGATTGCTCCTAAAATATGGAGTGTCACGAGAAAAATGCATCTCGGAAAGTGTAATTGAGATGTGTATAAATTAATAAATGACGGTTGTGTAAAAATATATTTTCACTCTTCGGTGAGAATAATAGACCTATGTACCAGTAAATATTTTACAAAAAGAAAGAAAAATCACTAATTTGTTCTTATTTTTTTTGGGCGGCTTAAAAAAAGCCTCCCCACTTAAATCTGCCACTGATAATACAAGAGTGTATGTGTCTTTACCAAAGAACAACAGGAACTTATGATTTGTTTATTCATTTAGTTATTACATAATTCTTACGACTGAAGTTTAACAATACTTAAAAATATTTCGTTAATTGTATCAATATCAAACTTTCAAGAAATCAACAGTTCTTTCAAGAAAGAACCAGTTCACATTATCTCAGATAATCGCGATCGCACCTCGTTAAAATATGTCAACTGGGCGTGAAACTTGACTCGTCTCAGTTTCACGAATTACTCAATTCTCGAGGTATCCAAAGTTCAAAAACAATACAAAATCGATGTTACCGAAGGTGAATTCATGAAATTCAACACACGTTGGCTTTCTACGTATTACCAGTCTTACTATGTATTGAATTTTATATTAGAACATTACATCACCTCACGACTGGAAAAGAAGGGACAAGATTGTAGCTTGCTATTGTGCATAATGCGGACAAGGAGGGGTTCCATTTCAATTTACTTTGCTCACAATAATTTTCACAATACACAATCAAACTCAATTTTACTACCATTTATAATATCCCCATTTGTAACATCGTCATTCCTTGGTCTCTCTTCTCCTATTGAATCCTTGCTACGCTTCTTTCCCTTTAGGTGTGCTTATTTGTCACTTCTTCCAGCGTTGCCCATTTTTTGCTAGCTGTCATTGTTTGTTTCATGCAACGTTGCCTTTATTGTTCCTACTTGTTCTACGAAATGTGAACAAGCTTGAAATATCAATTTTGTTTTCAGTAATTTATTCCTTTCGTTTAATAACGTTAGTCCTAGTCGTTTAATAATTTTGACAAACAGCCCTCTCTGAGGTCCATGTATGTCACATTCCTATTATGGTCAGGCGTCATATTTGCAATGTTATTGTCTCTGCCATATATGGGCTCAGTTTTGACCATGACTTTGTCCGTTCTTGGTAAGTTACGTCCGGAATGTATTGATACGTTTGTCGTCCTTTCGTACTCTTCCTCCATCGTATCATCAGGGAGTTACCTACAACTTAACCCACATTACATCATCTGATTTCATGAGTTTACATAATGAAGTTCAAGAATGCAAGTTCTTTAATAATAATAATAATAATAATAATAATAAATTTATTGTCAAAAAACAGTACAAACTGCGTATGACCACGTGGAGGAAAAAAAAACTAATTTACTCTCCGGAAGCAAGCAAGGGACCATCCCATCAATTCCGATCAAGGGCCCTAAGGCAGAGGCGGATTCAAAAAATTCAGCAAAAATTCCTAGATAAGATAAAAAGTTAGCTGCGAGTTATAATACTAATAGAATGTCAATATGTTTGTAATTTTAAGCAAAAAATTACATGTAAGTTATTATCGAACTATAGATTATTCTGAGTATAGTGCTTAAAAATCAAAAGAATTGAAATAACACTAAATTCACGATTTATTGTTACAATAGACCCGCCCCTAGACAAAGCCTAGAGAACCTGTATGATAAATCCGCCTCTACCCGAAGGAAAACCGGAGAAAAACCCGGGCCAGGATGAGTTTGTAAATTGTAATAAAAATTGTAATACCAAACATCGCTCATGCTTCGGAGTTGAAAGCATCAATTCATCTGCCTGAAACAAGCTGTTCCTAAGGGACAAGATGTGTCTGTTCGAATGGCACTTAGAGTGCCGTGCAATATTCAGGAACTATTCAATACTCCTCTAGCTTTCACCAGTAGACTCAAAAGAAAGCAATGAAATCTAACCGGACTGTGAAAAACTTTCGGGTGGTGATTGGCGAAAGTTATGTGTTCAGGCCGATATCTGATTTCTGTTCTTCCTAGTGTAAGAAGTAATGAATTATATGTTGAACTGAACTGTTGCGGATTCTTGCAAACACTTCACAAAAAATACAGTAATAATTGTGTACGAAAGGTCGTTAAAATTTATTACTTCTTAATTACATAGATTAAATTGTATACTTATATGAAGTCAGAGAAGTTAAAGTATTTCTGAAACCCTCAGTAACTTTGAACCCCTTTTTTAGTTCTAAATACTTCACGAGAAAAGAAATTTTGGATGTTTTCCAAATGTAAAAAATATTAGGAACGAGAATGAATACTCGATAACCCAGAAGGGATGTGATAAGATATATTCGATCTCGCGAACTCTGGAATCCGAACTTTGACTTTAACCAAGGTCGGACATTTGTATTTAAATAAGAACCCTAATTGGAAACCATTCCACGTACTGACACATAAGTAAAATTATTTCGTACATTGATTTACAAGATTTATTTCTGAAGAGTCCCACAATGTTTTACAGTGTAAAGACAGTGCTGAAATCGTAAAATCAAGAATTTCTTAGTAATACTAATGTCCTTCAGTAGTAATTATTGTTGGAATAAAAGTCGCATCAGTTTTGACAGTGACATTATATAATGACGTAATTATTGTTGGGATAAAAGTCGCATCAGTTTTAACAACGACATTATATGGTCGGTACAAAAAAATCTCCTTTTTCATTAATTAAATTGTTCAAGTTGTGCTCGCGAATAAAAGAATCTCACAAACATTGTAGTCAATGACCCTTCTTTGTTTAAGGCGCAGACAGAAAAAAAGCTACCATTCCTTTATTACACGCAGTCGGACAACAACCCTATCCTGTCGAAGCAGTGAAAAATTGAACATTAAGTTATATAGGTAGTATTTTTCTTCAGTCATAAATCAGATCTTAACATCTAGACTAGTGCATGGGTACTTGCGAGGCTCGAATGACTCATTGGTGTCACGTACAACGAGCGTGGAGCGTGGTTGCAGGTAATGCAAACAGGGCAACGGACGGAGGCTACGACGTTATCAATGCACGTATTTATGTGTTGAATAAGAGAAAATTCCAGCTCCACACTTTCACAAGTTTTAAAACTTCGCATGGGTTAATTTATCTTCTTAATACGAAGTATTTGTATTTCAGACATGGTTTGAACAAAAAAAATTGTAAGAATAAAATGTGAGTCAATTTTCCTTTACTAAAGTTAAAGTTTTATTCAAACTTTCTCTGGGAACTTCATATTCAAACGTTTTTCAAAAATGATATTAACTTACTAACTGCACATTATTAAACAAATACAATAAATCATCCCAATATTTATTTACAACCTGAGTACGCGCGGCATTGCTCCCACACATTTTGTGGTTTTCCTACGAATAATCCTTCTTTAAATCCGATGCAAACTGCCGTAAATGTTGTTAATTAATGTTAATGGTAGAATAATCTTGATGGGAATTGCAAGTATGCATCCTTAATATGTATTTTTACATTTTATACAAACACAATTTTAATCGATCGATATGAAACACCAAATGCAAAGATTTGTTATATGAACTTCAAAATATACAATAAACTTGTGTCAACCATTAGTAAGTGCATTTGTAAATTATTAGGAATAGCACAACAATTTTAATGTATTGATAATGATTGTGTATTCATCAACAAAATTTATTGATAGCTAAATAAACTTTATTGTCAAAAATGCTATTACAACCTGCTTATGACCACGTGGAGGACAATAGACTAATTTACTTTCATCTAATTTTAAATTCTGATTAGCATATAGTCAGAAGTTTAAATGTTACAGTTCTAGACCCCAACAGACCCTTGGGGTACTCCTCAATATTTTCGCGCAATGAGGAAATAAGGACGTTACGCTCCCAGGATAACCGCCGTATTGATTTTTAAACCCAGGATAATCACCGTGCTCATTTTACACAAGGAGGAGTATACCTCGGAGTCAGTGTGGACGTTGAATCTGAAGTAAAATCTCATATGAATCTCATCAGGATTATAACCAAGGCGATCGAACCACCGAGCCACGCTGACTCCCCTGTAGATCAAAAATTTTAAAAAATCTTGAAGTTGATCCATATTTCCTCATGCGAGATGTAAAACACTATTTCTATATTCACTTTTAAATCAAAGGTCTAGAAACAAATTAGAATGAGGAAGGTTTGGTTCAAAATCTGTGCGACGGAAATAAGTGAGTTTGGCAGAGGGGAGCTGAATTCGAACGTTGAGACACTTAGCTGCGTCGTCGTCACCGGCCCCCTCTCCCCCGGGCCTACTTCGAAGAGCGATGGGGATTAATGAACGGAGGCTGTAACTGCTGCTGGCGCGGCACGTGGGAAGGAGAGCAAGGGTGAGGGAGGAGGGAAGGGGGAGGACGATGGCGACGCAGCCGAAAGGAAGGCGTTAATGTGGCGGCTAATTTGGGGGCGTCGCTTCCCCACTCCGACGCGTTGACAGGTGCCTCATCTGTCACGCCCCCGGACAAGATCGTCGCTCGCGAAGCAACGGACGCATCAGCGGCGACTTCACACCGCACCTTTGCTTGCTCACAGCGATCAAGTGAAAGGGTTTAGGATTGTTCAACGTAATAATTTGGAGGAGTAAATGAAAAACGTGTTTAGTGAATTAAAGTGTACGATCATTTTTTAATTGTGAAATGGGTAGCAATGTTCCTTGCCGTTTGGATTCCGAACTTTACCAGTGTCTTCCAAATATTGTCTGCTGATTGGTTTGTTTTGAAATAAAAACTATCAATTTTGTTATTGACTATTAAGTCATTAACTACATTTACTGTTGCGTTAAAATTACTGGACTGCTGTACTATACCTTTACGTTACTGTCACGTAAAAGTTACGGACTATTAACTTATTAATTCTACTACTATTATGTTACTAACGACCTTTTTCACACTAAAAACATATTTCAATCACGTTTCGTTATTGGATACTGACATTTTAAACTTGAAACTCTCCTAATAAAGAAGTCTTTAGAATTAATTTATTCTACCACTTTGATATTCGCTGAATTGATAAATACTACTATTTTCGTAGATCGAAAATGTTTTAAAAATTTTTAACAACACAACGTTTCGTCAAGTTTGTGACTTCATCAGGTGATTCTCAATCATGGCAATACATTTACATGGATACCTAACATTCGTTCCTCAATCATTACAAAGCATTTTAAATCTACTAAAAGAGTCATTCTTATTAAATCATTTAAAATCAAAATGGGAGAAGAAAGTAATGCACAAAATAACTACATTATTTGGAGAGACTAAAAGTTGAAGTCTCAGTAATAAGATTGATAGGGTTTATTTCATAGCCGACCAATCGACAGATAAGGTAGGACACATTGGTAAAGTTTGGAATTCAAAATTAACGGAATATTCATAGCTCCTCATTTTACATTTCAATATGCGTATAAATTTTAGTAATGGTTCACTAGTTAAACTATGAATGCACCACACAAATCTTTTAAATCTCCTTAGATGACATTATTCAGCAGGTAAAATTATTAAGTGATAATTTGTTGAAGATCTTAAAGTCGTGGCACGGTTCCTCCTAATGGCTTATCCTCATAAAACAAGTTGAGGTCTAATTCTTTAAAATTCCAATCCTCTTCTGAATATAGGAGTGATTTTGTAAGCCACTAATTTTGAAATGTTGGTGCACTCCATACGTTCGAAAATAATAATTTATTCAGTAACAAATATATAGTAATAAAAATCGGTAAACTTATATTCCCTCTCAAATATCCCATTAAATATGTAAAGGAAAGATAAATATCTCACCTTTAATATCATGATACACCGATAAAGTTGAAACGAAATATAACTTAGATTATCACTCTTTATTTTAATGCTTCAATCCTTCCTTTCTAGCTTCCTTTCGTCTCATTTCCTTCTTCACTACTCGTCGCTGTCATGTAATTGTCTTATTTTATTACCTTCAAAGTTATTATAATTTGTAAAAATGAACATTTTGGCTGGGTAATGAATGATCCCTTCCCTCGCTATATCATTATGATCACCACTCCATCATTTAATGATAATATTTTCACTGATATCAACTTCCCTGACAATGCTGTCTGCTCCAACACTAGCTCGAAGTGTCCGCTATCGTTACCTTCACCACACAACTTCCGCCAACGACTAACCCATTGTCAGACACGTAGCCGAGAGAGGGCAGTCCAGGGGAGTCCCCTCTCGAAATGTTCATTTTGCAAATAAAAGTACTTCATAAGTAAAAAATCTTGCAATGAAAGTTACTTTCATTGCAACAATTTGTATTGGTATTTTGCAATGCTGCAATGAAATACTACATCTACATCTAAAAAATGCCACTTTTCATTGATTAATAACATCAATTGACAATGTTACAAATTAACTTAAAAGGATTAGTAACTATAATATTCTATGAGGTAATAAATAGGGCATGAGTATGCTCCTCCTCAGCCTCAAATCACCCTCTCCCTCCACATCAGCCAGATCCATATCGTGTGTACGTCTTTAAGTCGATTGAAGACAAGGCTGAGTCGCAATCAGTGGATCCGAACGAATCGCAGAAGGATCCAACGACCGATTGAGTCCTAACGATGAAAAGCGAAATACAGATAGGGGGGGGGGGNATTGTTATTAATAATATAATTGTTATTGTTGTTAATAATACCAGATAAATAAAATTATTATAATACTAATAACTTTAATAAATAATTATTATTGTTATTAATAATACCTGATTGTTAATTATTTATTTGATGTATTTTATTTACAGGTAATATTTATAAAATTTGTGTTATAAAACCATAATTTTTAAACAAAAATCCTCCCCGGTTAGCCTCCCCCCTTAATTACGGTCTAAATCCGCCACTGTATACAGATCATATTCTTCCTTCCTTGTCTGTAGTACTGAATTACGGGTTCAGCCACATAAACCGAGCTGAAGCCCGATGTTGCGTCCACAGGGGTCAAGTGGGTAAAAACCTGCTAAAGCATCGTAAGCGTTCGTAAGAGTTCTTGCCAGCTTAGCCCCTGTACATAATATCGTAAGCAACCCATAATACGTAGGTGTGCGAACTCGTAAATCACCTTACACAGGCATATGGGCAGTCCGCGTACCAATAGTAGAGTTCAATGAATTCAACAAGATTGTGAGTATTGCGGGCGGGATGAGGCGAGGACTTCAATTGAAATGGGAACTCCACTCAATGTTACACCACTCATCCACATTGCCACGTGCATCTCCATCTTTTCCAGCGCGCCCGCCGTGCCTCCACCAAAGACCCTCCTACGCGTTTTTTTACGGCGCTCCGCTAAGCTTCCTCCCAGGCGCAACGCGCGTTAATTCTGCAGCGTCTGGGCCCGGGAACACGGTCTAAATACTTACATCCCCACAAACATTTCAGCGCTCACGAAATATAGACGCGAGCCGCTACGTCGGTGAGGGAGGAGGGGACGAAAGGAGAAGAACGAAAGATGCGGAGAGACCGAAAGGGAAACGATTTATGAGAGATGAACGTATGGTTTGGGAGCTAACAATGTCACAAAAGCAATGGACTGAAATAAAACGGAATCAATTCTTAAAAAACCTATTATAAATAAATCATAATAAATAATTGATTTATATTTCAAACGTTTTATTCTTCGTAATTTGTGTTGTTGACAAAATTGAAGTTTAAAACATTAAAAATTGAGAATTATCAGAAAAACTAAATCTCGTTTCGCGAAGCACATAGTTAGGAGTTCGGCACAGTTTTACTTCACAATGTACGAATTAAATGTATAATTACTATTCGACTTTCATCTAAATCTTAATCGTAGTTTCTCCAGACCGATAATAGTAGTTTCTTTATACTTTAATTTAGGAATAAAAAGTCGCGTCATCGTTTTATTCCTTGGTCAGCAAAAACTAAAGAGTGGCCTGCACAAAGAGAACGCTTTCGCCTGAATAGCGAAGAGTGGGAGATTAACACGAAAGCGCTCGTGACTAGCATATGAAGTAATCAAAAGTCAGATTCAAACTGTCCCACAACAGACCCCGAAAGTGTCAAAGGGGTTCACGGAGGGTAGAGCTCGACAAGAAGATGTGGCCAGCTTTGACTCCAGAATAAACCTAGTACTCATTTAACAGCAGGCTGAGTAGATAACTGGGAGTCAGTGTGAATGTTGAGGTGTAATGAAAAAATCGGGAATCGAACCTCGGCGATCCAGCTAGAAAATCGGCGCTCTACCACCTGATCCACGCTGACTCTGGGCATGTAGTAATACTATCATTATATATCAGGGGTCGAAGTATCGACTACGAGTATCGAGTACTCGGTATCTGACGACACGGTATCGATACCTTAATTATCGACCGTAAAGTATCAATACTACTCAGTATGGAGTACTTTTGAAGGAGAGAGTTAAAAGCTAGAAAACGTAAAAACAAAACAATGAATTGAAACAAATGAGTTTCTCAGAGACTTGAAGAGGGAATACGAAGGAGAGGAGATCAACAGGATTAAGGCAGCTGTCAGGGATCTTCAGACGGAAGAAACATCGGGTCTGAAGGGTTTCAAGTATTGCAGTTTGATGGAGGGGAAGATGTGAAAACAGCTAGATGAGAGACAAAGAGAAACACATAGAAGACGGCGGAGGATAAAAAAAGAAAGAAAATAGATAACTGGACAAGAATTGGGACGGAGAATGGAAGGGAAGAAGCAAGTGTGGGGGATGACTCTCTCTCCGTCATGGGATCCCGGATGAAAGATGTGGCCAGGTTTATTTATACAACAAATCTTTGTATATATTCAACAAACGCCGTAATCTTTGGGATACAGAATTCAAAACAATCAGACACTTCCTTTTGGATTTAGCAAAGCAGTAGCTGTTATGCTAAACCATAGCATGTTCAACCTGAGTGTACGCAAATAAACATCTTCCCAACACAAAACCTTGCTGTCTAGAGGAAGTGGTTCCGAAATTTATCTCTTAAAAGAAATAGATTGATAGAATTCGCTTCTTATTTTCTCTGATTCATACAAGAATCGAGGTGAGCATCGAGATCGGTTCCACGACTGGCGAACTAAGCAATCGTCAATTCAACCAGTGGAACAATAATGACGCTAATATTGAATATGATACACTTTCTCTTATCACATACAAGCGCTTAACTTATATATGATATCAAATGTGACATTTTTGTACAAAAATATTGATGAGGAAATGTATTGTACGTGGTTTTCCAGAAATGTTTATATAATTCGTAAGAGTAGCATATATTTCGTAATATGTACTGATTTGTTCAGATTTCATTTCTCGATAATTTTTGATTTTGTTTGTTTATAACATTTTATTCTAACATTGCATAGTGGAATAATAAATACAAAATCTCTCAAAACTTGATAACATTTGCACCAAAGTACTTATTACATTTATATCCATTAACCGACTCTAATTATATCAATATAATTGCATACAATTAATGTTTAATTCAAGAGTGCTTATTTTGCATTCAAGAAATATTTTCTTCTTAGAATGATATGTGAAAATTTTTCTTTATACGATCACAACCCGATATCAATTTTCTACAGATCTTATGATAATGAAGAAGGAATTTTACACCTGCTAAGAAATTAATTTTAAGAACAAAATAAGACAAACCAAGTGAAGTTGGACAAAGGAATAAAGTACTCACCGTGCAGAGGGGAAGCACTCGATTCATGAAGGGCAAACGGTTCTTGTTTGATTTTCAACGTCAGAGTAGTCGGATCCAGATCCTAGTAAAAAGGGAAATGCGATTAATGTTTTTTTTTACTTTGTCAGTGAATATTGCATAAGGTATAACTCAAAAAATTGAAATCAATAAACGTAGTACTTATATTTAGGTGTTATTTCAGACGGTAATTGAAATATTAGGAAATATATTAAAGACGCTGTGTTCAAGTATATCTTCATTTAAACGTATTTGCTTCGAGCACAGGTAGATATTTATTGTCATATCAACTTTTGTTGATATCGATCATCTGTAAGGATAAATAAGATTAATTGTGAGGAAATATGAAAAGAAAATATCAAAACCATGTCCTAAAAAGAGTACTTCAAATTACATAATTGTTAATGAATCGTTTAATACCAACTAAACAATATATTAGAATTAAATGTCAAGAAAGACTTTTTTGAACTATCTTCAGAGATATAAAAATATATTTCGAAGTGATGAAATTTGGATTGTACCCAATCTACAAAAAACTTACATTATAAAGTGTATAATGTCCAACGTTTGTAAAATTTTACAATTACTTTTGCAGTCAACATCCAAATTGTGTAAGACGATTTATGAAGAATTTATTACATATTGCCACACAGTGATCCTTAATTGATAAAACCAATTACTTCACAACAAAATTTCGTGTGGAATTCGATAGCAGCTCACGTTTGAGTCCAAGTAACTTATTTTAATCTGTTGCTCTTACTTTACATAATAGCGTAATTTACAATGTATTGATAGTTCAATAAACGAGTTAGGTCTCAGAGAATCATTGCGACGAGAGATAATGACGAAGTAATAAAAGGTCACAATAAGTCATACATTCTTGCACAGCATAGCCGTTAATAAATATATCTGTTTGTCTTACCACGAGATAAGACGGTGATAATGACATGATCAACAGAGAGAAACGTCGAAAAGTAACTACGTCTGTTTGCTCCGAGAGTACATTTCGTGCGAAGTTTGCAAATCTACGGCTCCGTATTTTGGCAACAAACGAGTAAATGTTGTCATAGCTACAGTAAGGCATCTGTCTCCCGCATGCTCCCTGTGGCCGTTCGCTGGCTGGAGTGTAGCTCATACAACATCGGAAGCCGCTGCAGGAGCCAGATAAATCATGTTGTTACTGAGCGCGTCAATCAACTCTCTAAACAACTCCACTAATCACAGACTGTTTTCTTTCTGAGGACATTAACGAGTGTCGGTCAAGTACAGTTTTAGGGAGACTTGCACTCATGCCAGTCCCCGTTATCTACTCTCTTCTAAATATCAATGAATGGAATAAAATTGCTTCATTCACGTAAGTGATTACAATTCCGAAGGCCGTTTTAGATAAGAAAATTTATAATGAAAGCGAAGTAAATTTAATTAATGAAAACAAAATTTGGATTTTTTTAATCAAAAAGTAGCAAGACCTTAAAAAATAATTTTGGATATTTGATTTAGTTTCTATTGATGTTGCAGTTCTCGAAAGAATGACCAAACGTTGGTGGTGTTATACTCGAATGCGATATCACTCTATAGAAAAATAATATATCTACAGTCATACAAGTCCCAAGCACTATTTTGAAAAAAAGTTTAGTTTGAAATGTAGCAGTGTCAATCAAACTCATTCAATTTTTTCCCAATAGTGATCTTTTACTATTACATTTTGTTACGTAAAATTTGCAGATGTTATTCTTCAAACACGAGAATAACACAAAATATAAATTATAAAGTACTTGAATTGTTTATTATATATACGTGGGTAAAAGGGAAAACGTGCATCCGAGTCTGACTTACATGAACAAACATTTTTCTTCATTCGAGCGTTTTTTACTATGATCTACGAACATAATCCTTTCTAACTTACATACCGCTTAATGTCGTTTACAAACATTGCCATTCCTATGAGATATTAATGAACAATAATCTCTCACACTTATGTGGTATCATTATGAAACGTCGGAAGTTAATAGACTGAATTCGTAAATAATAATAATACTAGTTATTATTATCTAGCAATCATTCTGACTTATGATACCTAACAGGACTTTTCTCCGGTTTTTCTTCTGTTAGAGGTGGATTTATATACATGTGGCAATTTGTATGAGTTTTATGTCTATATCATCAATATAATAAATAATCATTGTTATTATTAATTACGAATTTATCAGACATTTATAACAATAATTTATTTTGGGAATAGTAAACTGATAGCAGCACATATTTGTGAAATAATTTTAGAAACACTAAATTCGCGACTACCTTTAGGTCCTAACTCGAAATTGATGGGATGGTGCATGCTTCTTACCGGAGAGTAAAATGGTTTATTGTCCCTACCCTCATGAAGTTTATAGCTGCATTTTTGACAGTAAGTTTTGACATTATTATTTAACATAGAAAATTTGTGATATATTTTGTGGAATGACAAACATAAATTTACGTTGTTTGTGAGTCATATCACGTTGTTCAGATGAAAATCGTTATCCCTCGGAATATATCCGAATAGTAAAAACTTTTTATTTTTTTGTTAAAGTGTTTGAGGCCCTAAAACTGAAACTGAGAGCCAGAAGCAACCGTCACATTCTAAAAGCCAGAAGAGACATGGGCACTCGCGTGTGTAGCTACAGATCACGATCACACACAGCTAGCTCGACACTCAAGACTTAAAATTCTCAGCACTAAAAGCGCCCCAGTCGTTTGTCAGTGGCTTTCGGAGGGCCTAGAGCCAAGTGGTGGAAACGGGGCCAGAGGAACCCAATTACGCCCCGGGATACCAACATCCCAAACGACACGGGTGACTGCCTCGTTGCTGCGTAGCCCATGGGGAGATTAAAAGAATACAATCGTCACAAAGAAAGAGTGTGGATTTTTCTCTCTCAATTATTTCCCTTCTTCCGATTTTTCTCATTCATTTGCCCACATGAATTTTCATCAATACTTTTTTCTTTCTTAGCGTGAATTATCTTAAGTCAAGTACATTCTAGAGTTCTTACGAGTTTTAGTAAACATTTAATTCGAGGATTACAATGCCACAACAAAAAGAAATACTTCGATAAAATAACATTTCCATCTAATTTAGATCTATCCATACAGATTTATCCACAAAAAATATTCAAGGATGCAGTGATGAGAAATATGCACCCATTACATGACGCGCCAATTTTGAAATTGTAAAAAAAATAAGTTCGAGTACATGCTAAATGTTTGTCATATTTCAATATTAATGAATGAGAGATCGACTATATTTTGTATTATGGGATCTTAAAATGATTTCAACTAGGATGAAATGTAAATCTTTTACTGCTCGCTCTCGTAAAAGATAGTCTACTGCTATGTAAGAAGTTCAGTGACGTAACTTAGTGACTTGGTAGACCTACTGACAGCTGACCCGAGCATAACGATTCACTTTCAAATCATAAATCAAATGTAAAAACAGAAATATTTCTGAAGATCAAAGAATAAAGAAGAAATATCATTTCTCGAGTTCAATAATATTGCGCATTTTTAGAGTGATTTTATTGTTCGTAATTTTTGCACAAGGAAGTGTAGCGAGTTAGGTAATTACGATAAAATATGATATAATACCCAAGTCTAAACAAAAGTCTATAATATACCCAATTGTTTAATTGTGAGTTGTCTAAATTTCTATTTGTACTTATTCTTATCACGTGTGATGATTGTTGCAATTGCATTCGTTAATTTAAAATCAGTTAAAACAATTCATAATCCCAGCATATGGACGTATCGATTAAATCTCTCCTGGTGTAAATTGTACGTGTTATCATCATCTTATTGTACACATATGTAAAGGTGCGATGAGACGCACTTCATTTCATTTTTCGAAAATAACCCTGGGAGTATTTGAAAAACATGCAATACAATGGATCACTTTAGCGAAGGGCTTATTTCAAGACAGAAAATTAAAATTTGTCCACCGTGTTTACGCAGAACACATGTGGGAAGCGGAGGATTGGCGTGCTCTGACGTATGAACTCAAGGTACTGCTCCAGCATTTGCCTTGATGGACCACGGACAACACATAACATGCTCTGAGAAACCTTCTTGCGATATGTATTCTAGTTACCAAAGATTCAAATGCGCTTCGATTCCACATGGTAAGAAACTAAAATAATCAGTGATCTGAGATTCCTCCTGAGACATCTTGCAGACACAATGCGTTAACTTCAACCCAAAGCGACTTCTGGGGATTCTTTTGATGTGTACTTTAAAATTGTTTTATTTATTCCATTTTGAGAAAAAGGAATAATATCTCGCACCTTTCTCTGGTTTATTCATAAAATTTAAGATAGTTCAAAAAATTTTAATTAAGTGATACAAAAATATAATGAATTATCAACCAATCAGACGAATACTATGATCTGAAAATAACTTTGTCCATAGACTTTCAGGAAAAAATATCTATTAATAAATGAACAATACATTTCAATACATTCAAAGGAATAACTATAGTGGAGGTCACTATTTGTCTCTACGCTGACTCTCCCAAGCCGGTTAGGGGTAAATAATTTATAGGGATTTACTGTTCTACCTCCTGACACTGATTACAAAACATGAATTTTTTTATAAATTTTAACATGAAAACACTCCACAATTGTGGAAACCTACACTATCCACAGTTCAAAATGAAATAGAAATTGTTAAAACTATAAAGAAGATTCGGAATTACAGGAGTATAATAGATGCACCGACCGCAGGAGTCGATGGATTAGAACTTCATCATTCTCGAAAGATCGTGGGATCAATTACTTCCTACACAGGGTTTTTGATACCAGGTACAAAGTGAAAGTAGTCCAGGTTTCTATTAGTGACAATTTACCAGGTTCCCTGTAAATAGTGCATAAGCGAGGGTTTTTAAATTCAACTGGCCAAAGACCCCGTGGATCATGCATGGTTTTCTACCTCGTATTCACTTTCCTTTAGGTTTTGGGGAGCGTAAAACCACCCATCGGGAAAAATGGATGAGACAATCTATAGGAGCATATCGGAAATCAGTCAAAGTCGAACAAAGGTTGGAGGGATACATCGAAAGTATTGAAAATGGCATATGATATTTTAAATAAATATTAAAAAACAACATCAAAGAATAAGTAAGATTCAGTATCTATACTCAAAGTCATGTAACTTAGACACAGTCTAAGGCACAAAGTATATTCGTTCCACACGCTCGATAAAAGAAAACAGAATAGCGCCACAAGAGCAAGTGAATTGAATTCATGGCCGATGTTGGCGGTAGATTTAATTTAAAAGAAATTCGAAAGTCTTGCCAACATAACGCGAAGTTCACTGTCATTAACCATACGGAAGATGATAAAGTAAAATCGCTGGCTACACTGTGTACAAAACCCGTACCAATATCTAGCCAGTTAGAATGGCAAAATAAACAAATTAATTAATGATAAATAACAAGAGAGCAGTTTACGAACCACTTATGACCACGTTGAGGACTAAATTAACAGCTACTACTTCACAATAAACTAATAAAAACAGTTTGTTCCCGCACATATTTCTTTCTTTGGTTATATTTTCTCTGAGTAGCGTTACATGACTTTGAATGTAACAAATAATGATGAAATTCTTCCTTTCCCCGATTTCCCGAGGGCTCCACCGCGCCGCGCCGTGTCGTCGTCGTCGTCGTCTTGCAGCTGCTTGCGTACCTCAGCAATGCCAACACCATTCTTCCCCACTGCATTCACTCTCCACCAGCGCCGCATGCTGCTCTCCTCGCGAGTAAACAAAATCACTCAAAAACTTTCTTCAGACCCCGTCCCCAGGCGTTATTCGATTAGTGCGCCGTGTGCTTACTAAACAATCGGACACTTTAACGTAATGTTTTGCAAAACACGCCCATTAAGATCGATTCGGTCTCTTTTATGATCCCGAAACTTGTTTGCGTCTTCACCCCTGTTTCCGCTGGTGCATCACTTTGGAAGACGAGTAGGAGTACGAAGCATGCACGGATATGATTCACATGTTTATTTTGCAAAAGGTTTCAGACAAACTACCGCGTAATGAAAACTATATTGATGCACTTTTTCCTCAAAATGCCAACATTTAACTTGAAATTAAAACTTATATTTATTGACTGCACTTCTTTCCAAAAGAATTATTCAGTATTTTCTTCTGTCTGCAAAAAATGTGGAATCACGATTTTTAAGCATATCGTAATATTCCGAGAATTGAGAAAACATATTTCTCGCAAACCGACGTACAAAGAGATATAAAAAGAATAATTTTACTAAAACAAAATGTAATATCAATTTACAAAAAAAAACTCAATATGTTTGTTATGATAAAAACGAGGACGGACTGACAACTTTTTTCCCTCCTAACCTCTTTGTGTCTTAGGTCCTCACTTCATGGTTGAGTGTGTTAAGTAATTTAAAATGTATATGACAAGTACACATGTACTCGAATTGTTGCATCATAATTGTGCCAGATATATTACAATGTAGCTAATGATAAGGGTAAAAATGTCAAAATTCTAGAAGAAAATAATTAAAACTCTTGTTGAAGAAATGACTAGAATCATCAACACGATCATATTCACCAGAGAAGCATATTTCAATAACATACAAGGCAGAGATTAAATTATACAACATTAACGTTGTTACATATAAGTCTTTTGATGTGAACCATTAATTTGGGATTTAATCAGTGCCTCAAGAAAAAAAAATCCGTATTAATTAAGATATTTAGACGTCTAAAATTACTGAATATCAATGAATAGTATTTTGATGTTTTAGTTATGTAGAAGAAAATAATCAAGAACTCTTTTTTCTGCCAAGTATATGTGGTTCTATACATCCCAAGTCGAACTCACTATGCAGCAGCTCTACCCACACTGACTCCGCTTCTTATGCTTATTCTTTTCCTAAAGTTGAGATGCTCGTATAATATGAACTAGACTCCTTTTTGACGTTTCCTTTTCAATTCTGAATAAATGTACAAAAGAAAAACATTTTATACGTTCTTACAAAAGTTTTTAAAGAATATGATTTAAACCAGATTCATATTTATTTCAAAAAAAAAAAAAATTTAATCACCTGTGTTAGTATTTTCCTTTTAAATACCGTACAAGACCGTGGTATATATTTTATAATTAAGTGTATAGGTAAGGGAAATATAATGAAATCAACAATTTTTCATTTACTCCATATACTCTTTAACAAAAATGAAACTTTTTTCAACCCAAAAAAAAAAGATAACTCTTTGATGTCAAGGACATGGATTTTTTATAAGTCTAAAGCAATTTTTCTAGGTATCCAATAAGTTAAGGAAACAATTCAAGTGGTACTTTAAAAAATAACAAATTTAAGAATGACTCTCCTACGCAATCAAGATATAAAAAAAGTAATAACACATAAGAGTATTAAAGAGACGATGCAGAAACTAAAGTCTTTAATTATACAGCACATCAGCAATAAGGACATTGAAATTACTCTTTGATAACAATTCTCTATATCTCTCACGTTCTGCATAAAAAATTTTAATGTTTCCTATGCATGTACAGTTTTTTGTTTTTTTACGAATAGGTTGAAGAATGACAGGATTCGAGTTTCATCCCGTAAAGTTTGCACTGCCTCTTTAAAATACTAATAAATCATAAGAAATTTCCTTGTTTTCAGAAAAATACAGATCTTTTTTAATATTTACCTTGTCCTTTTAATTTCAATCGAATTTTATCCGCACGGGTTGGAAACATATAATTACTAGACAACTGTCAGATTTTTGAGGTTGTTACTTTCACAATAGTTAATAAATATGAGTTTTGTAAGAAAAATTAGACACAGAAATAAACTAGTGGTGCAAAACCATTGCACATACTTTCTCATATACGTTTCTCCATCTGCAGCATAGAGTGACAAAAATATCGTAAAAGTGTTACGTAAATGTAATTTCGTTATAGACAGAAATTGATGTATTTTCGTATCTGCTGTGCGTTATCTGTCCTCCTATGTATTTTATCATTATCATATCTTTCATTTCACTTTACGAAAAGTGTATTCTACGTCTGCTTGGTCCATGTACACTGCTAAATATTATACAACCACACAGGGCACAGAGCTAGTGACCCTACGGCGCGAATGTAACCCAGTTAATGCTCGGCACGCTCTCCCTCGCCGCACCACGACGGTCAGCTGCCCTGGCGCGCAACCAGGGATTAGGCCTCACCCATCTTTTTTTTTTTTTCATTTATTTTATTTTAAAGATTTTACTATTAGATTTCACACAGATTATTACACTTCATGTAAATTGTCATTTAGTCATAAATATGCTAGATATTATTCAAGCTCCTTGAAACAGTAAACTAATGTGTAAGAGTAGCAGACAGAAATTATATTACTGCGTATGTGCCAAACTTTCAAGAAAATACCGCTAATGCGAAAGTAATGCATACTAAGTGTACTTTACGTACAGAAAATTTAAGCAAAATCGTTGGAGCCGTGAAATATACGAAAGAGTACTTGGACATTCATGTAAAGTACCTTTTGTTTTAAAGTAAAAATAATTATAGCACTTGCATCGACAAGAAGTAAATGCTACCGTAAATACGAAATATGATTAATATTCATTTATCCATATACTCAGAATCGCTGGGCACGGACAGACAGACAGACAGACGGATGTTATGCCAGAAACCACATTTTCTGAATCAGGGATAACCAAAACAGATATTTCCGTCGAAATATCGCAATTTTTTTTTCACAATTACGAAACTTTCTATATACTACGTATATGAGAAAGTAAAAACAAGTTATTTTAATAACGTATAATTATTTTAAATAATGACGTATCCATGGGCCCAAAATATGAAATTTATTAAGGTATAAAGTAGGACTGTGAGCTAATTTCCCCTTATAAAGGGGAGCTCAGAGTCAACGATAACAATTTTGAGGGGTTATGAGAGAGCGTACAATATAATGCACGATTGCTTATGCATTAATCATTTTGTGTTCAAATAACATTCTTACAAGGAGAAAATAAAATTATTCAGTTAAACTTTCTATTGAACTTTCCCAATACGGGAGAGGGCATCATGAGGTTTGGGAGGGGATGGAACCCATATGTTAGTACTTATTCATTAATGCATCCAGTCCTTCCTCATCTCCAACACCCATCTTCAGGTTGATGTCAATAGGGGTGCAGCTGTAAAAGTTCGTCAAACACTGATTTATAGTATTCATTATTCGCCTCCATTCCTATCCATCTCCGATTTAAGATGAAGTTAGTACATATAACAAAAAATAATAAAGAGAGCTAATTGCTTTCAGGAGGATACATGAACAAATACACGGGCACTTACACCTTAAAACCGTAATATGTAAAGTAAATAATAATAATAACACACCGTACTATAAATATTGCTCATAGCCGATGATAGAGAATGATAAAGTCAAATTGTATTATGACCGCACTATTGTTACATGTAACACTGTGGAACACAATAGACCAGACGTAACAGTCATAGTCCAAAACAAAAACTCAGCCGTCAGTGTCGATATTGCAGTCCCACGTACCCGAAATATGCAGAAAACCTACGCTGAGAAACAGAACATATGCCTACATGGTACATAGCATTAAGAACCTGTGGAAGGTAAACATATTCTGCCTTTAGTCAATTCCATTCCAGGGCTCATACAAGCTCCGGGAAACGACAACAGCTCATAGACCACCTCGCGCAGATGCAACGCTAACTATGCGCGCTCGGAAGATTGAGGAAATACGTACGGGATACCGTCACCTTCCATTCGCACTGAAACCCGAGTTTTTCGATAGAAAATCATATTAAAGTTTATGTTTCGTTTTGTATATCACTACATGTTAATTCATAGGTAATACGAGGTCCTAATATTTCAGAAACATCATTCGTTTATAAAAAAAATGATGAAATTGTGATTTTGAAAAGTACCCCATGATTGGAGAGCTTATATCTCGCGAACCACTGGATTTAATTCAAACATGGTAATCACCGTTTTTGTACGAAATTTAATGAGAAATATTTTTTCATATAGGTAACTTTCTTGAAAACCTAACCGTTTGGCGTCAAAACGGTAAAAATCAAGAACGTACACATTAGGGGAGGTTTTTAGCGGTGCGTAGCTCCGAAAACTTTTGGGGAGAGTTAATAATCGTAAACAAATCTACATTCTACACCTACCGAGTTTCAAAACTGTACGAATTATTTCCCCTATTCAATACATTTTCGACATTTTCAGGAACTTCCTCAGCATTGATCTTTAAATCAGTTTACTCACTGTTGCTGGGAAATGATACCGTAATTGATGAAGAAAAGGAATGGACCGTGATACAAACACAGAAAACCAGAAATAATAATTCATTAGAAGTAAAATACAAATTGAATATCTACACACATTGTTCTGAATCGTGATTGTCTGGGATAGTGAAGTGAAGGATGGAGGCCGTCGGACTCGTCAGCGTCACCCCTCACCCTGTGCGCTTATCGCGTGACCCACTTCGAAGAATTCATGCAAACCACAGACTCGCCATGACACTTTTATTGGGCTGCTTCATTAAACACATTATCTGAAAACGAGTGATTGAGCTGAATGAACTCAATCGGGTCTCCGCCGCTAGTATCATCCTTTCTAACGCAGCATCGTAGCGATTGATGTAGAAGTTTCTGTTTTTTTGGGGCCGTCATCGAGCTTCTTATGAACAGAGGGCCGCCAAAAGCATGAATAAAAGACGTCCTCTAAAGAAATTTTTCTTCAATTCGTGTCGAGATATTGTTCGTGAAACACTGAACCTATGGAATTGTATCAGACATCATTCTATCACCCGGAATAAAAGCTATAACTTATTTCAGATAAACATAAAAAATAATAAACATTTATTCACCCCTCATGCTTCTACATAAATAAATATTCCTTATTTCAGTTTCACCTCTGCCAAACTTCCCATCTCCGTCTTTTGAGTAGATTTTTTTCCGGAAAATTTTAAACAAAAATGAGTTCTCATTGCTACCCACCAACGCTAACAACCAAAATTGACTTGTTTTTACCATGTACAGAATCTGCGAAACTGGAGGAGCAGACACTATAATGTTCAACAAGTTTGGAGAAATCCTTTTCTTCCTCTGTATTTGGACCTCACATCCAAATCTGTTCTCTCAGTGCCGGGGCGGATCGAGCAAGTGATCTAAGGGAAAGGGGTGGGGGGCGAAACTTTGTCAACTTCTTCCTCCCCTCACCCCCGCCGCCGATAGTTTTGTCTTCAGAGGAATCACCTGATAATAGAAGTAATTAATAGTGGGAAACATTTATGGCAGCGGAAATATTTATTTTGTTTTTCAATCTTGTACTTGCATTTGCGTGGTTCTTTTGAAATTCACTTCTGTATACAATAACATTGCGCTGCATATAAAAATCATTTACCATACGGGACGAAATGCAATGGAAATGTTAAGTAGTGACAAATAATATAATATAATATTTAACGAGTTGTTCGCGCTCCTTTGTATATTTTACAAGTCAAGTCAACTTCCTGAGGGGCCGTTGCATCCTCACCCCTTGGATCCGCCGCTGTCTCAGTGCACACAGTTTCTTCCATGGACCAGCTTCATTCAGAAACCACTGCGTGAACCAACGAAGCAGAATGAGATTTCAGATGAAGGAGGGGGCAGACTAGATAGTGATGCAAATATTTCTGTTCTCGTCATCCAGGAACTAAATTTAACAGGTCGTCCATTCTTTACTACATAACACCATTTTTGGTAGAAATCAGACCCACAGCCAAGAGTTTGTTTTGGGTGGAGCCTAAAATTTTCGCTAATTAAAAAAAAAAATTATTCCTTGAAATATATTAAATTTGTACACTACTGCAATTCACGTTGTCAATTAACTAACAAATCGCAAATATTTTTTACGTATTAAAATTCAACATTTTATACAAAGAAATAAATTTTATTAAGACATACAAAATTTCGAGGAATGGGGTTTCGTGCTAATGTGTCAAAATTAATTTATTTCTATCTGGAGGAAAATTTAAAATTAGTATGATTGCGATCTATTTTCAGACAAAATATCGAATTCATTTTGTGCAGAAAATTTGTACCCGTTAACTGACATTAGAACTCCTCACGTCCTCAGAAGCAATAAATCGTTATCACTTTCCAAACCTCTTACAACCATTGACATTGGTCCTTGTATAAACTCTTTTTTTCTTTCTATCATTCCACGTTCATCTTAAATCAACAATTCTATTAAAAGTCTCTACGAGTGAATCAGACCTGCAGACAAGACAAGGAAATCGGTGTGGATGGAAACGTGACGTTGATAAGACAAGCGGTTCGTTTCAGCTCCAGAGGCCTGGAAACGGTGGCGAGACATAAATTGGTCGTTTACGACGTTGGTCTCTTCTTCACTAATGCCTCAAGCACTTCTCCTTGGCGGCATCACGTTGACAAGGGAAACGCCAGAGTTAAGAGTCCTACCAAAACTTCACAGCTGATCCCAACACAAACAAACTGACTTCCTTCCGAATAGCAATCGGAACAACATCTAGCGAAGAAGCTTGAAAATATACATGCTGGTTGCTCATACTTTTATCACATTTTACGCAAATTAAAGATTCTGAGGTACCAACCAAACTATGAACATCTTAACAAGATAAAGAATAAATACTTATTTTATTATTATTTTATTTCATGTCTTATTTCGTGTCAGGTTCAAGCCATGAGGTCTGCTCTTCCAACTTACAGTGACTTAGGTGAGGGAATTGAGATGGAGAGATGTTCGGTTGCAGGGGAACTTATGGTATTGTATAGACATTCGTCTGGAAAGGTGAGGAAAACCACAGCTGAAAACCTCACACAGCTTGGCCGAGCAGTTAGAACCCACATTCTGCCGCTCAACGTAATCGTGGAAGACTCATCTAGACAACCGCTACATTGTATAACATTTATTATACAATAGAAAGATAATAAAGGATATCAATGGAGGATATCTTTCCGATGTCGTTCTTTTCATCGGGATATGAGAGGAAGAAAAGTGTAAATCAAAGCAGAAAAATATCGCTGATTGAAGAAAACCCTTTAATTTCTCGAAACGTGTATGAGTTGGTCCGCAAAGCTATATCCTTTTTAACCATCTGTGTTCACGAGCATTACTGCCATTGAGTTTTCAGAAGTGTAAGGAAAATTGTCTCATCCTAACGGAAATTGCGTTCGTAATACAACGATCAACATATTGAATCACGAATAGATGTTGCGTGAAAAATCTTTTAAATATACCCACGAACTGCGAATAGGACGTTCATGGGTGCATCCACATTTACCGCTGCCACCAACATCGCCATCAGGAAGCCGCAAAGTCTCGATGAACGTACGTTGATAAGCCGACCCCGCGGTCTCGGTTTTCCGCCACTATCTCGACTGTTTACTAGCGTGCGCATTCGCGCCTCACCGCCACATTAACAAGGCGACACACAACACACCGCCCGTTTTAGGCCTCCGCACTTTGCCGCGCTCCCAGAACATTCACGATGCGAAGACGCGAGTTGACAATGAAAAAAATTCGTTTGGGATGGAAGTAGAGAATAGGGGAGAACGGAACAGGTTTTTCACACTTTTCAATTTTATTTTTAAATATTTTTCCACATAACCTAAAAAAAAGTCATGCCAAATTGCTCAACGAACTTCCTTCTACAAAACAATATAAACCGATCTAAGACGTTTCGCTAGTGAATAACAGGAAAATGGATTCTATTGGAGGAAAGATTCTTGCGAAAAAGTGCCACTGACCCAAATACATTGCATGTTTTCGCATTCCCTAATAGTATGGGACAATTGTTTTCCCAAAATTGTAAGTCAGGTAATAAAAAACTTTGTCACCATCCTCAGAACAAAAATCACAACAAAGCATAAGACCAAATGGAACACCAATAAAGAGAAATGAGATAACATTGATTATGCACCATTTTATTCAAATGACTATTACCGCAATAATTTGCTTAACATTGTCTATAAAATACATCAATTCACTAAAAGAATACGAGAGCCCTTTCGGATGTTTAGGAAAACTTAATGTGTACGCAGAGGGTTTTTTCTATTGAGTGTCAACACACTGGGTCCACATCTTACACAAACATTTTATAAAATGAAAACTCATATAATCAAAATATAATTTTAATAAAAGGAAAATTTGAATTAAAAAATATTTATTAACAGACTTTTATCCACACTTTAACAGTAAATTATGCATTGTAAATGAAGAACAATACATCGATGCGTACTTGTATGATACTCTTTCTGAATAAGTGATTTGAGATTAAATAATATTGTTAAAAGTAGTCAGTTATGAATAAAAGCACAATATATAAATCCGCGATCACTGTTTCTTAATCCGCGCTAATACAGCAGCATGAGAAGGAGGGAATCCCTTATCGCTCAATGCACAGTCTCCGCGAGGAGAAAATTAGGCTAGCTGCTGACGTCATGGACGTGCTGGCGCCCGGTGACCCTAGGGCACGACTATCAGTCGCGCTGACACCAAAGCAACGCCAGCAATGGAAAAGAGTAAAACGGCGAAGCAAGCATCATGAAGATACAAAGAAGCGAGTATCCACGAAGGAGACCACCTGCCGCCACAGGACCAGAGGTCGCCAATCGATGGTTCCCGGACCACTGGTGGTCCGCCATAACATTTTGGTTCACAGAAAATTCTGGATATTAATTTCAATTTTAATAATAAATTTAATAATAGTAATAAATTTATTATCAAAAAAGCAGTTACAAACAGGGTATGATCACGTGGAGGACAATAAACTAATTAACTCTCCGGAAGCAAGCAAGGGACCATCCCATGAATCCCGATCAAGGACCCCAAGGCAGAGGAGGATTTTATATTTCAGCGCACTTCTAAGATCAGAATAAAAGTAGTTCGGTACGTCTCTTAATATGAACAGAATACTAACAAAAAATTTATTTTATAAAACACAAAAAAGTCGTTTCACAAGTACGTTTTATTACCAAACCTTAGATTATTTGGAAAATGGTTTTCCTAACCATTAAAATAACTGTAAATTCGAAATTTATTATTTCAGTAGATTGTGTCCTTTGATCTTCTGTTGCAAAATTTGATCTTCTATTGAAGAAACTATAAAGGAATGACATAAATGTAAGATTTGTAAATTTTCTTCGGCTAATATTGAGACGAAATTAGGTAACGATTAATGAAAACAAATAAAATTCTATAACGGGAATCTTGTTCATAATACCCGATTGGACATCAGCTGCACCTGGGAAAAGGAGCATACAACAACCATTTAAAATGTTGCATCAATTAAATAAATGTTTGATTAAATAAGTATTTACAATATTGTTTTGATAAAAAGTATTTTACCTTTTATATAAAATACAAGCATTTCATATTTCAATACATGAAATTGAATATTTATAACTATTACCTATCGATTAGAATCGTTAGGAGAATTTTCCTGTATGTACTACAACGAAACTTCTAGAAGAGTCAATCGACAGCAATAAACTCAATGCAGATTCTTAAAACTTCTCGACTTAAAAAAATATGGATGATGCTACGTTTCGTGAATAACTTCTGCACATAATACTTTGGACAGTTAAAAAGTAACATAAATATTTGCATCGTCTATGAGCAGGTGAAAATTACTACGGACCAGGACTCGAACCCGGGACTTCCTGCTCTGGCCGCAGGTGTGCCGGAATAAGCCGCATGGAAGTTGTATACGATCTTGGGGAGTCGAGGCGGGTGGTGCACATCACACCTGCGGCCAGAGCAGGAGTTCCCGGGTTCGAGTCCTGGTTCGTCGCAATTTTCACCTGACCCTAGACAATGCAAACTTACCTCCCCGAGTAGGTACTTGAAAGTTGTGATTTAAAATAATAAATACTTGATTCATTTAAGGAGAGGTTCGAAAATCACGTTTTGTAAGCACGGTTGAAGAGAGAATATGCCTCAGTTATTGATTTCTCTTCACCTCACAAAGTATCCCATTAGTGTAGAATTATCTTTCGCAGCGTAAACTGTTTATTGCAATCAAAGTAATAGCGTTTACTAGGGTTGTATTACAATACTAACGACACCAACACCAACGCTTGGCGAAAACCGTTACCTAGGAACCAACATGACTAAAAATTAAAAATGCCCTGGTTAAAAGGTCTCACCCCGACTTTTTAATTATATATAACTTCATAGGCATTCCACTGAAATATTTCAAAATCTTTTGTTTTTCACATTATAAAGACGATTTTGCTAAATATCTTTAGAAATTACAATGCAACAATTGTGTATAGGATGGAGTAAATACTCTGTGAATATTTTTTTTACTTGAATGATACTTTTTCATTGCTTTCTCTAAAAAGTTAAATAATTGTAATATCGTCATAAATTCCAAGAATAAGATAGTATTTACGCACCATTTGCAAGGAAAAGAGAAGAGAACTATTTTATTGTGACAATTATAAACAAGGAATTCACATTTTGACAAGAAACAAATTTTCGACATTGGCGTGGAGTAATTAGCACTGTTACAATACATATCAAAAATCTTTGTTGGCTGTCGTCCATTTTTTTAGCGAGTATTTTCGACAGCTTTTATGACATCTAACAGGTGTCAACCTTCGTTCTAAAAAGGGAAATTTAATCGTAAAAGGAAATTATAAGAGACAACGTCAGGAAACAAACTAAAATCCAATAAATGCAAACTTAAAAAAGTAATGTACGAGGGATATTATTGATGTGTAACTTTTTGATCAACACTACCACAAATATAGGAATTTTGGTAACATTGAAAGCCTTTCATAATTTCTAGGCTTGTCTCCTACTATCATTTTCATTCAATTTAATAAAATCTCATCAATGATACTTTTCTTCAAATTTCATGTAAGTTTTTAAAAATTTTAAAAATATCTTTAATTCTAGCAATCTCAATTTCTATTTTCACACAGTAAGTTTATCTGATCTATATAGATTATGTTGATAAATGGGAAAGCATATATTTACAACCTTTGACATAAAATATTAAAATAAACTAATCTAAATTATTTGGGAAACAGCTGTATATATTTTTAAGTACCAAATTTGATTCATTCAGAATTGTCTCCAGATCTTTCTTGCGCTCTACTAGATTTTACATTTCTTTCTATGGGCAGTGATTTTCATTGGTTTTCATGGAGATTGTTCCAAATTTTCAAAATAATTTTTAGTAATTTTCAAACTATTAATCAGCAGAAAAATATGAAATGTGTAAAATTCAGGTAGAGTGAAGAGAAGAAAGGAATTGTAACCTTCAGCATCATAAAGCGATGTCTACCATAAAAAAGAGGACAAAATTTGGAAAAATGTTTAAAACAATGTCTTCAGGGGAAGGTTTCGTGGTATATAAAGGAACAGCACTGCGAAAGACAGAAGGAAATACCAAAATAAGTGTTAAATGTTTACAAATTTTATGAGGTGCCGCATCAAATCGAAATTTCGTTCCATTAATACAACATTTCGTAAAGCAGCTATCAGTGTCGATACGGAATATTTACAGCTAGTAATAGCATCAAACTCTGAAAACAAGGAACGATTATCGGTCTTTTATAATATTACTTCCATAAACCTGTTATGTAAGACAGTGAATGAACATTGTATTTGTAAATTCGAGTGAATGTTTATAAACTAGAAGATATAATTAAACTCCCTCATTTTGTAGTGAAATCATCTTGTTTTTGACGTGTTTACTACACACGGCTTGTTAAACAATAGTACAATCCGACTATAAATTAACGAACAGAGGAAGAAGGATTATTCGTGAAAGTGAGGAATTAATTGAACGAAATAAATCAAATAATGAGAAGAGATATCAATCCATTATGAAAAATTGAAATATCAGCTAATGCATATGACATTAATGAAGGGTTTCAGGTCCAGACACAGAAAATATTGTTATGAGAAACAATATATAGTTATTTAGTTCAGTGTTAAAATTAAATAGATGGATCCAGACAAATCCCCCATTCCGTCAACTTTCTCCTCTTTTACATTATAGTTTTATTCCCAACCAGAGAAATATAATTTCACCTCAAGTCATACTCAGTAACAATTGTCAAAATAGAGCACTTTTTACAACAAATGTGCCAACAATGTTTGATTTTTTTTTAATTATTGAAAAAATTCCACCCCCTTCACATTTTCTTTAATTTAAACACTGATTTTGTACTAATTTGAATTTCCTCTCATGCCGAAAACAAGTATTTCAAAGGGCAATCAGAAGTAACTTACAGAAATTCTTCATGTTTTAAGCATGAAAGTTTTATTTATTGTTAAGAAATATGTTTCATATTATCTATGATGTTGCAGAGAAATTTTTCATTGACATTCCAAAAATGACACAAATAGAAAAATAACATACTCATGGTGCATAAGCATATAATTTTCATAAAGTGAATTGATTACCAACTAACAGCGACCTACGTGTCAAAAAAATATTTCGAAAAATGTTCGTATTTTTTTATGGATCCTTCGAATTGTTCAAAATTTCTTTCTGAGGCTACTGCTCTATACTGCTCAAAATTTCTTATACACTTCAAAATATAGACATTCGTCGCAATCTCCTTCTTTAGTTAAGTTCAAAATATCGCAAATCGAATTCTCAATATAAAATATTTCAAATAATATAAATATAATTTAAACTCATTTACGTGCGTTCATCTATAAAAATTGGAGAGCAGAGTATCGTAGATGTCCACAAATAAGTGAAATTGATCCGAAAAAAATATACTATATTCTTAGACTTCGTGAGTCACAATTTGAGTTCTTGTGGCTTACAAACGATAGTTTAACATTAGGGAACTTTGAAATGAGTTCTAACAAAACGCATTTTTCACGAGAACATGAAGTATAACCGCGACGCAAATACTGTTCGTTATTTTACGTTCATAATCGCATATGAAATATGACGGGAAATAATTAATTCTTGGCAACGGAATTCTTTACCAGCTAAAGTACTATTACAAAAAAAAATTGTCACATCAGTATAACATTTTTGAAAAAAATACCTAACCATTTTAAACAATAATGAAAACAATGCTGGGTTTGGGATTGTGTTTTCGTAAAAATGTGACCAGGTGAATTGAAAATTATATTCTCAAAAGTCCATTAAATTGACATACGTTTTTACTACAAAACATCGATCAGAACATCAGTAAGCATCAGTCGCGGTTATTTTAGTGTCGTAATAAAACTCTTCCCACGGAGGACCTCTTGAACCACGTAATAACCACAACGAAATTTACCGCAAATTATTCTCTATGCGGGAATCCCGGTTTACAATAGCCATTTTCCATTCAAAATCGTTTGTTCCTGTAATTGTCGTTCCGTAATTACAGGATTTCGTCTTACTACCGTTTTAGGTTTTACGTTGTTTGCAAATATTGCTTTAGGAAGGGACGGGATACTTCGAAAACTGAAACTAATAATTAAAATATTAAAAAGTCAACTAAAAATTGCAAATTTCGATAAGTAAAGAACGATAATTTTAATATTTAGGCGAGTACTTTTATTGTAGAATTTTGTTTTTCCTTCTTATACAGTCATCATTATAGTTGGTTACCTAAGATATATCTAATAAAAAATTGTCACCTTTCTCAAGTGTTAGGAAAACGTTCTACATGTTCTGAAACAAGGAGGAAATATGCTCACAGGAAAAAATAAATTTTATAGAAGTATACTTCTACTACTGTTTTATTATTACAATTTTATTTATATTTTATTTAATTTTTATTTCTTTTAGTTATCCGTGTGTCTGACGATTTCATTATAAGGATAAATGATGTTCTCTCCATGTCGTAGTCTGACGGCATGGTTTTGGTTTCACGTGTCTGGTCCCACCACGGGAACGAGTGTTATATCTACTATGTCTCTTCTATTTCGCTATTTTTCCCCTTTTATTGCCTCCTGTAATTCACATTCTGTCCCGTGCACTCCAAGAAAATTTCAGTCTACTGAAGCATATCATATCGCAGCAAATACTCTCCGCGATGAAGAATATTTATGTAACACCGAGTGACGGCAAATCGTAGACTACGACGGAGGACGAGAATTGTAGTACATCTCCTATCTGTGCGACCGCCATTGAAACTGCTTCCTGAGCCGATTTCCGTCGAACATTGACGCGCGTACCCTACATTGAGGCGCGATAACCGCGTCTCACCACAGACCAGATCAGCGGCCTCGGGGTCGCGTAGATAGGAGCAGGGACACGCGGGAGACACTTCGTAGTTGGCGCCGACACCCACTCGCGGAAACGAAGATGCGCCGCCGCGCACAACCAAACCTCTAAACGGAATACCCTTTTCGACAGGGACGGATTACTACCACGAGTAGGTGGGAAAGTTTATTACAAACGGAGTGAATATTACATCAATTTATTACTTGATAATCCAAAAATATACTAAAAAAAATAAAAGATTTATACAAATAATTTCATCCAAGAAATAAGATGGATTCTTAATTGGTCAGCAAGAGTTTTGAGTGCGGAATGACACTATTTTTCAATATATTTGGCATCCGAAGAGAGTGCCAGTTTTACAGGAACGACATTTTGACCTAGGACACAACACTATCAGGATGCAACCAAGTTATAACCAAATTTACAAAAATGTTTTGTGGAGTCCCACGTCTGTGAAATAGTAAAGAATTATTTCATTTACACTCAATATTTTTCTGTAGTAAAAATAACCGAAAAGGGATTTTATAAGAGGATCGTTCATTGAAGGATATTTAGGCGAACTGCAAGAGATTTACAGAAAGGTTTGATCGGCTCCCGTAACAAGGCAAGAGTTATTCCTCGTTTATTTCAACCGTCATATCACTTCTACTCCATACTTCTTCATCCCAAGTACTTCATGGGGAAAGATGTTTCGTAATAACAATAAAAAAAAAACAAATATAACTCCTGGTAGTTTGGTGATTCTTTGTGTGCCCCCAATTACTCAACGTCAACACAAACTGCTCGAAGAGTTAAATACACCGATATAAATGAGTAATATTGTGAGTGAACTCAAACAGGAAGAACTGATCCCTCTTTCACTTGGTCACATGTGGGACCTCGTTAGGACTGCTATATATGAGACGGACAATCGACTAAGAGAAAATTGAACTCAGTCCAACATGCGAGTCGTATCGTTCCAGAGCTAACGTTGTTCGTTAGGGTTATAGGAGAGCAAGTATATTCATTCCCCGATCTATGTCAAATACTGCTGGAGCTGAGTAGAGGTACGTCTGTCAATGCTCATAAGTTTTCAATAAGAAATATTTTAAAATGAAATTGTCATGGTAATAACTAATGAAGAATATAATTATTTTCTTCATTATTATACTCACTATATTATGAAGCAAAACGAATACACGAAGTATAGTTTTGATTTTTTGTTATAATATTAATCCTTCCTTGTCTTCTCGAATTAAGTAAAATTTAATACATCCAAATACACACGAATGATACACTATATATATTCACCATAACGAAACTTAGAAAATATATTTTACTGTAAAGATTTCTAATACGGATGTGACATGTTGCGTTTTTGTTTCCAACATTCTCCTTTCAAAACCAAGGGAAGTAAAAATAACAACTTAAACAATAATTCGTTAATTTGTCTCTTGGGAAAGAAAATTTACTTCAATTGAACAAAAAGTATTTCGAATCAAGATGAAAGTAATTCTTAAATAAAAATATAATCCCTTGCAAATGGTACACAAAAAGAAGTGAAAACCGTCGAGCAACACAAGGTAATCAGGTCAACGCGCAATACTTGCCTTCTCTCATTCGAATATCTTACCAAGCAACTTCAGGACACCTGTGACTAATAGACACCAACGAAGTATTCCTGTGTGAGCTGCTCAATGCAATTTCGATGACTTCGCTTTTAGAGGATTGCCCAAGTGAAGACAGGGTTTCTTCTAAGTGTTGCTACTTCCACTATGCTGACGAAGGTACGTGCATTAGGAACGGCCGCCCGTGCCGCGACTAAGGAGACACAAACGTCCAGCTGGTAGAAATGACAATTGTGTTGGAACTTCTTTGTATGGATTATAAACTCTATGTAAGACCCGTTTCACACTCAACGAGAAGAACGATGCGAGAACGCATTTTGCAGATGGAGACCTCTGGGGAACTTTCTATCAGTGTGAGTCATTTCCAGAGTCAATTGTAAGTAATAATAAAAAAAAGGATTTTCTAAGTTAATTATTTTTTTATTAGGTTCACTGCCTTTCGGCCTATTTTTGGTCATCGATAGGTGTTATGTTACAAAATCATTATAATAAAACGGTAAGCACCTCAAATGCGGTGTACTTCTATAGTGTTTAATACTCTCAAAAAATGAAGATTTTTCACTAAGTAGCTGTTGAATTAATTATGCACACAATTAAAATTTTATTAGTACTCGTTACAAAATATTACGTTAAAAACAGAAAATCAATCCGAATTTGCTCCATAAGAAAGCATAGAATATACACAAAACACACATTGTTATTGACACTTGAAGGATACCCATTCTTGGAGCCTGGCATTTGGCGAAATCCTGAAGAGCGTTCGGGCATGAAGGTCACTAGCGAATTGTTGGGGCGAAATCACAAATGAGGGTTTGGGAAAAAAACTCAAGTGAGCGAAGCGTGTCCATTAAATAAAATAAAGTCAAACATTTACAATCTAGATTTAAAATCGATGAAGCAATGAAAAATTCAACTCTAATGTCGCGTACAAGGCCCAGTAAGTAAAGTTCACATGATGATATTTCTTACTATACTTTACAAATTTATTTACATCACAAACCAAGGTCAATAAACATATTCACAAACATCAACAGGTGAATTACTTAATTTCTTATTTCTTGTCCTGTAGTGAGGTTCAAATCATGAGGCCTACTCTACCAACTAACCATGATTTGTGTGAGGAAAGGAATGGGTTGCCGGGGAACTTATGGCACCGAATCGACATTTGTCTGGAGTAGATGATGAAAACCCCAACTGAAAACAACTAGTTCGGCCGAGCAAAGTTTGAACGCACTCTCTACCGCTGAGCGGAATCATGGAAGCAAATACGCTATTTCTAGACCACCGCTGACGGTACAATCAATATTATTAAAAAAAAAAGTAATGAAATAAAATAACTTCAAAAGAGTTCAGAACTAAGCTAATACCTGAATATTATATTAGGGGGCAACAACTTCACCATATCCGAGTAGGAATGTGATGACTTCAACCGAAGGCTGTTGAATCTGCGCAACACGTGCCAAGCGATCACTATATGGTTCCAACTCTTTTTTTAGTAAATATATTGACCAATGATAAAAGGGGATAAAGGAAGTTACATAAAAACCAATCACTCTGTTTAAGGAAGAATGGCAGCCACCCATTCGGAGAACGCAAATTCTGCCTCCATTAACGTCACCCAAAATGCTAATTGAGGTTTCGGAGCACCTACTCAAGAGTTATTGCGTGGAGTATCTATTACAGAATGTAACAACTATTATGAGTATAAAGAAAGAATATAACAGCTAGATGGTAGGGAAGTTTCTCACCTCGCTTTATTGTCAGCTAAGCAGAAACGCCTATACATGGCAATAAATATTCGACCAACCAAAAGACAAGAGGAAACAAACGAATGAGACAACAATGAAAACGAGACACGAACACAGGATAAACGGAAGCGAGAATCAATGAAGCAAAAATATAACAAGAGAGATAGCTTGAAAAATGAGAAAATAAAACCTAGGTAATGGCCACGTACTCGAGACACCAGGTTGAAGAAAAAATAGAGATCTCCACACAAGTGGACAGACGACGTCTTACAAGAAAATGAACGAAGGTTTAGGGTGAAGTCAATAAATAAGGATTGAAGACAATGCACAGTGGGACCTACAATTTCATATTCCTTCAATTCGAGTCACTAAATTAGTGAGTTCTAGTTTAAGAGCTATCATGCAGGAAGAATTTAGCTGCGTTGTCACCCAACTTCCATTAACCCCAAAACGAGGTTCGTATGGAAGTTTGAAACATCACTCAATAATGTAACTAGAAATCCATGAAGAAATGTAATTAGCATCTGATCAGAAACAAGGTACAAAAAGTCTTCGCCAGAGATATAAGTAGAAAAACTGCCACCAAGGTAGTCCTAATGCACTGTTCAACGTTTTTTCCTGTCGGATGCTAGGACTGCACCGATATCTACAATAAAGAGAAATCCTATGTGATAGTTCATATTGCGATAAAACTAACTACTTTTCTTACATTATTTAGAGGCGGTTATTTTTTCTTGTTTCAAGTAGTCGAATAAAACAATTTGATCCACAGTTGCACAACGTTCCGTTTCCACGATAGTAGCTCATCAAAGTGTATGAGTATCCTGTCGTCGTATAGTAATGTCAGATTAATGGTTTAATTTATCGTAATTCATTATAAGGCGTGGGATTTCTGAGAATTTCAGTTGAGTCTAGGTTAGAGATGTGATTCCGGTTTAACGCCGAACAATTGGAGAGAGTCCGTAATAACATATTAGGACAGGCAATTTATTTATCTCTGGCGAAGACTTTACATTAAATTCAAAGATCCAGAGCAGTAATTTCGCGCAGTCAGAAAGATCACTTACTTATGATCTGAAATGAAAACAGATTTACTAACAATAACAAATATTGTACAACATACACAACCTCCTACCATCCGTTTGTTGAGGAAAGTTACAAAATCTAGCCAACTCGGAGATACATGAAAGTACAGATGACATAGATCTCATTGTTATTTGGGCATGTAGACAATTGACTGGGGAAGGAAAAATAAAAATGAACATCTGAAGATCTAGGTGAGAGTAAAATAGAAATTTACCCCAATATCTTTGCATTGCAGAACATTTTTGAAACGCTGCCAGCATCTTTATGAACTATCTTCAACTAGAAGAATACTTAAAACGTAACTGGGGAATTTATGCTGTCACGAACAATATTAACTTTGTCTAAAAAAGACAATATGATATTCTGACGGAAATAATTGTTAAAATTTAACTCTGAAAAAAAAATGCTTTGGAATAATTTTTTTTTACATAATATACTAAATATAATCAATTTTTTATCGTTTGAAACACATAAACACTTGGGTTAGAAAATTGATTATGAATTGTCTGAAATTCTCTTAGAAATATTTTCATGTAATATTCAAATTATTCACATACCTCCTAATTGCTTTCAGAGAAAACAAGTTTTACAGTCGCTCGTAGAAGAGAAATTCTTATCGATGGAGCAGAATTTTCTGGACGATAATAGTATTACTTTCAAATAATCTATCCCTTTACTTTTAAATGAAGAATTATTATGATAGGCCAACGTGCAATGTATAGCCTGTCCTCTTTAAAGAAGATGATTCCTTTTTTTTCGTCCTGACAGCCTAATTATTTTGTATTATGATGAATCATCTTCACAAGGTAGAAAATTAATTGTAAGAATTACTTATTATGTCCCAAACAGAATAAATACATATAAATATCGGAATACTAATGATGGTAGAAAATCTTAGAGCTAGAATCTTGTTATTTGGATATATCACATACAAAAATATTGGAAATGTGTTCTGACAATTTTCTTTATTTAAACGCCTTTGCCAAGAAGGGTGTTTGTAGTCTAGTGCTCAATATAAGAAAAATCAAATACAATTTTGTCTCCTCCAAGATAAGTGCAGTAAGCTTGTTTCGTTTTACATTTCCCTTGTTCATAATTCGCGACGGGGATTTAACAATCGTTCATGCTTCAACAAGGGAAATTAAACACGGTTGCAATTTTTCGGACAAATGTGGGGGACATGACAAAGTTCAAAAACGTCTTACTGCCGTCTCATGGTCGATTTTAAACTTAAAAGGCCATATACGATCTGAAAACCAAACCATGCCGAGACCTTGCATGATCCATAACACATAAAAGATAGATTCAAACCGCCCGTAATTTATTCAGACAATTCAGTGTTAGTCAAACTACGCACACACAAAACTCTTCGCCATTCACATATTACAAGGATGTCCACTCAAAGTCAAACTTTCCATCGTCGATTATTCATGATTTATGCTTGCAATTAGTGTATTATTGAACAGACATGAAACAAGGTCATACAATACGTATAGATTGCCGAAATAAGGAATGAAATTAAACGTATGGAAAATGTTGGGGAATATTCCATCCAATAAATATTACGAATACACAAGGAAATAAAATGGGATGAGGAAACAATATTCGCTGCCACAGAAATAGACTAACAAACATTTTATTCAGTAAGCATACTTAGTGGTAATATATTAAAGACATTGAACAAACAAAATTTAATTTACCTATTAAAATCAGAAACATTTCAGTTGTAGAGAGCTACAGGATATAAAAAATTCTATATCTGTAATAATACAATGAAGTAAAATATACCAATACTTGTACACCACAATAACACCACACTCTATATTGAAAGCCACAAAATAATGATACACCATAGAGAATTCTTTCTAAAATATCATCCACAGAAAAAACGTTTCTCCGTTAACATTTAGATAGTTGAGGATGAGGAACTGAGAGTGTGTAATACTTGTAGGTCATAAAAATCTGAAAATCCTAGTGTAGCTACATTACTAGCAAAAAAGCAAGGGGATTTCCCTTCAGTAAAAGTATAAGTTCAATTTACTTCTCCTCTAACAACAAAGAGTTCACGAATATACAAATAAATCGAAGACATTATTTCTCTGAATCCTCTCTTGATTTTTCTGCTAATCTTTTTATTAAATTTTAACAATACATTTCACTTAAAGCGAAAGATGTCATTTAGTAAGGTAAATTAAAGCACAGCACTTGCTAATTAAAACTTGTAGTAATATGACAAAAATACAGCTAGCAAAGTCAGCGTTTTAATTAAGCCTTAAATATGCCAATTGTCTAAAGAAAATTGTGTTGTAAACAAAAAGAGTATACTTTTAAAATTAATCAAAATATTTCCTAAATATTCAAAATCAGTCATATAATTATTGAACTTTATTATTTAGAAATAAAAATATGTTTAGTTTCGTAACTTTCTGAGGTTTAATCTAGTCTTTAAGTTTAAAAAATTGTAAAATATTAACTTTTATAAGGGTTTTATCAGGGTCACCCTTTTCGTCAAGACGTAAAGATTCCATGGAACGTTATGAAGCCAAGTGAACGCACTGATCTTAAATGATCCTTAAGAAAACATAACGTAACAGGAATGCCAAAATCAGAGCATTCACTTCATTAGCCTTCCAGACAACTGCATATGATAGACGGTAATGTACCGCATAATGTAATATCGATACCGTATAATACCACATATCGTAACGCAGATGAGAGATGGGGGACGCCACCACTATCGCTTCCGTAGTCAGTACTGTGGATGCACTTGATAGCGATGCAAATAATAATCGGCTACAGCTTCGCAGCCAAGTAGCAAAGAGAAGAGGGGAGCACGGAGCGATTATTTTTACTTGACTTGACCCTTGGAACAGAATACGGGTGACAGCGTCGGAGCATGCATCGTGTGCGTTATCGCCGAGGCCAACGACTCGACGACGCTCCGACGCGACGGCGCGGCACGGCGCGGCGTGGCGGTGGCGAGGAGGCGGAAGCGACGTGATCAAATGCCAAGGCGGCAATAGAAACAATACAGGCATATTTAGGAGGTATTGTGCATGTGTAGACGAAGAGTCACTTATCTGAATTTTATAATACGAATAAGTGTGTTTTTCAATAATGTATTTAACGGCTTAAAAGTTTCATGATATTTGACGGCTTAAAGGAGGACAATTTACAATATTAATTGTGATAGTTTCATAGGTACGCAGTGTTTCAACTCTTGCTTTGGTTCTAGGTCCAAATGTTGCGTGTTAATGAAACTATTACAATAAATATATTGAACATTAATCTTAGGGTAGTTAAATATCTTATAATTCTACGTTTAATATATAGGAGTAATCTATATGAATTGGTTATTATACCTGTTTTCATGAGGTGGTCTCATATCTCAATAGGTTTTACATGAATTGGTTATTATATGTATGTTACATTTTAATGACAGGACGTTTTTTATCAGAAAATAATTTTCAATTTTAAAAATAAATTTTTAACATTTAGACATTTTTTTTCACAAATTATAAAATAGTTTTTACATTTTGTACTCTATTTTCACATTTTATCTTTGTTCCTGATTTTAACTTTTGTTTTCATTCGTCACTTGGGGAACAAAATGGGTAACATGGAAGGCAGAGTCGATAGACATGTTTATACTCGAGGTAAAATGAAAGGAAATTGAAGATCTTATATTGCTTCACGAACAAAATACGAATTTAATACGAATTTCCTATTTGGTGTGAATTTATTTAGTGGAACAAGAAAGATATTTTCTGGGGTAGCCATGAAAATTCGTTTCATGTAATACGTAAAACGCATAATTACATCATTTAGACAGCGTTTCTAAACTGAGTACATATATGCTCAGGTTTTTTTGTAACATTTGTTTAATACTGTACCTTCTTTTCTCTGCTCAGGTATTCGGAAACCGGTAAATGAAAAAACATATATTATGAAAACCAAAATCTATGAACTATCATATTTTCCATTTCTCTTTTATTCTTTTCTGTCTGTGGAGTGAATAATATCTGTTTATCCTCTAATGATACTGATATCGCATAAAACAGACCATAAATAAAGAAATAAACGCAATGAATTATATGTAATATAAATTACAAAATGATAAAAACAAAGAACACATCAAATGTTCTTGTCATTGATTAAAATAAAACTAACTACAAGAGATAACAGAAAGAGAAAACAAAATATGGGAATTTTTATTTCGGTCTTGTGATACTGATTTGGGAAATTTCACGTGACAGAGTGGGAACATGATGAACAAGGTGCCTGGCAACTCCGATCCCAGTTCTTCGGAATTTCCACGTGAGAACACTTAAGACTTTTATGAGACACCGTACCGAATTGAGCACCAACAAAAATAATGGCCAAGCACTAATAAGAGTATACCTCACCGTGCAAAAGCTGGTGATAATTCATAACCGACAATCAAGTTTGACATAAAGTTCTGAGAATTGTGTCCCAGAAAAATAACCATCATTATGGGGCACGTACACGAGGTTAGTGAATGTCGCTTTTCAACACTTCTTCGTGTCTCCGCACAATGGAGAATATCGAGGTGAAACCTGGCCAAAAGAATTTTATCCAGTAAATTTGGTGAATTATGGCGAAAAATTGGAGTCAGCGTGGCTCAGTTGCTGGCTAGATGACCGGGGCTCAATCCCCGGTGAGATGAGGATTTTTCATCACACCTCAACATCTAGACTGACTCCCAGACCTAGTCAGTCTGCTGTAAAACGAGTACCAGGGTCCATCTTGGGGTCAAACCGGTCGGAGCAAGATGCTGGCCACATCTCCTCCTCCTAGTGCGGAGGCCAAAAAGTTGCGGAGCTCTACCCTCCGCGAACCCCTTGGGCACCTTCGGGGTCTGTTCAGAGATATTTTGACTTTGATGGCGAAAAATCAAAGTATTACTTTGACATAAATAATGAAAAATATGATCAATATTAAATATTCTTGGTTGCATCTTAAGAAAGAATCAAACAACTGATACCCGTAGGGATTTGTCCACTAACCTCATATTTACCTCATTCTTTAATAGATTTTTTAAAGTAAAGTTATGGAATAAAAAACAGGAATGGATTGGAAGTAAGAATGAGTAATTATATAAACAAATGTAATATAAAATCATTTTTAAGTATATAAACAAATGTCATGTACATTATTCGTGTTAAGAAAATTTATATAAAGCGTTTTAATTGTTTATATAGATACATAACCTCTCGAGTCAAAAATACTTTTAACTTAACATGACATTTGTTTATATAACTATAAACAATAATTCGCCAAAATCCATCAAATTCACGGGATAAAATTATTTAGGTCAGGTATCGCCTCAACATACTCCACTGTTAGGTGTCACGAAGCGGTGTTGAAAATCTGTGTTCACTAGCCCCGTGTGCAACCCCCTTTACCGACAATCCAGACGCTTTGCAGCAGCAAGGAAAGAACCCCTAAGAAAGAGAAAGAAATATGCGCTGCTGCAACACGATGAAGCACTCTCGTAACACGCGAACTCAAAAGCACAAATATTTAACAGGATCTCGATCAGGCTATTCTACGTACTTGTCCCCCTTTTATCTCCGATCTTGCTCCCCAAACCTGGCTTCACATAGTCTTTTAACGCAACGCCAACATAATTCTAAAGATGAAGATTCAAAGTATTACCTTGACAAAGAAAACATTCTTAGTTGCAAGAATCAAGCAACTAGTGCCCCGTAGGGATTTGTCCATTAACCTTATATTTACCTCATTCTTTAGTAGATTTAGTAAGTAAAGTTATGGAATAAATTAAAACGGGAATAGATTGGAAGTAAGAATGAGTAATTACTATACTATATATACACTTTAAATTTTTCGATTTAAAGACGGTTTTTTATCTTTGTTAACTGCACAAAGCAAATAATTCATTAAATTTGATGCTGATTGATTTGTTTCTTCCTAAATTATTCACTTAAATTTACAAATGCTTTGAGGCATTTTAGCTATATCATTACAAAATTTCATCACGATCGGTTCATGGTTGAATCGTGACAAACAGACAGACACACTTCCGCGTTACGCATTTATATATTAGTACTGATATACAGGAATTTTTATAAAAGTTTAGTAAATAAATGTAAACGAACGTAATTTTTATGACCCATTAAAATAGAGAAAATGTATAAAATGTATCCCTGAAAATACTCCAATAAAAATTGATGACACAAAAAATACATTTACGATTCCATTCATGTAATGAATTAAATACAAAGTCATTAAATAACTTAGTCTTTGAACTTTGCATCATGTTTTCCACAATAATTCTGAAATTTCGAGTTCGTATTGTATTTTGTTTATATTAGCACTCAACAAATAAAAGAATATTTTAAAAACGCTGAAAGGGATAAAACAATAAAGTTTCGGAAACGTGAAATAAAAAGCAGACTGTTTATTTGTCTATCGGTAATAATTGATATCTCAGAAAATTCATAGACCACTAAAAAGAAGAAAACTAAAAGATGAGAAATTTTTAAAAGCAAGAACATTTATAGGAACATCTTGTAATGTCCAATTTCCTTTCTAATTCAGTCACATTAAGATCTAGTTGTTACATACAAACCTGTAATAATGCAAACTTGGTCATTCCATAGAAAAAAACCGTTTTGTTATTTTAATTATACGCAAAATTTTCACTTCTTTCAGAATACTTAACCCCCCTCGCCCTCCATTACTGCTGAACTTGTGCGTAAAGAGCATCGTGTCAAACTTCATCTGAATGGCCCTGAAAACTATTAAATCGACTATATGATTAACTGTTTCAACAGTCCCCAAAAAATATATTCAACACCAATATCGGCCGTTTTCAATATTTTTACTCGCCACACCATTTCCCTCCCTACCCACGGGGTGGTAAGGATATACTATCCATCTTGTGCACTGATTGTGGACTCAAGTGGCACAATAGGTGTCACTATTCATATTAGCAACTACGACAACTATGATGTCAAAACTAACAAATTTACGACGTGGGAGAAATATACAAAGATTTTACGAATGTAAACAGTTTCATAATTAGCAGTATTAGTGCTTGTAGTATACGTGGAGATGAATAACATGACTTCTCGATACTACAATTACTAGGTCATCTCGAAGTAAAAGTACTTTATAAACAAGGATGCAAAGAGGTAAAATTTATTTTCTTTTATAAAGTAACTTTCTCCAATGACGAATCATAAAATTTGGATGTTAACATATTTAATTCCACGGAAATAGTAAAATGAACCGATTTATCAAGATTGATCTGTATGTTGTTAAATTATGTTAAGAAATTACATGTAATTCGGGTTTAATTCGAGTCGATTGGTGCTGAAGCCAGGTTCAGATAAGAATGGTTCAGATTAACCGAATAACACGGATGTACGGTATTCAACTATACTTACCGTAATGTATCGAGAGAATGATACATTAAATTAAATGTTTATGCAATAGTGGTGTAACATCGCGTTCTAAGAGAAGTTTACATCACTTAGGCAGATTAAAATAGCTGGTTGTAAGTGAAAATATTTTGTGTATTGTCTGTGTGAGTTTCTATTTTTTAAATTTCATCATCCATCTCTCACGTCAATAAAGTGCTGCATAATGCTATTTTTATAATGTTACTACCAGTAGCAGGGCCTAACCGGGGAGCATTTTTGTTTAGAAATTATGGTTTTACAACACAAATTTTATAAATTAAATGCTTTAAATAAATAATTAACAATATGGTATTATTGGCAATTATTTATTAAAGTTATTAAAATGGTATTATCAATTTGATTGACCTGGTGTATTAATAACAATAACAATTATATTATTAATTACAATAACAATTATAACTAATGACAATTGTGAATTTGGTAACACAAGTACGTCATTTATCAACCTCTATTTTATCCCCCCCCCCACCCATAGATCCCCCACAGGTTACTTCCAATATTGTTTAGATTTAAAAAAACCGTTGAACATTAAATACAGCAGAGCTATTTTTTGAAAATAGTTTATTACTTTTTCTATAATTAAGTAAAAGAAGGTGTTATACAATAGTTCTGAAAGTAATGATAATATATTTCTTACGTCGATTTTTTCAAATATTTTTTATGAATTATGTGATTTGTTGTTACCATTACCACATGAATAAACGTAAGTTCTCTATCTTTGATAACATATGTTTTAAATTTTCAGAATATGTTTTCAACTGCAAGTTATCTAGGTAGCACTGGAAAATTTCTTTTATCTAAATATTTTTCATCCAAGTCGAGCTTGGATTTCCCGAGATTTCTGTTCCTGAGGATCGTATTTGAGGGAATGCGGTGTTATCTAATCTATTTGCACTCGGGCTTAGATTGAAATTAGTTTTCATTACTTTCTAAAGAGGAAATCATACCATTACAGTAAAGTCTAACTCTCTTCCTCAGGCAGCAAAAAAACTTTTAATGAAAGTTAGAATCTCATCAAACACAATTCCCATTAATTACAAAGTAAATTGAAAATTAGTCATTCACTTCCTTATGATGAGTCGACGGCATCAGGCATTAATCGTCCTACTTGTACGAGAGTCCAAGAGATGCTCTTTACACAGAAGTTATTTTCTATGAAGGCATCGATGTTCCTCTTCCTGTTGTTTGACTTCATTAACATGATGGTTTTACACATACAGTACGACGACGCGCCATGCAGTGTCAACGATGTCAGCTTCTCAACATATTTGATTGCTTTGTTTTATTCATTCGTAAATGTTATTCAAATTGTAAAGATCTCATTAATAGCTGTTACATTACTTCGACAAGAGTTCAAAAATGGTAAAATAGTTCGGAGAAAAACGCCTTCTCCCTAGTTCTTTTGTGTGTCAACATACGCAGTGAGGACCCTCTAGCGTAATGGGTTTTGTCTCGGTGTACACATGGATTGAGAATTATCTTAAGTATCACCTATTGCCGTTTATATCGATGTAACCAGAGTTTAATGTCATTTCGCTACGTTTTGACACTAATACTATTTCTGAAACATGTCATGTCTAAAAGTTACTATTACTCTACCGTGTCAGAATACCTCAAATATTATGAATTTACCGACAGACATTTATTACACTTTATTAATATTATGGAGCATTTAATGCAGAAATAATGATACATTTCACTTTCAATAAAGAAACTTCAAACGTTTCTTCATATAAAAAAATAATATAAGAATGTTACATTTTTTATAAACAATGTTAATTTATAAACAAAACACAATTTACATTTTTGTTAATTATTTAACACAAATTAAGGTCATCGCGAGTAACTGTGGGTCGCTCACAAAATTAAGATTACAAACACCTAGCAAATTACGAAAGAGTTCTGCGCACACGAAAATAAAATAAAATATTTTGGAATTTAAAAAAGATAGTTGACAATTATGTATATTCAAAAGAATAACTATACTTCGGTTCATTTACGAAATAATTACGTCATATTTTATTTCATTTTCGTGATACATTTTGTACACAAACATTCGTTCAAGAAGTAGGAGACAGAGAGCAAGGGCACAAAATGAGCGAATAAAAATNGTAGGAGACAGAGAGCAAGGGCACAAAATGAGCGAATAAAAATTTAAGAACATTTAAATTTAAATGTAGCATATTTATTTTAAACTTTTTGTACTACATAAAGACATTTTTATGTAAAAGAATATAACTTTTCAAAAGTAAGCGCAACAATTTGGATGTTTTCCAAAACATTTTCCGCAATGTCATAAATTCTTCCTCAATTTGGAAATAGCTAATTTATCGTGGTCAATACGCACCTTATAACATTCCGTTTCTCATATTTTAATTCGTGGCCTCATGTTTTATTTTAAATTGTTTGTATGTGAGTTCTGCATTCATTTCCGCAAATGAGGCATGTAGAAGCGACAATAACTTTGCGGCAATTCGAAACTGAGTGTGGACAGCAGTAGTTACAGAAAGATGCAAGATACATTTTTTATTTTATTGTAGTATTTGTAAATGGGAAATGTAGCGTGCTACTGTAGCTCATCTACATGGAGCGATAGGAGGTAGGAGGTAGGTGGTACGCTATTGTTAGTAGGTGAACCGCTTAGTTGAGTTTACCATCAACTTGGCCCACGTGGAGGGGTTAGTAGTTGTTAGGAAGAGTTATTGAGCTGGATAGAGGAAGGAGGGTTTGCTTTACAGTATTCACAGCTATATGAATTGGGACATTCATGTGAAAAGCTACACATTGTACCCACCGGGAATTAAACCCGAGATGAATTGGTGATGAGCTAGAACGCTACCACCTGAGCCACGGAGGGCTGCAGCATACATGGTTCAGAACTAAAAGAAATTAGCTTAATTTTTTGTTATTTTATTACACTATAGCGTAAACACGAATGAAAATGATTATGTAATAAAATAAATTTCTTGTAAGCTACGAAAAAATTATATTTTATATTATATTTAATGTGATATTTATTTTCATATTCTTTAATTTATTTCTCGAATATGTATATTACTTTATCAATATTCTCTGATGATTAATTAAAATATTATTTTAAAGTTCACTCATTTTCCAAACCCACGAAAGCAGATCAGAGTTAAGATCTAAGATGGACTAGTTCGTCTTCCTCCAGTGTTAAATTTCCAAACGATTCGCCTGTTGATAGTTTTGTGTAACGTTGATTTGCAGTGTGTGACATATTGAGTCAACATTTTCCTGACAGAAATTTCCTACACCAGATTCACTGATGATGACGGCCATGCCGTCTAAAACATGCTCTGAAGCAAATAAAGTTGTTACCTTGGCAAAACGGGGAAATTTCATTAATGTATTTACAAATGGTAACTATGACTCACCTCCTTCATATAGTGTTCGGAATGACAGCTTTATGCATGAGTATATAAACATTCTTATTCAAGTGAGGAATCTTAAGACTTGTGCAACTGCTTTGGTATTACACCAGTGGCTGACAAACCAATTGACAAAATGCAAATTTTATCCAACTTCCAGATCTTCTTGATTTCGTTACTCAGGTCCAAATATTTGGTTTTGGTGAATCTATCTTTGTCCAACACAGGAGAAGGAATATACTTGTAATGTGTTCGAACTAAATGTGTACGCTCTCGCGGATAATACCGACCATTTGGTTGTGACGGCGACGTAAGTAGTTCGACTGAGAGATAGCACTGCATGAAGACACATGTTGAATAGTTTCAGGTTTCTTCTTGCATTTTCTATGTCTATCGTCCCCCGCATTCGGATTCCTAACTATATATTTAAAATAGTTCTTTGTTTTTATCACTTGGTTTAGGATTATTATTATTGCCCATCAATTATCAAACAATTTAAAGTCGTTTTTAGACTTGTTTATCTATATTTAACGTAAATCATTCGTCATGTCCCAGTGCATATCTTATTTAACTCATTTACTGAGGTGTTTAGTACACTCGGGAAGATGTCACAATCACATGAAATGGTTTAACATTAATATTATCAATAGTGTACGTTGTGGGAAAAGAATTAAAACATTAATTTTTAATTTTTTTTAAAATGTGTACTGTTTTCATTAACTTTGAATCTAAGATAGAAAACTAATCATAATCTACTAACCTCAGTTATGGCGACTTCCCCTGAATTAACGTACACTTACAATAATTAAAACAATGACCTTATACTTACAATAATTAAAACAAAGTTTGGTAAATAATGGCAGCATGATATCTTCCACCAGATTCGTCAATGGAAAAAATTTTAATTACGATACACGAAACGAGCAATTAAATTGTCACACTTGCGCATTGCATGGATTAAAAATAAAACAAACTATTCCGACCTAAACGCATGATCAAAATGTTCTTATACATCCGATAAGTTAAAACTTTCTAAGTACATCATGAGGATTTTAGAAACCGGTTGGTCATTTCTATCTGTTTAGAGCAGTTCCTATTTTATAATGCACTTCCAATCCATAAATCTTTAATTATAATTGCTACGTCCGGTTTCCTTTGTGCACCATCACTCCTGAATAAACATTTAATGTGTCGGTAATGGAAATTTACTTCTCAATGGAAAGTATAATTAATAAGGTATTTGGAGTTATAATTATGCAAATGAGAAGGAGGTAATGTCGTTGCTCTAAGGCAATTCCTGATATATCAGATACTACAGGTAAAATACAATAATATTACAATATGAGTATTTAATTTTCCTTAAAGAATGATAGAATGTATGATAAATAATAATAAATTTATTGTCAAAAAACAGTACAAACTGCGTATGACCACGTGGAGGGGAAAAAAAANGTAACCTAAAAGAATCAGGATGAAATATAAATAGAAAAATAATTAGATTAAGATAATGTATACTAATAACGAAAGAGCGAAAAAAGCATATGCTGATTCGATAAATTAATTTGGAATTAAGAGAGTCACGTTGAATCATCATCTTCGCCAACAAGCTCCATGAGTAAATTTTAAGAAGAAGAATCAAAATTATGAGCATCGCACATTAGGTAAAAAATATCCAGAGAAGCTTAAACCAAGCGCAATAGTTTTTACATATATCGCAATGAATTCTAAACATCATTTAAAATATAATACTAACATTATCCTACGAGGTAATTAAATTAGAGAAATACACAAACTTGAATAAAGTTTCTTGTAATGACATTGTTATAGAGACGCTTATCATATTAAAAATATTGTAGTAATGGATCAAGGACAAAGATTAAAAAATTGTTGCATGATATAAAACCGTTAATGGAACACATTTTTGGGTAATTCTTGCGTTAATGGAACACATTTTGGGTAATTTGTATCATGTCGTGCGTTCATATTGCTGGAGTCTTATGCCTCATCTACGCCGCGGGATCCAAAAATTGTGTTCACTTTTTGTTCACGATACTACGGTTGAAAAAACTGTGACTCTTATTAAGAATTGGCAGTAACGTAAACGTACAATTTACGGTTTCGAAAGAATTAACGTATTTACTTTTTTGTTTTCTGTGAACACGTGGAAAGTCCAGCAAATAGCCCAGGTGATACGTATACCACGGGGTGGTATCAATTGTGTAAATCGTAAATTTCGAACCAATGGGCAGCTGAGACATAGTGAGCCGAATGTTCAATCCAGTGGTGCGCGAAAACAATTTAAAACTAAAAAAAAGTATAAAATCTACTTTCACAGAAAATACAGAGCGCATGTTTAGTTGAAGACAAGATAGACTAAAGAAGGCTATCGAATACGACAGGGATATTACAGAAAGAAGAAAACTATTGGAGGATTGCATGAATAAAAAATGGACGTAAAAAATTGCTTATTAAGATACACTATAATACATACTTGAAAAGAATGTAAGGAATAAAGAGAAAAAAGTAGAGTAAATAAATGAGACATTCACAAAAAAACGGCGAGGCGCGGAATATGAAGGAGAAACGAAAAAGAAATCCTTTACTGTTTTACCAAATAAACCATGTCAATATTAAAGTTTTTAATCCATAGGCGTAATAAATGCGTTAATTGCCGTATCTCTCCCTCTCTTATGCCGCTCTAGTCATTCTGAGCGCAATGACATTCAAAAGCGTGAGGAGGCGCCATGTAGGCTGGCGAGCGGGTCGTGCGAGCGTAGCGCTGACGCGGTGAATCTCCAAGCGCTTCGCCTGGCACGCGTGCCACCGAGCCCGTTGCTCGCACCCGACACCCACCGGAACAACGCCTCACATCGTCTTATCTAAGGGGAGGTTCCAAAATTTGATTTTGGGAGGGGTCCAGAACGAGAAAACTCAGGGAGTCCCAGGAAATAAAAGAAAATGGACTTCTTGAAACTCTGATTTAAGACAATTAAATAAATAATTAAAGACTTACAACCTTTTATGGACGAGTAATATATATGCTCAGTGATATTTCATTAATCGTCTTCTGCCCATAGTGTGGTGAGGTTACGAGGAATACATTAAATTTACAATCTGATACAAGTAATTTATCTTCAATTTATAATTTCATATTCTGATTCATATTTATGATTTTATTTATAATGTGTTTTATTGATATATTTTTTGTTCAACAGTTATCATGTTGTCATGTGGAAGTATTTTGTTTATTCATTATTAACACCTGATGATGTCTTACATTGAAAAGACGTGTTTGTAAATATTGGAAAATAAACAAGTCTACTTTAAAAGACGTTATATTGATTAATTATCAGCAATATAAAGGTAGACGAAAACAATTAATTAGTGCACTATGCTCTCTATTTATTTCCAAAAGATAAGCATATCTCTGTTTAGGTTAATGTCTCAATGAGAATTAGACCAGAAAAGATAAAGAAAAGTTCAGATTTATGTAAGACAGAGAAGAAGCTATAATATAATCACAATTGTTTAATGATACTGAGAGATAAAATTAAAATATTCTTCATCTACTGTCGGCGCCACTTGATGTTTCTCTCCTAAACTGTGAAAAACGCTGCATCATGGCATTTGCATAATATATCTCTAGATATTCAAAGAACAATCTACGACGGAACTCGAGTAAAGTTTTCTACGATTTTGTAAATATGGTGGTAAATTTATTCAATGCGAAGATAATTTTTAGATTTTTTCTACACGCGGTAGAACTCGACACAATGAAGACTAGAAAAGTTCCGCGTAATCGAAAACTTAAGAATTACAAGACGGGATTTAATAAGTGACTTCTATTACAAATCCCACACAAAAACAATCCTTCAATGTGAAATGTCCTATAATGTCAAATACTGACTTTACGTATTTGACTCACGAATTTAATTTTTTATTAAGAGCACAACAGAGAAATTCAATTGGCCGAGAAAAAGTTAGGAAGGGTGAAGTTTCTTAACTTTCAGAAAAATTGTAAGAATTTATCAGACGTTGCTCCAGCCACCGTTCTATCGAGATATTCGATGTGGAATTCGCGGGGTTAGTCTATTTTGTCGTATTGAATGCAATATATGTAAACTATAATTAAATTACTACTCAAAACTCAACTAATACCCTTCATCCGCGTATTGAGTTAATATGGTTATTGAGTTAATTAAGATAGTTAAACAATATGGTATCCATAGTTTTTGACACGTCCTATTACTTTATATGGTAATCAATTCTTTTCAAAAATATTTTCAATGAGAATCAGGGTTTGAATTCAGGCCAAACTTCCGTGTCTAAACATATCCATTTCTGGGTAGTTTACTTTAAGGTATAGGTGAGTACCGAAAAGTGACTTATTATTCAACTCAGTGTTATAACTAGTGTGTAACAGCTCTGGTGTCCACCCCTAGAACACACCGATGGTCACTTCAGTTTATGGGGATCTAGAGTAGAGAGAACAGTACGGAAAATATCTTGTAAGACATACAGCAACTAACTCTATTAGGATTCAATCCTTAATAATAAAAAAACCGTCGACACCAGATTTGCCAACGGATGAAATGCCATTAGATTTGACAATTATTCCGATGCAATCGTTCTGCAGACAGAACACCCAGACGGGGGAGAAGTTGTTCAGTTATGAGGTGAGTGAAAAATTGCTCCGGAGCTCAATGACACACGAAGGTTTCTCTGATACCGAAATGGAAAGAAAAGATAAAAGTAAAACATTGTCGAACTGACTTTGCACTGATTTTCACGTGAATTTTTTTCTGTTTGTTTGAGATTCACGCAAATCTTACAGTATGGGTCTTTCACACGGAGACCTCAAGGAACTTAGATAATATTCCTAAATCCACGCGGTCTAGGCCCCAGAGCCAATCCAGAAAATAATTCTAGTTACGCCAATGATAAACTTGATAAACACGTGAGCGTTGTGATTTAACTTTGCCCAATAATCTTCGTACACGAGTCGTGGATTTGTCTTACGAAAGATTCCACATCCATGGGCACATTGAGAAACCCATTGTGCGTGCATGTATGGCATTGTGAGGCGTCATGCGCTACCTGAAATCAACTGAATCATCAGTGACCTACTGGCTCGCGCTACTCAAGCACATTCCTCTTAGTAGTATGGGATTCATGCCCCGTGCTTCAAGAATGGGAATAATTGGGTCACATCGCTACTTCATGCAATTGACGCCACACTTTCTGTCTTGAGCATGGAAGAGCACGGGCGTCGACTAGTAAAAAAAAAAAAAAATAGGGGTCTCACTCTAACACTTGGGATCTGGGGGTAGGAGATATTCTTCAAAAGAGAAGGGGTCCGGAAGTCCTCCACCATAACATTTTACTTAAAAATAGCAGCTTTTATTACTATTTCATGAAACTTGAACTGAAACTTTTAACAATTACTTTTTACTGAAACTGAAATATAAGATGTAGTAAAGAGCATAGTACTCTTATTGTTACCGTGACTTTCGGGTGTTGTATCCTCAGGTTCCATCAAAAAGTGTTTTTCGAAAGATTCTAAACATGAATTCTGAAGCTATTTTCTTGTAAAAAATTGTATCCGATTGCTACATATTTCTATGCCAAAAAACACAGCATCAGTACGTCACTTCTCTTCATGAATTAATAACATTGTGGTTAAAATAAATACATACTTTTTCTTCACAATTTTTTTTTTTTTTTT
>NNCF01129018.1:696544-709567 GCA_002313205.1 Laupala kohalensis
GAACAAGAGGTGACCAAGGGAGGTCAGGAAAGAAAAAGGAAGGAGCATAGCTTAAGTAAGTGGAAGCAATGCCAGACTCAGCTCGGGGCCCCCCTCAGTGTTGACTGCTACATGCATCCAATAATTGACTCGCGTAATTAACCGCGTATTCAATATCAGGGCGACAAACTCTTGCCCGACTGCTTCTCGATAAGGAAACTAATCATTTTCATTTAATTTACTAACAATTACACAACATTCAGCGAGCACACTCGATGAATTCGCACTACTCATGCGAAATATATCAATAACTTTTTCAATATATCTTGACTGACAAATTTTCAAGAGACGATTGTCACAGACTCGCTTTATTACTACCCACAAACTGATTGAAGTTTTACAATACTTCATCAAATACACTTATATTTTCACGGGTATGACGCTTTGTATGACTTTCAAAGCAAATACATTTGAAAACTTATGGATGCTATAAAAACGCACTCTTCACTTTCTATTCGCTTAAAATTGCATCTGGTACTCGACAAACTTCCCGCTCGAGCAGTTGGAGGTCTGTTTCAGAACAGATTCTGCGCCTCACCTTGCATAAATCGCTTCAACCGTTGCCTTCTTCAGGTGGTAGTGGCCGAAGCTCCAGCTTGGAACTAGCTGTGCGACGCAGCGCAGAGGACCTCAAGACTCAAGGGTTATAAAACTATTTGCACCTGGGTAGAGTTTAGCTTAGAACTTATCTACCCGCGCGGCGGAGGGTCATGCTGTGGTGATGTAGGTGGTAGTCCGCAGGATTGTACAAGGAATACAGCAACGCTTACAGACCACCATCGGCGTCAACGGGTGGCCCTCCCACACTTAACGTTGGGCAGGAACGGGTAGGGGACAAAAAGGGGTTCCTGTATTTTTCGCCCAGTTTGGTGAAGACGGTAAGACTGGAATAGAATGAGTAAGATGATTCATGACCCGATATAAAAAACTGAATCTAAGGAAGTCTGAAGTTACTTCGACTGCTCGTGCTATGGGGTTTAATAAAGCAGTCGTTGACAAATTTTTGAACTTGCTCATTTCCGTTATTGACGCTCACAAGCTTACAGGAGATAGAATTTTTAACAGTGGCGAAACTGGAATAAATAGTTAATCCAAAAGAACATTCTAAGATTATTGCTATAAAAGGCCAATGACAAGTTGGTACATCAGCCGAAAGGAGTGAACCTGTTACATTGGAGATTTGCTTTTCTGCGGCTGGCACTTATATTCCCCCATGATTATTTTCCCCAGAAAACGAATGAGACAAGAATTCCAGACAGGTCTTCCAATTCAATCCATAGCAGAAGTTCGTGGAACAGGGTTGATGACGAAGGAATTGTTTTTGGTGTGGTTTAAGCACTTCATTTCTTCCATAGGACCTAAAAAAGAAGCCAGTCCTGACAGTAGATGGGCATTTAACGCACACAAAGAGCCTCGAACTAATTGATCTGGCAAGGAAGAATGGAGTCATACTCATGTGTTCAGCACTACGCACTTTACATCGACTACAGCCGTTAGATGTGACCTACGTGAAGCCTCTGAGTAATTCTACGAAGATGAAGTTCGAAAATGGCTTAGATCAAACCCAGGAAAAATAAACTCTATTTCAGATTACGTCATTGTTTGGGCCTGCTTATTGAAATGTCTATATTGAACTATATCACTAGGTTGAACGCATGTCACGGTTTTAAAAAATGTGGTATTTGGCCAGTAGACAGAAATGTTTTTGATGCGGCAGATTTGTTACCATCACCAACAACAGATATTAAGTTGGAAGATACATTGACTACAACATAATATAGCAGCGCTGCACACTTCAGCACTGGCTGCTGGGTCGTCGACTTCAGAAGAGGTAGCATACCGTTAAATTCAGAACATGTGGCAGGGAAGTCAACATCAAAAGAGGTGGCAGGACCCTCTACATCTTCATAGCCAAGCCAATCTACTCCAGAATCGACTGTATCTCCTACATTTACCCTTTTTAGTCCGGTTGTCATACTGCCCATTTCCAAAGTGGCAGAGAAGGATAGAGGGTTATGCCAAAAAGAGGGAAAAAAGTTTTTCTTCTATGGAAGGTTCATCATTTTACATGTGCTAAATGATGTGTACAGTAAAACATCATTATATTAAGCTTATAAGTGACAACTAAATTACTTCAATATAACGAATGTATCCCCATCCCTCCTTCTACCCTCTCCAACAAAACATCTTAATAACACCTTCCTTCGTGTATCAAGGTTTTACGGTATTCGCACTAATAAAACCAGGGATAAGGTGATTGAATAATAGTGAATATGTTAAAGCTAAAAGCAACGGTGTATTTTTATTGGGGTTTTAGGGCTCGCCAACATCGAGTTCATTAGAGCCCTTGCAGGTGGGAAAAATGCAGTTTCGCACCATAGGGAAGAGCCAACGTGACTCTTCCTCGTGTGTGGGACTCGCCGAACACCTCGACCATACCCACTAATAAAAACCCTCCTGAATTCAAAACATATCCAACAAGGGACCTTTCAACAAACGCAAGCGCAAGTTGCAAGAGGTCCTGTTTTGATGTTTTTTGTTCTGAAACATGTTGGCTATTTATATGTCCTGTCATAATATTAGCGACGATGGCACGCTGGAAGGCATTGAAACAAAATTAGGAAAAACCGATTCTTTTTGCACGGCGAAGAGCAATTTTTGTGGGTCTTGTACATCCCTGAACTATCAAGCCGCGACAGCAGAAGCGCGTGACTGGGCTTTGATTCGTCGGATTTCTTCATTCAAGGAAGAAAAGCAAATTAAAACAAACAATGCTGTTACCCGCGCATTTAAGGAAAAAAGGAACTGATTCTGACGAGTCAAATAGTAAAACTCAGCAAGTTGAGCTAACTACGTTATTAATGTTCAAATTTCTTTTATCTCTATTTGTAGAAGAATTAAAGTAAAAGGTTATATCTATAATTGCATGTAATTTTATTTGAATAATGTATCAAAATTGATTTCACTTTTTAATTTTTGGCAGATAAAACAGGAGTACATTAACTAATACCACAAAATATTCACCTATTTATAAATATTATTTAATGCATGTTAATATGGATTTCTAGGATATCTTTACCTGTGAATTTTCGTGTAGAAATTGCGTATTCCTTCCACATCTGAAACATTTCAATAAAGAAAAAAGTATATTTCTTATATTTAAGCTACTTATTCTACAAACTTTTCACAAAAATACCCTGTATTAATAGAGTGTTCAAGACACAAATTCATCTTACACCATGCACATCGAATGAACGAAGATATTTCGCAGCCTTGCTCGTCACAAATGCTCCGTGAAATATTCATGTAAAATTGCGCTGGTGTAAGAAACTCATCGGGACGTTTATCTGTCCATTGTGCAGAAAACCAGGCATACTTGATCACATTTCTGAATCTTGGGACAGAAAACTGATTGTAAATAAATTATTGCAACTTAAGAATACTGTTTCACTGGAACACTTTATATCCAACGTCATTTTCATCAATTATTTTGTCAGTAACTTTTCTATACAGTGTCTTCCATTGCCGAAAGAACTCTGTCAAGGGGTTGAATTTGACTTATTGTATCGGGAGGCAACTTTAAAATTTCAACTATTTTTTCGTGTTCCGATTCCAGATCACCAATGTTACTATGTCCTGACCAGGAATCAAGCAACAGAAAGGACCTGCTCTCACAGTAAGGCAAGAAAGCATTCTTGATTAATATTTCCATATTCTTCTTTCCCGATTTCCACACGTCTGTCAAAATGTTAGGTACCGTGAATAATGTTTCCTATTTTACCAGTCGCTTCTTGAAGGCATATGTACAACTTCGGAAGAAGAGTTCCATCCATAATTATGACAGTGTAAGTATGAGTTAATGCCGAGACCGACTGGGCGAAACACTCCGTCAGTTTTCCCCTCTCAAAGAAAGGGTTCGTCGAGAACGCATTTCTTTTTCAAATCCAGACTGATCTTCATTGTACACTCCTATTTCATTGGAATGTTTAATTTGTTCTCTCGCAAGATCAAGAAAGTTGCTGATTATCTCATCTTTTGCCACTTCATCCTGCAAATGTTTCACAGAAGTAAATTTGGTAATTTTGCTACGCCAATTTTATGACTCCTTTTGAAGCGATATATCCAGCTTGATGAAACCTGGATGTCAATTATCTTTAGGCTTTGAGCTAATGATAGAACCCAATTTCTTAAATCTCCATCACTTACTATACAGCTTCTCTCTCTAGCCTGAGGGAACTGCAGGTAAAGTTTAGTAAATTACTGCTTTCAATATTTTTGGGGCATTTGGTGATTGATTCAATTTCCTTTTTCCATCAATACAGTTCGCGCTCTGATTTTACGAAACGGTATTTGTTTTGCACTGTACTCAAACATAAACGCTTTTTGCTACCATCAATCAGCCAGAATTTTACCGCATTTTGTCGATTTCCTAAAGGAACGATACATTTAGTTTGTTTTTGGGAACTTGGCATATGTGTGTTTGTGGATCCGTTTGATATTCCTGACAATATCTCTTTCCCCTTCACACTCACTGTCAAAGACGTCAAGGGTTTCTTTAGTTTCGGAAAACTTGACTACATCATTCCTATACTCATCAAAGAGGTGTATTAACATATCACACATGAGAATATCTTGCAAAGAATTTTCATGCTTTGATTGTACACCACGTCCCTCGTGGTGTGTAATGACAAGACGTAAAAACATTTAATGGATTCCACGTCTGTGAAAAGATGATAACGTAATAATGTACAATTTTTATTCTGCAGCAAATAATATTTTAATGCGGAACATGAAATAGGCAGAAACGTGCAATGCGAATGCATTTATTTATTTACTTTGCACAACGATGCATCTAACCAACGCAATAACAAAACATGATTTCCAATTTTTCCGAATACATCAGTTTAATTAATGTTTTCAAAAATTTCTTAAAGGAATAATATAATTAAACAAATATTTTTTAATGAAACGAAAATTTTAATCATCAATATAAAGTGTCTATTTCATTCTAGTCACGTGACTTGACATTTATCGAAATAACTTATTTTAATACAATTCTTACCATTTGTTTAGTGAATGTTGAAATACTATTTTAAATATTGTTTTATTTCTTCATTCACTTTATTCACAACCAAACTTCTCTCAATATAAATAATTTAAAGTAGAAATGCTAGTATCTGAAAATCTAAAAACTGGAGAAGAATAAAATTTTTAGTGTTTAGGAGAGTATATATAAAAGCGAACTATTAACAAAATATGATTGGTTTTGCTTACCTCACTTTTTTATGTTGCAGTAAAATACTACTGATACTTTAAATAATAAAATAAAAGCAAAGCGAAACAAAGAAATAAAAAATTACAATTAAGGTCTCACAAATGTATAAAAGATGCTACAGATGTTTTCTTTTATTAACAAGTTTCATATCGGTTAAGGATACTGATGTGATATCTCGGCATGCAATTCAGTTTGTGGCAGCAGTCGGTGACCTATTACAGCAGCAGTTTCGGCCAGTAGAGGATAGGGTTGTCTTTCCCCATGAATGTCCAAAGTATGAGAGGAAAGAAGACGCGAAAAATTGGCAAACTTCTCGATTTATTTTTCAGTGCCTTCCAGTGTGCAATCGTCGCTAATATTTTGACTGGAAATATAATTAGTGAATATGTTTCAGTACAAAAAAAATCAGGACCTCTTTCGACTTGCGCTTGTTGAAAGGTCCCTTGTAAGAACAACGATGGTAGGAAAGGAAAGACAACAGTTGCCCATTATATCGAAAATGAAATAAATTCTGAAAACTCTAATTTTCAAACAAAGAAAAAGGAGAAGGAAAAGGAAAGAAGAATGTAATTTTAAATCCTCCCGAGAACTTGTGAGAGGTGCCCCGAACTACTATATTTCTATATTTTATTAACATGATTCGTTTCATTTCCGAGAATTGTTGCTAAATCTGCAGCCAGACCAATTTTTTCTCCGTATTATGGTGTATTTTCTGCAAACAGTTAGGAGGTGGCGCACTACTACACTCCTCATTTACGGCTTCATCAACAAGTTGCAAAAGATACCGAAGAGTGGGTGTCTTCTTTACAGAATATAAGTGAAAACAAAACATAAGGGAAAATATGCTTTTCACAACATTAAAAAAATAAAATCTTCAAATTTATTCCCTTTTTTGCGCCAAATTTCAACAGAATCGGACAAAAATTTCCAAAAACTGCAAAGAAAGATAAAAAAGGGAACTCTCTCACAACATAAGTGAATCAACACCTAAGACCATATTAACAAAATGGGGTAAATTAATCTACAGGTAAATATTATAGCGTAGTATTGGCTCGTCAGAAAGGTTACACAAAACATAATTACGGTAAAACGTTCTAAGATATTTCGTAAATAAATTTAAAAAATATTTGCATCGTAAAAAGTGTAGGGAATCAATATTGGGACCTATAAGTCTAGTGAAATAACTCGTATATTTCGTAATATTAAGTGTAGGAGGGTTACAGCTTGACGCCGATGGTGGTTTGAAAGCGTTACCGTAATCCTTTTCCAACCATGTGAACTATCACCACAGCATGGCACTCCACCGCGCATGTACAAAAGTTAAAATGGGTTTAATTTAAACTGTACCCAGGTGCAAGTTAACCGATCCCGGCAAAAGGGTTGAAAGATTTTGAAAAAGCTACAGTGGATGTGCCAGCAACAGTCGGTCACCAGATGTTTGCACAATGATTTCTATTAATACAAGAAAATATTCAATACACAACAATATTAATCTAAATTATAGTAGATGGATACAATGGAATTTGCTCAAGCAAAATAGTACATGGTTTCAAATCTATTTTTTGCATTTAGCTTGCATCTTCAACAGCATTTCTCCTGATACAATGGTAGGTGAGGAGGGAAATGGAGTCCTCTTCAGTAACTTTAGAATCCTCCCCCTTCCTCCAGGTTGACTGATGGAAGATAGAAAATGATATTTGACGATAAATGTCAATGAAGTCAGGAAAATATCCGCTACATTCGCTTACACTGCAGCGAGAACGCACTATCCTTAAATGGTTAGAGATAGATTACAACTATAAGTGGCAATATTGTTTGCCTGAAAGAGTTATAGGAATAAGTCCGCGACAGCATAGTCTATCTTCAAAGGTTAACATAAATTATCGACAAAAGTTATTAATGACAGATGTTTATAATAGTTTTAGAAATAGGAAATAGTTTTATTTCAGAGAGCAATTTAAGAAGGAAAGAATCAATTATCATAAAATTTTATGCATTATTTGTTTTCTGCATTGAAAAAAAATGTGAAAAAGTCTTTAAATCGTAAAATTTAGACGAATACTATAGATGTAACATACATTTTAATGAAATGATGCAGTCACACTGCCACCGATGTGTCTTGCTTCGGAAGCGAAAATTTGACCAGCGCTGCCCCCTGCAAATCGGTTTGTTCTATCTGAGATGAAGAGAGACACTTCCCATGTTATGTTAGAGTTGGACCATTTTTGGGGTTGGGGAGGGGGGTCCTAGAACACCCATGGATGGAGTGGTCGGAGAGGGTCGTGTAAAAATGTTTAATCAAAAGAGATGGGTTTAATCCGTGCATTTCTGGGCCTTTTAGTGACATGATGCCGTTTAAATACAAATTCAGTATGTATAGGTGTTAAATACTCCTCAAGCTCCTTAGGTTGAAGTGGTGTTCTAGGCTAATTGGTTACGTTTCGATTGATATGTTTTCGCGAAAAACTTTTAGTTGCTTGCTCATGGATTTATTTCTTCTCGCTGTTTGAGGTGAAACTCAAAATGCTGTATATAATCAAGTATTAAATTTGTATTATTCTGAATTTATAAGATGTAGGATTATTTTGAATTTGTGTAGTCTGAATTTGTTTGTTAGACGCGGTTCGTAAGATTTTAAAAACAACTAAGTAAAATTATTTTAATATTACAATACAGATAAATGTTATTTCTTCTGAGTCAAAAAAGGAAAAATCCCGGGAACGCCGAGTAATCAATTGAAACGCCAGTTGAATCACGAAGAAAGGGGGGTGTTATAATAATAAAGAAATGAGAGACGGAAGTCCGGACGCTCCCCGGATACTCTTCGAATTAGGACAACCGGAGGGATGGAAACCCAACACTTGATTGATCAGTCAAAAAAACTGATCACACAAAAAGAGAAACTGATGATCACATCATATAGAAAGGAGATGACATGACTGAGGCAGTAAGTCATTGCGCTATCCCAAGTCGAAATAGCAGATGTTGAGCTTCCGAAATTGAGACAATATACTCCGCTGTCATCTACGAATAAATCACAGTGAAGTACAATTTCTTTCAGGATCAAGATTCCGGTGAAGAGTAAAGAGATCTAGCATTGAAAGAGACACAAGACTGATTGGTTAGCTCCATCAACCAAAGTTCATGAATACTATCATGTATCACGTTTTGATTAAGTCAAACAAAACAGGTGACGTGAAGTGCAACAGCAAAAAAAAAGTCGTTATCCACAATTTAAAGAGGAAAAAATAATAAAGGTCTTGTGGATACAATGTTTCATGTCGAGATTGTTTAAAGTTCTTAAAGGCGAATGTCGCGTCAGAATTTCCGTACTTCGTTTTCCATCGTTCTATTCAAATACGGAAGAGAAATACATGATATTTGATCCGCACAGTACTTCTGACCTCCAACGAACAAATTCTTCGTTAACGGCATTTCACTTCCGCGATGACGTAAGCCTCACTTAGTAAGAAATCTTTTCATCGTTTCAGGCGATTCTTTGTAAACATCAAATTAATTCCTAGCACTCCGAGATGTTTCATTTAAAAGTCAAGAGTAAAGGAACACGTATGAGAAGGAGATCGTAAATGAAAGGTTTTTCAATAAATGTTGTTTACCAAAAAAAGAAAAAAAGAAAAATCATGATGTACGGAAATGTTTAAATATATAAATCTCAAAGTTATTTGGCAATGAATTACATTGTATGCAAGCATGTTAAATTATATTTTATTCGAATCAAATCACTGAGCACACAATCAAAATTAACATAATAAATAAGGACCTAGAACGTATTTGGCGACTTCAAGGTCATCCTCAATGATGTACAGAAAAACAGACTCTGCTTTTGCCAAACACATCATAAATAAACATTATTTAGACACATGAAGTGTCAATACACCGAAATACTGAACAAACACACCAATACAAATTACTCACACTTTTTCCCAAAACGAACGCTTTCTGGAACGACCACCCACACTGGAAGCTATTTATGAAATATTCCCTAGTGAACTAAAATTTAATAGGAGAAATTTCGATTTGCGAGTACACGAACAGATGTAGGTATCTATAAAAAAGTGTCATACATGTCTACGAGTTCTGGTTATCAGTTGTTCTTGCTCGAACGTGTTAATTATGCAATGATAGCAGTTGAACATTCAGTGAAGATTTTAATTGTCTGTTCTCGAAAAGACAGTAAACAGTAGCTTGCATGTTGCAGGGAAATTGATTTTTGAAGTTTTAACTCATTGATGATTTATGTTGAAAACATTTACATTTAGAAGTGAGGATTGCTTTATGAAATATAGAATTTAGCTCTTGGCTGTGTGACAGGGATTAAATCCCGATAAAATATGCAGCAAACACAATGTAAAATGCCTCCCAATATCGTGTTTGGGTTCAGAATAGTACCATCTTTTTCATTTAAAGGGAGGTAATGTTGTGAGAAGAGTTTATGATCTACCCTCTCGCGTGCAGAGGGCGAGAGTGAGTACAGGAGAGAGAGAGGAAGAGAGAGATGATAGCGTACACTAAAATACTACTATTCATCTAAAAGTGGGAAGCCACCGACCACCTTAGTAAGCTCAAACTTGATGGGAAAGTATAAAGTTTTTTATCAATCACTTGCTGGATTTATAATGGTACCGATACACTATTCAAGTGCTAGCGTTGCCACCTGGCCTGAAGGAAATTATTGCTATGCACCAATCATGAAGCCACTATGCAATTTACATTATGTTCCCAACAATTTCAAAAAAATTTACCTCAATTTGTAGTCAACAGTCTTATGTGACTTACTTCTCACATCACTCGGAGACATTTTAGCGCACGTATAGCTCTTTCAATTCCATTAATTTATTTTAGACAAGCAGGTTACCCAACAACAGTCTCACAAAACATCATATGATGAAAGAAATGCCACAGCGGTTTCCAAGATGGCTGTTTTCGTTTGGATATGAGGTTTAATTCGTTGAAGTTGATATTATGTTGTTTTTCTCTTCCCTGGGCAGCCAAATTGAATTTTCTCTATCTATTTGTACATTAATCGTAATATAATTTCTTACTAAACAATTGATATGTTCGAAATTACTGAAGGATCCGTCATTCCACTGCGCAGAAGGGACAGAACGCTTTATCAACGAAGCGCATAATTATGACCTCTGAATTCTTTGATTTTTATTTCAATTTGAGGTAATGTGCTAGAAAACAATGTTCTTCATCAAGGTGCATAGATTGAGAACGCAGTACATGTGTGACACGTTGAAGAGGACCCCTGAAGTGTCAATCCTTGTGTGCTGCGCCCTCGTAAGTCTTGTCACCGCCGCACAGTGGTTCAAGGTGCTTAGAAGGATGGCAAAAGTCGAAAAATCAAGGTGAAATGTGCACTTTGTTACCTCGAAATCAAATACAGGAGGTACCAAGGCAAGTAATTAAATACAGGAATTTTCCATACCTAGTTAGGCATGTTATGTCAAAGTGGTAAGCAATGTTGCAGCACGTAGGTTGAAAACGTAAAAAATTGAAAATTTGGACGTTGGAAATAAAGGTGAAACTTTTGGAAAAGTGCATAATTTTCTAATTAGGATGCTGGGCGTTGTTCCCGTAGGGATGCTTAACATTATATTTACTTGAAACAAGTTCATTTATGTTCTATAAATAATATATATAACATCTAAAATAAGCTTGAAAAATCGTCAACAACAAAACATTTTTTCAGTAAAAAAAGAAAATCGTTAATGTCTCCAGCTGTCCTTGTGATTTTGTATTTAAATCTTAAACTTATAACTTTTCTGAATCGGAATATTCAAACAAAATTTGCTACTGACTTTTTGATTTATGGGGCAGCGTGTGTCCAAGATGGACACGGGCAAAGGAACGATTTGTCATTGTGAATGTGTTCTGATATTTATCTCCATTTTTACTATATAGTCTTCAAGTGTAATGATATCTCTTTTGTTAAGTATTCACATATGGGACAGAGATAATAAGTTTGTTTTCTAGTGATTTGATGTAATAGTTATGTTTTCAAGGCGTAACTTTTTTTTTGAAAAATGTACTATGGTCACACAGTTCTCGAGTACGTTGATTTAGATTAACAATGATATGCTAAGTTCTGTTCTTTCATGATGAAGTGATTGCCAGTGATTTTTATTTGTTTACCGCAAAATGGGGCAAATGTCGGAATGCGAACCTTTGTCCCACAATACAGGCTGTTTTTCCACTTCGCTATATTTTTTTCTCATTTTTCTCTTCTTCTATCGTTCTTAATCGGTGATAGACAATGATTTATTATCAATAAACATTTTGAGGTACATTCAGATTTCTATGCAAAGTATCTACCTAGGCCTAATCTCCATATTTCTCATTTCTTAACTGAATTAATACCTTCCTACTCTTATAATGACAATTAATGAAACTAGTACATGTAAACATGTTGTTTTACCAGCGCCAAAGGAACTACTTTTATCTCACGGAGCCGCATTCTAAAAAAAACCGTATAGTTAAGAAAAAAGCACGAAGAAATTTTCAATCAAAAATCGAAATTAAGAATACTTGTCAATAGAGTGTCTGCACTCTTCCACAAGTTCAATCCTCATTATTCACTTTTGCTTTAGTTACCTATGACATTTCAGAATTATTTTACGATAATAGTTCTGTTATTTATGTCGCAGAACAAATAAACTTTCTTGAATGACAACTGAAGTCTTTAAATTTGTTGTTGTGAAATTCCTTTTTTTATCGTCAGGAAATATTCAAAAGTGGGGCAAAGATCCGCGACATTGGTGCAAATATTTGCAGAGTGAACCTTTGCGAAAATTTGAAAATGTGAAGTGCTAGATAAAGGATGTACTTTTCTTTTGCGTGGATATGGTGAAATGGAATATATTTTATCAATTCACAGACTTATTTTTTCAAGCATTACAAGTCTCATACGTGCAATCCTTGCTCCATACTATCCTAATAGGGTTGTTGTACAAATGTTGTAAACATTCATTTTAATTCTTTAAATATTCTAAATTATTCGAATACGACGACCTCAAAAACCCTTATATTCACGTCTTTTCTCTTTATTTTAATAGATTTTTTAAATACGCCGCAATTTTGTACCTTCCATTTTGTATTTTCTAATTTAGGTTCGGTTTTGTGTTCAGCGACCAGAAAACCGTTTCATACAATTTTTTATAAAACTCTCCTAACTTTTTGATTGAAGTACATGGTACTAGCAAGCTGTTCGATGGGCAAGAAATGAGCAGCCAGAATGATAAAAAATCGACAGCGATCTGCCATGCGAGATTCATGTTAAATCTCATGCTTCTATTGCGTGTAACGGATCTTATTTTATGTAGCTAAATATGTGTCCAAATTCATAATATTCCCTCCCAGGTAGCATTATTTGAATCTCTGTCCAGCCGTTAGGCAGCAGTAACAAACCAGGATTTGTTACTCTTAAATGCTGGTACGTTGTTTCTGTTGACTCTGCAATTTGCCAATATATATAATGGTATACATTTGGAACTTTATAGCGTTGTGAAAATGCTCGAAGAAGAGCGCTTACAAGAAAGTTCAACTAAACCTGACATTAGACTTGATCGTCGCCGTCAGTATAAGGCACTTAGTACAAAATTTCATTTTATTGGAACAGAGTTTAAAATCGTGTTTTTTTTTTGTTTTTTATTTTTTTGGGGCTCGGCTCGCCGACATCGAGGTCA
>NNCF01129018.1:709911-735813 GCA_002313205.1 Laupala kohalensis
AACATACGAAGAGAGATCAGATACTATTCCAGAGGCCAATTTCCTGAAGGAATCTAAAAACGCGCTTTAAAATCGGTTCATTTTGTCCCAGCATAACGTTCAAACTGTTCGGTAGATTGTGTCGCCGTCGGCTGGTACTATATTTAAGACACTCCAGAAGAAAATGTTCCACGGTAAGTGTTGTGTTACGAGTTTAATAGTAATAGTAATAGTAAATTTTATTGTCAAAAAACGGTACAAACTGCGTATGACCACGTGGAGGACAATAAACTAATTTACTCTCCGGAAGCAAGCAAGGGACCATCCCATCAATTCCGATCAAGGGACCATCCCATAATATCTTGTTCGTAACACGATACTGTTTTGACCTGTGTTTATTATTGATGTTGCTACACCTTGTCATTGTTTTATTATGATAATGACGCCTATTTATTTGTGAATAACCATCGTCTGCCATCAACTTTAATTGTCATCAAAGATTAACATCAATAAATTACAGAACGTACAGTTAATACATTTAAATATCTTATGGTTTTTATTCATAACTTATGTATGCGAATGATTAGCGCAGCTACAAATAGATAGAAATAAGCAATAATAAGATATCAAATTCGTTTGTGAAAAAAAAAAAAATCTACTCTTAAACGATTAAACAACGAACCAGTGAATGTAAACTCATTTTCATTCACGTAACATGTAATATGCAATATATTTTGAGTTTCAGAATTTTGTAGTTTTAAATTTTTATTGTGTCGATAACATTTCGTCACACATATTCCCCAAATTGGGAGGGGGTTGGTTGGACTATTTTTGGGGAGACGGATCCTTCACCTCTTAGGGGATAGGCACGTCTTATCGATTAATTCACTACACAAAATAGATTTATTCATACAATGATCAATTAACGTTCACACTACGAATACCGATAAAAAAAATCAAACTTCAGGTTGAAGGTTCGAGTTAAAAAAGAGGAAAACTGTCAAATCATTTGTCAATAGAAAAGAGGAAAATTGTTCATAGAACGAAAGCCGGTCGGAATACTGGCCCAAGGGAGCAATATCTATACAGAATAACTGCGCAGAAATAGCTCATTCTTGATTGTTATGGTTGGCATCAGGAACAAAAATCCTCCAGTCCTCAAGAGACGAGACAGAACCCATAATGGCAGAACTCATAATGGACTCTTGTGTGGTTTCGGGGCTGCCACACAGGGAAGGACGTCCTTTTGTCGACACCCGCGCCTTATATACAATAGTGTCACAGAATTTGTTATATTCCAAACCATTTTCCTTTTTGAACGTGTATTAAATTACAGCGAACTGACAGTAAAAGACTGTTTAATTTCTTTAGCTTCTTTATTTCACAAAGTGCCTTTAACGAAATTAGTATTTACCCTTCTTTCTGATAGTTCAGTTAATTATAACAAAATTTTAAACTATTTTTAATAAAACAATAATACAAACATCTTTAAAAGAAAAACAAAAATTAATGTTACGAGTACCTACTACTTTTACACATCATGGTATACCATCTACATCAACAACAGAGAATTCAAGACTTGAAACTTGGAGCTAGAGTAATTACTATCGATCGAGCTTCATTTATTGCGATCTGTTTCATTATACTGTTAATTTTATATTACTAGTTGAACTTCTGTGACTTACAATTTGTTTTTTGTTTTTTTTTGGGGGGGGGGGGGTTAAATATTCGTTCTTAAATATTCATGGGCATCTATCGAAAATGTCATATTCAATTATCAAAACAATTTCAAACAACGCATGATAAACAAAACAAAGAACTTGAACAAAGAGAAGCGTGCCAACAATACATCGCAATGTGCGCTTATTGAATCACCACGAAAATGAATCAAGACAGTTGGCGAAATCTTTATTCATCGAGAATCCTCACAATACTCATTTAATGTTTTTTAGATACGAGTAATTTGTTTTTAAATAATCTGACCAATATTCTGGGACCTCAATTTTTTTTGGACCTCAGTAAAAACCTTGTGTTTCCTCACAGCATGCATATTTTCCGTGTGTTTCTAGGGGTTGAAGGCACATTACTCGGTTATCCGAGTTCAAAAACCAAATCATTTTTATGTATTACTGTGTGCCTGCTGCGAGCGTAAAATTATTGGGTTTTGTTCAACTATTCTTTATAATTCACCATGAATGCATATAAGTAAATATTAGAACGAATTTCTCCCGCTCTTAGACAAAACGCATAACCCGAATTTCGAAGCTCCTCACTGCGGCTGACACACACACAATCCCTTAAAATTAGATGAAGAAAACTCGACATTGAATTTCGAAAAATGTTTTGGGTCTCAGTGACAGGCGAGAAAATGAAAATGTATTTAATGTTCAATAACACAATACATAAATCGAATTACGAAAAACATTCTTAGAGAAACATTTGGACTCACCCTAAAAAAAGCGTGTTCCGAATTCTCAAATTCTATGCTTTTTTTAGTGTTTCTGCGCTTCGCGACTGCCGTTAAGAAACGCTAGAATGTTAATTATAAAAGAATATCAAAAAGTTATTAGGTGTGACAGGGTATTATGACCAAGTTCTTGATCCGTTCTTGGTACTAGGAAATTACCTCCTAGTGTCATGGGCCCGATTGGTATTATGAGCCATCTCAACTGTTTAAATGCCCGGGAACTGACCAAAGTTACTTACATTCCCTTAATAAACGATACAAGAGGAATATCAATGAATGTGAAAAACGTTATTTCATTTAAATCTTAACATACCATACACTTCAAATGTCATAAAATTATAAAAAAATCAAATATAGGAACCATAAATCATGTTATAAGTTAATAGATGGACCTACTTCCCAAACAGCATTAAATCGTAACTATTATGGAAAGTAAGACAAAAAATTTATTCTAACAAACCAAAGAGTGCAAAAAGGTAACAGTATTGTAAAGGTACTGTATACAAGTACTGTAAAGGTATAAAATTGTAATTTTGTTCAGTAGCGAGACATTTGTTTGTTTAGTTTAAGCTAAGACCATTTCTCTTCTTTCCACCGCATCGTTAAAAGTAGTTGCTTCAATATACTTCCCTAATAATCTGTTACTATACAAAAATCGATTTGATCGGTACCAAGACTGTATCGCATAACAAGTATCGATAACAAAAGTTATGGTGTCGAATGAACAGTATCGATACAAGTAAAATATTTTACAATAATTTACACGATACAAGTAAAGTACACAAGGTAACTGCAAAACACGAGGTGACCACTAGATGATAATTACAGTTTTCCTTAATCATTCACCTGGAAATGGTTTGACATGCATTAAATTTGAACCCAGACTACAAGTTATCCCAAAGTTTTCTCCTTCATGTGGATAAAACCCTTTTAGTTTTTACGATCTTAGATAACAATAAGCAAAACACTAAATCATACCTTGGATATTATTAAGATAAGATATAGCAAGTTTCTTATCCTAATTCGAAAAGTTCCGTTTCCCCCTATCTCCCCAAATAACTTCTCCCCTGATAAATTTTCTTAACATCACACAATATAACGTTTTACGTCTTTGTACATACGTAATTTGGTATATAATTAGTGTTGGTATCTCGATTAAATCAATAACCTAACATTGATACTGTTCTGTGCAAATTATCTTTTTAACTCTGTTTCATTAACTTCACTTACCAGTTTTTATGCATATAACAAAAAAATTAATACGAATTATTATGCAAAATATATTTTTAAAAAAGTAAAAGAATATAGTTCATTTATTTAACTGCATATCTCACATCATTATTCAAATGTGTAATAACATGGTTTAATTAAATAACCAAAATTAGTGACAACATTCTTCAGAAAAATCTCACGCCCTCTTCACGAAGAACCTGCATTATTTCACATATTGGCAATAAAATGAGATTGGCTCCGGGTATAAATGTGCAATAAATACGAATCTTAAGTAAAGTCATGATACTTATTTTCCATGTACTTGTTATCGATATTTGATGGTTTATTTAGGTGTTGGATTAATGTTGTGTACAATGCCTCGTAAGACACAAGTGTCGTATGCTCAAATCCTGAATCAGAATGAAGAAACGAGTTGCTTCATTTCGTCACACTAGTATTTTCTCATATTGAAGTACTAGGACACACGAATCCTATCACTCCTATAGACAATTTTATTTCTAATTGTATAGGAACGTTTCATTGTCAACTAACTCATCAAAGCCAATTTAGAAACATTAATTTCCGAGGTTGTGTTTTTATTATTATTTGTCCGGGGGTTAAATCAAATGTAACGTTTGAAATGCTGCGTTTTAAAGAATATATTGGAGAAATTTTTGTCTTCAATATTTATCGTTTATGTTAGGCTGCAACTGATTTTAGGTGGCGAATATATATTCTTCATATAATATCCTAAGTTTCATCTAACAAATGTTGCATGTAATAAAGTAGTAAAATAAGTTTTAAAAGATACGGTTGCCTCACCTTTGTTATCGTTAGACGAAATACAGACATTAACAACACGGTCTTTGTCGTGAAGGTCTGTCACCCGTCACACGATGCCCAGAGATCAGAACTGCGCCATTGGTAGCTGCCCTGTGTATTTTATGCGAGTTCTCCGTGATGGAACACAGCATTGTTAAACACACAAACTGGCGCCTGGTATAGCTCTGGTTACTCAAGTCTCAGAGTCTCAGAGTCCTTGCTTTGTGTAGGTAGTGATATCGTTGTCCTTCCGACGCGCCAAGTATCGGTACTCTGAAATCTGCTGTTCGAAATTCGCATCGACATCGACCAAGCTAACTTCTCTCCTTTTCTCGCGTTTGTAAATATTACGAGTGTGATATAAGAATAATTCACTGAATCTTGTTCCCTGAAGTGAGGGCGAAACGAGAGCAACAAAGGAAGAGAATGACAAAGGATGACGAGACGCACTTGTGTATTCAACTCTACTTTCGCATTTCTACTAAAACTATTTGTCCTCCACAATCTTCGCCGAAAATACGCGTTCCGGTTTCGTTACTAGCGGTGCAACAATATAACAATATTAATTTCCCCAATTAACCCCCTGTTCCGAACAGAGTCATTCCAGGGGTTTGCACAAATCTGTTCCACTGCATTATTCTCTTCCATTTCAAATATTCAATCAAAATCACCACTTCGCTCTCCAGGCTTATAACTAGGGGAGGAGAGCGTTATTTCCTGATATACCGTTTTCTCCATTCTACTATTTTAACGCAGTATTTAAGGAAAAGTTCGAATTTTCGTCTCGATATTAGCTTGTCCATGATCCTCGAGTGGGGCATATCCAGTTTCATAAACGGCCGTATATATTCCACTCTTTGCATTCCATACTTGACACAATCCCATAATAAATTATTTAAAATTTCTTGTCCTCCTATACGCCGACATGTTCTCGTGCACTTAACACCTACCTTTTGCAAGTTTTCATTTCATTTGGACAATGAATTCATTTGTCCGTGTCCTGTTAAAATCTCTAAGGTTTCCCTTTTTTGGAAAGAACCTCCGGTTATTCTTTACTACATATGTAACCTAACTGAAACTATACATCAGTCGTCCTCTAGCATCCTTCTCCCATTGCAATTGCCAACATAAATTCATTTTCATTTCTATCTTCCTTTGGTACTTTTAATCTCCTCTCTGTATTTCAAAATTTTCTACCATAACTTCATAACCATATTTCCTTATTAATACCCTATATTTCATATTCTCTATGTAAATCCAGTGGCATGGAATCCGAAAGCGCTTTTAATGCTGGTGTTGATTCTGTCTTATAGCATCCACTCCCTCCCTCGATGCACTTTCCTTGAATGCTTTCTATAATTTTGTTTATTTGTTCATTATGAACACTGTTATCATAGAACCATGCGTTATTAATGGCAGTAATGCCCCTTTGTACGTATTCTAAGAATGTGCCGCCCCATTTTTTTGTTATAAATGCCAACTCTAACCAAGGAATAGTATATTCTTTTTATTTTCTCTTGTATTCTTCATGTGTCCCGTAAACAGCAATTTTGTGTCCTAAATATATCATACTTTTCTTTACTCTAATTTTTATTATTGGATCTCTTTGCCGTGCATGATCATGTCTGAAATACCTGATCACGGTTTTATCTTTTGAAACCATCAGCCCTTTCCCCTATCATATTTCTAATAATTCCCTCATAGCCTTGTTTCTTTTACCTTCTATCCACCTTCTTAATTCCGCTTCACATGACAGCACTAAGTCATTCGCAAACGCTAAAGTTAGTATCCCCTTTTCTGCAAGTTTTCATAGTCATCGAAAAGGATATTCCAGTAAACTGGTCCTGAGGATGCACCCTGTGATCCTGCTTTTTCATTTTCCGAAAATGATGTTGGCCTCTATTTCAAATTTGATCCAGCAATTTCGGAAAAAGACTTAACCACTCTCTTTTTCCTTTTCACCTACATTCACTCTCTTTAATCCTTCTAATATGAGACCCCCATTTCGCATTGTCATTGCCTACTATACCCACAAACACGCAGATTATATACTTCTCTTCTCTTTCCACTACCATCCTGAGATATTCTCGAACTGCATCTTCCGTACTTCATTCCCTTCGGAAACCATGCTGACTTTGGTGCAATCATTCATTACTCTATAGTATATGTTTCACTATCCTGCGCATAATAATTTTACCGAATATTTTTCCTAGAGTGGGCTACAGAGATACAGGGCGATACCACTTATAATTAGATTGATCCCTGTCCTTTCCTTAAAAAAATAATCAAGTAGACTCACTTTCCAAACAGTGGGAAAATATCCTATATTGCAACATGTTATATATTTTGTGTAATGATGTTATTACACCCTCAAAATATAATTTTACCATTTCATTACTTATTCGATCGTATCCAGCACTCTTTCCGTTTTTAAGATTTTTAATCACGTGTTCTATTTCTTCCTTACATGTATATTCTTCCCATGGTGCTTCATGTTCAAGTTCCTCTTCCGTAACCTGGGCTTCTTGTTCTACTTGCGAGATCTTCTCTACCATACATTTTCTCGTATCTACCCATTCATCCGTTTCTCATGTCTCCTGTTTCATAGTACTCCATATTTCCTGGCTTCGTAAATTGTCACCCAATGATGTACGGTATACCCCATATATTCGAGCTGATACTCTTTGTGACAAATTAACACCAGTAACGTTTCATTGCTTCCAGTATCATTTGTACGCCTGAAGGCTACACTTATGCCTTATTTACAGATGCTGTTTTATCTCATCCTTTACTTTCCGCCTCTGATACTTACGTCTCGCTCGGTTCTTCTCTTTCTTCAATAAAGTTAAACCTCTGCTCCACCATACTTTCCCACGGTGGCATCCATTACCACGCTACCTGCATATGTACTAACTTCTTTTAAAATTTATTGTTGTAGAACATATAAACTCTCATCTACTATATGTTTATATATATATATATATNGTCTCTTATACACATCTAGATGTGTATAAGAGACAGTATATATATATATAAATAAATTGCGTCGGTAGTTTAGATCATTATTTGTCACCGTCATATCTCCTCTATTCTGAACATTCTCGTTTATTTCATAGACCATTTCCACGTGGTCATTATGAATATTAGTTTCTACAACACACTTATTCAAACGTATCCTACATAATTCATTACTAATAGTCAGATCAATATTGAGAAACCATTCTCTCCTCGAAAGGTTGCCACACCTGTAATGTTGTACTACTAATATTTCGTCGAATAGTCCGAGAGTTCCCCACGCTTACTTATTCCCCCAGAAGACTGTTCGGCCATTAAAATATCTTTCCCTTTGTACTCTTTTAATATTTATACGTGCAAAAATTGTTGGCCAGTGTTTTACCCTTCGACGAATGCTACGGGCAACAGCGTGCAGCATAGAAGGTAGAGATTCGAGCGCCACCACTTTCTCCAGTTTTAGAAAAAAGCACGAGTTCGAAATGCGTGTTGAGCTCCATGATAATGGTTTTGTGTGTCACTTAGACGCTTCTTTTTATACTGTCGATCAGCTTTTGAATGGAAATTTCAAAAATTTATTTATGGCACTGCTTACAACGCTGAAATTGAAGCTAAATATGCCACGATGTGACACTATCAAAACGATTAAATATGACGTGACGAGGGGGATATACGTGTTCCTGCAGGGTCTAGAGAGGCTCCAGGATCATCCCGACCGTTATATAGATTTACAAGGGTAAAATTTGGACAAATACATGAGAAAAAATATTTACTTATTTATTTATGAACTAAATCATCGTGCCTTGAGTTACGTTTATCTAAGGTCGGTCGCCAAGTCTCCAATTGGTACGCTTTCGAGAGATCGAATCACCATTACACAGAGGGCAGTTGTATAATTGTTTCGTCAGCACAGGTTCATAGTTTGTATCTCTCACGCTCTGTACTCTTCGCACTGAAGTGACCTAAATGATTTTGAGGTGTAGGAGTCAAACATGCCCTGTTGTCTCAAAAAGTACAATCCGTGTCTATAGGATCATATATTCCCAAAACAAGACGCTTAAAAAGACTGAAAATTCATAGATCAATTTTGCTGAAATGTCAAATTACGGTTCGTTTCTATCAATCGAACATGGAATATAAGGAAAACGGAGAATTTGTTATTTTTATAGAAACAAATGCACTGCAAATAAGAATAAATGTATTGCCCTGAAATATTATAATCACAATATATCAGTAGTTGTGCAACGTAGTATAAATTTGTTTACATCTATCACAGTGTCGAAATACTGCACGGATTTCGTGCTATGTTAGGTATTTCTGTCTGGTTTATTGCACATAGTCTGGAAAGATTAAAACGCAGGTTCAATTTCTATGATGCTAAATATTTTTCGATAATTTACCATAATTTCATTTCATCTAGAAAAAAAACCTCTTTTCGCTTAACTATTGGCGTTTCCCCGAATTACTTTTAGTCAAGTCATTCACGGCTCAAAGAAAGGTTCTACCAGGAACGTTTTGGAGAAGATGTGATTTTTTTGTCTTCTCGAGAGCAGTTTCAACCCTATTCCTTCGAGAAAGTTCTGCAAATATGAAAGAAAAAAAGCAAACAGAATATCGAAAAACACGCCATTTTTGTTTCTGATTTATTACATGAAAATTGTGCATTCTGCGAAGAATATTACATGAAATCTCATCAAAACTAAAAAAAATTCTACAACATACATTCCTTTATTCTTTTTGCGGATGAATTACTAATGGGAATTCGTTCGTTAGAGGACGTTGAATTTATACTTCAGTATTTGGGAAAGTTCTGTATAAAAGTTTTTGAGAAACTGAAACTTTGTTCCTTTATATTTTTCAAGATTATATCAATTTATGCTGATTTCAATTTTTGCCTTGTCCACTTCGTAGAATTTCAAATTACAAAAAATCATGCCTTTTAAAATTATTTTGATTATTACAAGAAACACGTACGCTTCTAAATCCTATTTACAGCAAGAAACTAGCTAAAACTTAATGTAATGTATCCCTTTCTTTCGTCGAATTTGTAATATTTTCTTTCGTCGAATAGTTTACCCCACAATACAATTTGAATATATAGTCTAGCACGTAAATTCTTAAATGTTTTGGAAAATTTCTGAATGTTTGCTCCTGTATGATTTTTGTGTTGCTGATCACTAATCTTTATATTGCCGCATCAAAAAAGTTTGAGAAACAAAAAAAAACCGCAAAAATTCTTCTAAAACTCGCAAAGATTTTGTTTTTGTTTTATTTTTAACGTGATAATGCACTTTTCGTAAAAAAATGCTTCATTACAAAAAAAGAAGAAGGAAAAATGTTTCTACTTCTTTCTTCCTTACGCTTTTCCTTCCCGTTACAGCTCGTCGAATTTATACTTGAGCAATTTCCGGGAAGCGTTGGAAAAGTTCCGTCTTTTCTCCTTTATGTATTTTGTGATGCTGATTACGACTGTCAACTTTCCTACTCGGACGAAGTTTGGAAAACGTGATGAAACAGGGGAAAACCCTGTTTTTATTTTTACTTATAATTACATGTCTACTATGCACTTTTCGAAGAAAAATATCAATTATTGCTATAAACTTAACAAAAAACTCTTTGTAGGTTTTTTGAAAGGCAAATAGTGGATCGTATGGTGTGGATAATAACAATCACAATAATAAATTATTGCAAACGAAAGGAAGAAGACACTGCCATCGGAAGTAACAGAATCTTTACATATCACTAGACATTTAAGAAAATTTCATACTATAGTTGAACACTAGAGTAAAAAAGAAGCGTCTAAATGACACCCAGTCATGTGTAACATATCCCCTCACCAGGGGCTATAGCCCCCCAAAAAAATTGGACCTGAAAGCTCAAGAGATACAGGCGTACTTTGCCACTTTGGCTTTGTGTCATGATTCTGGAAAGGACTTTGTTCTCGGAAATTACAAATTGAATCATTTTATGTGAAAAAAATATCCCTTTTTCGATGGCAAAGAAAAGCCGTTTTTCGACATCTCACCTGAATTATTTTCGAAACACATATAAAAACACTTTCACATAGCTCCATGCACCATAAATACTCAATAGAGGTTGAACACTCACATGATTTTTGGAGTTAATTACTACTCGGACTCGTCCAAGTCCGAGTAGTATTCCTCCGCGCTGTTGGAGCCGATGGATGTGGATGGCTTCGACTCACCGTATCCCTCCGCGCCATCACCTCCCTCTTCAACCAGCACCAGCTGTTCGGGACGAGGGCGGCGCGGGTCATACAACTGCCGGCCATCCGGCAAAACTCGACGAATTCGTCTAGTTTCATCTCCTGGCAGCGCTTTTCTTTTTATAAAAAGGAAGGCGAAGCTAATTATTTTCGGAGCAGATAAATGATAATCTAATATATAGTGAATGTATAGCAAATTTCCTTGTAAAACGTATACCTGGCGAGATTGCCAGGTATGTGTTTTTTTTCCGCATGCCGGGAGCAAGGGTAACACTTTTCGCTCCACACCATGCTCCCTCGATGGAGTTGGTGTGGGCGCCAGTGCCTGGGTCCGGCCAAAGTTGAGAAAAGTTTCAGATAATGTGAAGTACGAAAATTGAACTATCGGTAATGTATTGAGTTGATCATATCACAAAGGTGAGGGAGTGGTTGACCCTGAGGTGCTCGTACCCCGATGCCCCCAAGGCGTCGTACGCGCGCCAGCAATCGGAGACGATGGTTGTATCTGTTAGCAAAGACGAGGAAATAATCGGTGCAAGGCGCTTTCTGTACAGGAATGAAAAAGTACGTTTCTCTTCTTACATACCTGGCACAACCCACTCCTGAATGAGCGGTACTAGAGTTTCGCGGTCCCTCTTTTCCACTGGAAACAAACATATCTGCCCACTACCCCGCTCATACAACACGAAAACCCACTGGCCCTCGACTTCATGTCCCCTGTGGTACTTACGACGACTGAATTTCGATTCGTCGATCTGAACTACCTTACCGGGTCCCCCTAAGGGTTTTCTGTTCTCCACCATTGCGTCGTAGACCACATCTCGACAAAAGCTGGCCCAATTAACCGCGGAGGGTGGTGTGAAGCCTAGTAACTTCGTAATCGAGGTCAGGGGAGTTCGGCCGACCCACTGGACAATGAACAGGAGCGAAAATTTGAAAGCCGCGAAAATCGTTCCCGTGCGGTACGACACCCTAGTCCCACAAGCTTTCTTCCGCTTTGTTTTGGGCACCGGGACCCTCAACGTGCACCTCCACGTATACTCATCGACCCTGTTAAATATCGAATCATTAGAATAAAACATTACTCATCTCAAAAGACCAGTTTCTAAAATTACGACTCCCATTAATGAATTACTTTGTGGAGTCCTCATACAGTTTAAGTTGATTCCCGCACTTGGGCACATGTAAGTGCCCTCCGCGGGAATCAATCTTAGACGTACAAGTAGAGCTGCCTTGTTGTTCTCCAATTTCACAATGTCACGTATCTTGTACGTCTCCTAACAAAATGTTGGCGGTTTTCGGATGAGAAATAAAATAATTCGCTGCATGCATGTATCACACGATCTAGAAACAATGAAAATAACTCACCATGACTGCAGCGGGAAGGGCAACGAAAACTTAACAAATTACTAAACTTAACAAACTTAACAAATTTTACAACTTTAAACAAAAAACACAAAAACGACCCTCACGAAAACAGCTACTCGGACAAAACAACACAGAAAATACTCAACTACTCGCACAACGCACAACAGAACTCGCAAGCACGAGTGAGAGAATAATCGCTATTTTCCCGAGCAATTTGATACGTTGCCTCTTTCGCGCGTGAAACTTCCCACATTATTGTGAAATTACCTTTTCATGATTGATAACCAATATCAATATAAATTTTAATCATAGAAAGCTTACATATCAAATATTGTTATGTAAAATATGCATGAAAGTGAATACTAATAAATTTTTAAGTTACCACGTTTTTCACCCATTGACATATATTCATTGTAATGTTTATTCATGTACAAACATTTTCTGTCAAGGAAATTAACTTACTAACGATTGAATTAATTTAGAAATAATACTCATTTGCAATATATTCACCTCAGAGATTATTCAGTTAATATATTTCATTTTCCGTAATGCCGCGGTATTGCCGCGTTTTCCCTCGGATTACATTTAGTCTTGTTGAGTTCTGAGTAACAAATATAAAAACAGATCTATGAGTAAAGGTTGTAAAGAAAAAAGGGTTGTCTTTTTTATTACATTTAATGTCATTTACATTAATATTATTACTTTCAGTATGACTCTTATTTACATTAAATATTTACATCAACATTACTGTTGTTTACATTACAATTGAAATGTTGGTTACATTTTTAATAGTTCATGTACACTGTGAAGTGAATGCATTCTATGAATTGTGAATTATAGTGTTATTTACTTTTAAGTATGTTTGAAATAAATACATTTATACACCCATACGTTCTGTTTTTTTCGTGTGCTTTTTTAAAATTAATCATTTAACTTCGGAATTGTCTTCTACGTAAATTACATATTTCTCTTCAGGGAAGTACAGAAAAAACAGACTCGTATTCTAAATGCTAGTGGGCGTCGAGAGAATCTCAGGAAACTGCGGAAATACGATTCCGATGACAGCTTGGCAGGGTCGGGGTGTGTGGATAGCTCAGGCGAGTGACATACAGCAGCTCCGAGAAATTTCCCCTCTCCTTGATGAAGCAGTCTACATGCTCGCTTTCATTTGTAGCCTGTCACAGAATGATTTATTTTAAATCATTTTCGACAAAAAAAACAGAAAACGTGAGTGTCATTTGCATCCATTTAAGAGTAAAATATCGAAAAACTCAGAGACGACTCAATTATTTCTTGACATACAGGGAAAAGTTACAAAAATTATATTTCATCCCAACTCATCTTCTTAAAAATGGAATTTCGAAAAATCCTTACTTACTATCGGAGTTTTTTATTCTAGACCCCTCACTTTGTACTGCTGCAGAAGGCACAAAAAATCATAGAAAAAATAATTAACACCATAAAATTTGTCATGTTCTTGTGCATACACTTATAGAAATAATAGTTCTGAGAATGAATAATACTTTTAAAATAGCAGAAATGTTTCAAAAAACGCGAAATTTTCACAGCTTTTCCCGATACGTCTATTTTACTAATTTTTATACAGTAAACTAATAGTGTCAAAAATAATTCTTATTCAGCGAATGTTAACTATTATGTTTTTGACAACATTTTAAAATTTCAAGCTTCTACTTGCAAAATATAACGAGTTATTAACATTTTTCGAAAACATTGCTAAAAACGACCAGGCACAAACAAACGAACATTTTTGTGGAATAAAATTTATTCTGTCGCCTTCAGGAAAATGCCGTTATCACATGACCAATGAATTTAAACGTTTAAAACTTAGTATGTAACCACAAATAACTGATAAACCGAATTGTGTTTTCATTTGGTGACCAGCGATGCCTCAGCGGGGAAGTACAGTCTGGTCGTGCTGATGTCGCACGCACGCAGTCGCGAACACTTCATGTCATATATAACCTTTTCGTAAATATTTCATAATTTTGTAATTTGATAATCACTTTTGGCGTATTTCGAACAAGGTAATGTTAGAATATTTAATTAGGTTCTTTAAAAATAATTTTTGTAATTAACTTTTGAGGAACCGGGACTGACAGGTTCTTTCGTTAGGAGTTAACAAAATCTTATTTTCTTATGTCTTGCGCAGTTGAGTCAACAGTTATCAAGTGCTCCTTTGTATTCGATCCCTTCTCTCTTTCTTTACTCCTCTCGCCCCCCGACAGTAGTTGTGGATAGTTTTATGACTTCTTGAGCTGTTGCTTGCAGCTTGCTTTTACTTTAAACCTTTCTACTGAGTGATTCTAGAAGTCTCCACTACCTTTACTCTTTGTGCTAATATTACAAAATAATACTTTGATTATATTTGTTTCTAATTATCCAATTTTTGAAACGTGATGGAATATGTCCATTCTGTCTTAAATCTTCTGCACTACAATATAATTTTAATTCATGTTTACTTTCTTATTCAGCTGAAAACAGTGTTCCAATGTAGGTTGAGAAAAAAGGGAATTTCTCTCCTTCTGACAATTTGTCTCAATTTGTACATCTTATATTTGTTTCCAACGAGGGAAAAATAATTCCACCTCTCGTGATTTTCAAAAGTTACTCTCAAAAATCAAACAACAAAATTATGAAATATTTACGAAAAAGTTATTTATGACGAAGTGTTCTTTAAATTCTCGCATAATCGGTATGTAGCCACTTCAGTTGAGGACTCAGTTCAGTGGACTGTGTCAATGTATACAAAGAAATAATTCGGAGCTATAAAAATAAGAATTAGAAATAATATTTTATGTTCTTCGGGTAAACAACTAAAATATACCATTAAGTGTGACAAGATAAATAAAAGAATGACATAGCAGCATAGTGATAACTTCTTGTATTATGTGGAAATTGTTGATTATTACTTGAATAGTTAGGAAGTAGTGAGATCGTAGCATTTATTAGAAACTGAATGTAAAAGTTTCTTTAAAAGAGATGCAACAGAGGGAATTAACGAAGCAAACTGAGAATACAGGATAAATAATTCATATCTACTGAGGCGTCTTGCGGAAACAGACCTCCATTTGCCAGGTGGAGAGGAAAGCGAGATGAGCCAGGCGCTTAAACACAGAGAAAAAATCCGATAAGATATCCGGAAAATTAATTATGAGAATCAAAAGACTGCAACTGTTTTAAATTGCAAATGAAACGACTTTTTGAAGAGTCTATGGAAAGAGAATTAGGAAAATACGAGTTCATGCTATTAATAAAATATTTGAGTGTTGAGGCGGTGTAGTGGTAGCATCTTCTCTTCCGTGATTCCTCTGAGTGGTCGACCGCGGGTTCAGACCCTGCTCGGCGAAAATAATATTGTATACATGTGACATAAATGAGTTATATACAACAGGCTCGGTCGTGAATATTTCAACATCTCTAAATATTTTTAGACGAGATGTGAAAAAAATAAGCCAACGCTCATGTCGAGCTAAACAAGTCTACAATTAACTTTAATTTCAATACTAAAGATAACATGCTTTCCCATGTAAACACCTGTTTTATTATTAAGTCGTGTTGTAGACAGGAACCTGTAATTATTTTTGGACAACACACGGATTACAGCGTGGGCGTTTGTAGTGATGACGTGAAGTGATGTTAGTCGAAAGCTAAAGTCAAGAGACACGAATGTTTTGGAATGTGTTTACCCTCATCGTACGTTGCATTCAATAATCCAAGCGTCCTGACCATTCATTGTCATGATGTTGGATATCAAGTTGTCGACGGCAAAGACACACGGTCATAGAAGCAAGCCAAAACGAATAAGATTTCCAGAAATATTATCTCTCGCGGAACAACTTCTTAACTGCGAAATGTGGTGACAAAGGTAAGTGATCAGAAGGATTTCAGAAGCTTCGATATAGAAATATATTTACGTTCAGTGAATTGTATATATTTTTTTGTTGTGCACACCAACTTAGGTTTTTTTTTAAAAATCTTGATTGAAAATATGGACCGCGTAATTACGGGAAAATCAAAGAGCAAGAGAATAAATTAAAACAAATTGAATATACTCTACTAGAAAATAACCAGAAAATCTTGCAAATATTTTATGATAATTCAGTTCGATTCAGTCTAATGTTATCATATTATTCATAACTACGAAATCATAAATCATGCGACAACTATTCATCATCAAATCATAATATAACATTAAATGTGACTCCAAAATCAGAGCATCATTCACACACTCCCCTTTGAAAAATTCCTTTCATTCGATGCATTGCAATATCCATTCACGTCATATCACCCGCTGTGATACAAGAAACCAACTTCTCTCAGCCTCACGCAAAATAGTTCACACAGCCCTTAGATTTCATTAGCGTGTCGTGTACATGAGAACCCACCCCTCCCCTTCCTCGCGAACTTGCATGTGTGCGCACCAGCATATGCTCCCTACACGGGAAATCCATGACTGGTTGGCAGAGACGAATGGAAGAGAAAGAGACAGAGAACTTTGCACGCTAATCCACTACTCACTTCCGACTCAGTATCAAATGCACGCCAATATTACAGAAAATTTACGTTCTTTTCTGCGTAACATTTGGAACACAAAACAGAAAAGAAGTATTTAGCCCCTCCGTGGCAAAGNTGCACGCCAATATTACAGAAAATTTACGTTCTTTCCTGCGTAACATTTGGAACACAAAACAGAAAAGAAGTATTTAGCCCCTCCGTGGCAAAGATGGTAGCGTCCTAGTTCATCACCACGTCATCCCGGGTTCAATTCCTGATGGGATCAGAAGAAAAAAATTGTAGCTTTTCACATAAATGTCCCAGTTTATATAGCTGTGACTACTGAAAAGCAAACCCTCCTTCCTCTATACACCTCTTAGTGTCAATAACTAACAATTATTAACCGCTCCACGTGGGCCAAGTGGTTGGTAAACCCAGCTACGCGCCCCACCTACTAACAGTAGCTTCCTACCCAATCCTACCTCCTATCGTTCCATATAAATAAGTTTCAATAGTACGCTACATTCCCATTTACAAATAATACAAAAGAAAAGAAGTATTTTACTCTAGAGTCTTAAAAGATTTTTGAAGATTTCCCATTTGATCTGCTACCGATTCCTTTTCGAGATAACGACTTTTGAAAATTGCGTGCTTTTGAATTCCATGACGGACGCATTGTTATCGATGCTCGTGATAAGTGCTTTGAAGTCATGCTGTCAAAGTCCGAAACGGCGCCTGGAGAAGATTCTCGCGAGCTTGCAGGGGCTAAGTCCCAATTGGGGAGATAAAACTAGAGTTTTAAATATAAAATGAATAAATAACAAATAAATAGAAAAGGCACCCGAATCTCGAGCGTTCGGCCCAGCTTGTTAATATATAACGGGTATAATGGATGAGACTATCTTTGTGACACTTCGAAAAAATTCGACGAGTATTTTAGCACAGAAGTAGATACTTTGAAAAGTAAGAATCACACATGATAGACATATGAAAAGATATGTATACTTTTCCTCTGTTTCCAAATTATGTTTTTCCAATTTATGTTTTGAACGTAAGTTTGTCACAAGAAAGTTCTCGGGTGTGAATTATACTTGTCGCATCAAAGGTCTAAGGATACCTCTTCTTACTGATATTCTTAAATAAGTACACTAACGATTTAAAATCTTTAGATAATGTTTATTCAGAAGAATATATTTAAATTTAAGAATATTTTGTACGTAGACTCATCTTCGTTTTCATTTCGTTTGTTTACCATCTATATCCTTTGGGATATTTTTGTTTCTCATTTCAAACTCTGTTATATTAAAATGAAATGTACAGGTAGCATACCCAACCATAAAGAATACACCCGTTAACGTTATGTTACAATTCGTTCAATAGTTTATGTGTGGTGCAATTTCAAAGGAAGTGTGAGTAAAAGTACCCGAGAAAAAACAATCATGGGCATTGCCAAGGAGTGGGGAGGGCATATAGATAGGAAGACTATTGCTTTGAAAATTGTATTCAATTTACCGTTGAAAAATTTACCAAAAATTCACGAAAATGTTATCGGCTTATTCAATATGATTTCTGCTATTTCTATTTATCTACTTATAATCTGTTTAACAAACTTTGCAAAATTTTAAGAAACGGCTGGAAACGGACCAATTAAAATTACCGGGCGATGCTACGTGAGTTCAACTTGCATAAGTTATACCTTTCAAAGGGTTGATGGATGAGTTTACTTCCCGGCAGATTCACGTTATTAATGGTAGTTTTACATTTGTACATGACAATCAAAAATGAAGTCTCTGAAAATGTCATCCAAAGAATCCCCAGAAATAATCCACATCTGAAATAGATTTCACGGAGACTAGACACGTTGTAAAACAAAAATCTGTTAGTCCATTTTGCGAGAAAGATTCCGAGTTTCATTCACTGGTTGGTGAGTGTCTGGAAAGTGATGTAGGTTACATTTACTCCTCTTTGTGTGAAGGTTACCAAGTCAAGTGCGAGACCTAGTCATTCGTAAACCTAAAGACATAAACGATGCTCCGTCTGTGAAAATAGATTGGCATTTAACTCTCTTCTGTATTTATCTATTCTTCTTCTGTATTTTGTGACGAGTAACTGCATTAAAATTAAAAAGCCATTCAAATATACTGCGATGATGTTATCAGCCATTGGAAATTACCAGAAAAAATTCTTGCGGTTTGACCATTTATTTATTACTTTCTCATAAACGCAGTATATAGAAAGTTTTGTAATCGTGAAAAAATTCGAAAGCTAGATTTCGACGGAAATATCCTTATTGGTTATCCATTATTCAGAAAAAGTTGTTTTTGCCATAACGTCTGTCCGCACGCAGAGATTCCGAGTAAACGGATGAATATATTTAATTTATATTTCGTATTTACGGTAGAATTTACTTGTTGTCGATACACGTACTCTAATAATTTTACTTTAAAACAATGGGTACTTCACATGAAGGTCAAAGTTCACTTTCGAATATTCATCAAAAACGGCTCTGACGATTTTGCTTAAATTTTCTGTACATAAGGTACAATTAGTATGCATTGCATCCGCATTAGCGGTATTTCGCTTGAAAGTTTGGTATAGACACAGTAAAATAATTTCTGTCTGCTAAAAAATTCTCATTAGTTAACTGTTTCAAGAAGCTTGAATAATATGTAGCAGCGTAAATGGACTAAGCAGACGTAGAATACACTTTTCGTAAACTGAAATGAAAGATTTGATAATGATAAAATACATAGGAGGACAGAAAACACACTGCAGATACGAAAATACATAAATTTCTGTCTACAACCAAATTACATTTACATAACACTAGAACAATATTTTTTGTCACTATGCTGCAGATGGAAAAACGTATATGAGAAAGTATGTGCAATGGTTTTGTACTTTACCAATGTATCGGTAACGAGCATTACCTTCGTCATAATGTGTCCAGTAAGTTAACAGTGAGGTATGAGGTGTACCAAAGTCAAATGTAGCTCGTATGTTCATGTAAAATGATCGTTGTCTTATAACTTGCTCTTTACAATATGTGATTCGTTGGGTGATATGTGTGCCCAATTCATGGAGAGTGTTACTATGTGGTATTTTTATCTAAGTATAGCTGGAGAGAATGTGTGACTGAATAAACTTTACTACGCCCTGATGAAGTTAATGTTCGTTACCGAAACGTTCGCAAAGTAAAAAAAAGAAAAGAAAATTAATAAATGGCCAAACCGCAGAATTTTTTTCTGGTATTTAAATATAATAACAATAATAATAATAATAAATTTATTGTCAAAAAACAGAACAAACTGCGTATGACCACGTGGAGGACAATAAACTAATTTACTCTCCGCAAGAAAGCAAGGGACCATCCCATCAATTCCGATCAAGGGCCCTAAGGCAGAGGCGGATTCAAAAAAAAATTCAGCATAAGTTACTAGATAAGACAAAAAGTTCGCTGCGAGTTATAATACTAATAGAATGTCAATATGTTTGTAATTTTACGCAAAACATTACATGTACAAGTTATTATCGAACTATAGATTATTCTGAGTTTAAAAATCATAAGAGTTAAAAAAAAACCACTAAATTCACGATTTATTGTTACAATAAACACGCCCCTAGACAAAGCCTAGAGAACCTGTATAATAAATCCGCCTCTACCAGAAGGAAAAACGGAGAAAAACCCGGGCCAGGATGGGGCTACAGAATTTATGTACACAACCGTGCCAAAGTTGAGTACACATAAAACTAAATTAATATGAGCCATAAGACAACACAATCATGCAAGAAAATAGTTTTTGAAATTGTTATAAGTTATTTAAAAAGTACTACAGCAATGGCGTGATAAAGTACAAGACGAATTTAACTTTTATTAAAATCAATAAATTCTTTTACAGTGTAGAAGCACTGGTGCAGGAGGTAGTTTTTAACCGCGGATTTGAAGATATTCAATTTCATAATATCTTTTATATTCTTGGGCAGGGAATTATATAGAACGATTCCCGAATGGTATGGTCCCTTTTGGCAAAGAGTGGTTGACACTCTAGGGCGATGAATATTACTACTATTGCGTGTATAGTGTTCGTGAACGAGACTGTTTCGTATAAAGAAAGGGTGGCACTTCAGTAATTCGGTCTTAACAAACATGACCGTTTCATAAATATAAATGCAGGGAAATGTTAAGATATTTCATTCCTTGAATAAAGGTTTACAAGAGTTTCGGAGGTGAGATTTACAAATTATCACAAATTATAGTTCTGACGTTTTTGATATGCCTATGAAAATTTTGTGTATACAGAAAGGGGAGTAGTGGGATGGTCACAGGGATCGCAATTCGCTATGAGGAAAAGAACAAAGGCCCTACACCCTAACCAATCGCGTTCGCAGAGGAGTGGGTGCGCAACGATGCCGTTGGTGCTGCCCAATCACACGCCGACGAAGCAATCAATAACTTGTAAAACGTAATGTGAAATCTCATTGCTTGCGAAACAATCCCAGTATTCTGTCCATCTCGCCTCTCGGACGATGCAGCGTAAGGTCATTAGCGAGAGGAAATTGAAGGTTACATGAAGAGAAAATTGAAATAAAAACAAACACCGGGAATTTAAAAAAATGTTACGTGGAAATGGACACACTACAGTGGAAGTAGAGAATATAATATTGCTGAAGAGACTATGAGAATCCTGACTTTATTATTCAGCTATCCATCGAGAAATGCTACAACAAAGAAGCAAAGCACGGCGAAAGAAAATAAAATAAATATTGAATACATAAAAGAGACAGAGAAATTAGGTGGGAAATAAAAGTATAGTAATAATATATTCTATTGCTCCGCTAGGAGCACGGGTTGTCTACAAAGCTTTTACATTTCTTCCTATCTTTGGCAACTACTCGTAAGTCTTTCCAGCTGCGACCTTCAGACTCTTGCACTACAGATCTTCTCCATGTATTCCGGGGTCTCCCTCTTCTTCGATGACCTTGAGGGTTCCATTGTAAGGCTAACTTGCAAGATTCTTCATCGTTCTTTCGTAAAGTGTGGCCTATCCAACCAAATTTTCTTCTCTTAATTTCAATATTGATGTTTTCTTGTTTTGTCATTTTCCAGAGCTGTTCATTGGAAATTTTTCTTGGCCACCATATTTTCATTATACAACGAAGGCATCTATTTACAAACGAAGGCATCTATTTACAACGAAGGCATCTATTTCAGTTTCCTCATTATCTCTTGTTTTACCAGCCAAGTCTCACAACCATATAGCAGCACTGACTTTACATAAACGTTAAACATTCTTATTTTTGTTTTCGTATTTAGGGAATTTGATTGCCAGATCTTCCTAAGTCTGCTATATGCTCCTCTGGCCTTCTTAATTCTGTCTTCTACTTCCTTTTGTGTTCCCCCATCTTCTGATACCTAACTGCCTAGGTATGTAAAGTCATGTACCTTTTTGATTATTGCACGATCTAGTGCCATTTGTTGTTGAGACCTAGCGTTTATTCGAATCTCTACTGTCTTTTTCATGTTAATTTTTAAGCCCACTTTCAGAGATTCGTGTTGGATTTATCTTGCATGTGGTCGAACTTATGCGATAGCAGACATATATCATCCGCATATTCCAGGTCTTTCAATGAACCTGTAAGAGTCCACTGAATGCCTGTTTTTCTGCCCTTCATTGTTGTTTGAGTAATTTCATCCAATACAATAAGGAACAATATGGGAGATAAAGGAAATCCTTACCTTACCCCAGAGTTGGTTTCAAAAGGAGAAGACAGTTGACCGTCATGTAGCACTCTGCAGTTGAACTGATTGTAGCTCTCTTGGATCAAATTAATGAGTTTAACAGGGACTCCTCTCGCCTTCAGGGCTTTCCAGATCCATCTCCTGTACAGTGAATCAAATTCTTTTTCATAGTCGATGAAGACGAATTATCCCCCTTCCCATATCCCACAACATACATCAATCCTTTTCCTTCCTGTGCATCCTACCATTTTAAAGTTAAATTTATTTTAAATAATTTGACATTGAATCATCACATGTAAAATTACACATAACCTGTAAAATCTGAAACTGTTTTATTTTCATTTATTACAGGCGTTATGCTGAAATTGAAATAATATAATAAAGATTTGAGTCTTAAACATAAGAAAAACAAAAGCTATCTACACAATGGGGTGTAAATTTTTTCGGTTTTGTGAACTCTGGCCACGATTATCCAATAGTGAGTCCAGCCTATATTAGTATGTGTTTCAGTTTGTAATTTGGCTGTATGGGTATCATCCCCTAAACCGACCGACAATTCAACCAACGTGCGGTGGCATTCTATTTTCTAGTTAATTTTCTCGTTTTCTTTGTTTCTAATTTCAGAATATTATTAAATGTTACTTGACTGAACGGGAAACAACAATGTATCATTCAATAACTTCTCCAAACGAAGAAGGGGGGGGGAAGGGGAAAAAATGGATACTAAGACCTTTACGTTGGGCGAAACATCCATTTGAAATACTTTTCTGTGAATCCTCTACCTTCCATTAAAGTCAGTTCCACAGATCTTAACAATCTCCCTTTCAGTTTCTCTCAGTAAGCATAGTTGGATTCCTAGGACTCGAGAAAGAATGTCTGTCGTGCGTAGAGCGTGTCTTATAAAATTCCATCACAGAAGAACATCTCACTGCGAAACAAAATATATGAATAGAAATAAGAGGAACAGTAAAGAAATATTCTGAACAAAAAGTAAAATTTGAGATTTTATTTTTATGGACTGTTCGGTAGATTTGTGGCATGCTCACGAAAATGATACATGACGCTAAAAACAAATAAAAGAAAATACTAATTGAAAAGCTAACAATTCAAAGACAATAGTCCCTTATTAGAGTATTCAGATTACTTAATTCAATTTTTTAAGAAAGAATAATTATGAATCAAATATGTTTTAAATAGAGCAATATTATATTATTAATATTACTATTATATTTCTCCGACTATGACCCTGTAAATGTAGTAAAAATTAATACTAAAAGTTTTTGAAGTTCTCGGTAAGTAACTACCCCTTCACCAAATTTGGAATTATTCATGATAATTTTGCTCCCTTCACCAACAGATTTTTTCATTTTAGGTTATTTTAAAATATAAATATTCTAAGGAAAATGATAACGAAAATGTTATATCTTCTTTAAAATAATGCATGCATACTTGACAAACACTTTTTCTTCATGAACAACTTCACGGTATTTCTATGAATTAATGAATGTTATGCGCATGCCAAACATCAGAGATGGTTTCAAGTGTTCAAATAAATTCGAACATTATTCTTACATTAGTTCATCAGCTAATGACTGAGGGTTCTAATTTCCTTTGATACTTCCCAATTTTATTTGGGTCGTCACATATTACGTGTTGAATTATCATGCAATCTGTCATATCGTCGATTTTATATTCGTGACATAATTCACCGAAAAATAAAAATACACTTATTAATACACGTTCGTAAAAAAATTCTTTCCATTCTTACTTGAAATGATGTTTTGTTATTATAATGTTTTAGAAATGGATAGAGATTCTTGGAAAAATTTACTTAATTCACGATCACTGATCAAAATAGAAATCCAAAACATTGCATTTAGAACTATTTTTAATTGAAGAGTAATCGTATTTGCTTTTTCTAATTTGCTGCACATTTATACCAGGAAAGAAAGGATGTGATACCAATCGAACGATGTGACGAGTAAAATTTATACTCGAATGGCTCCATTATATCGACTGAACATCAAACTCCGTAACCGTAACAAGCATGGAATCAGTGAAGCTCCACGGGAGAACGTCTTCGCACTCTATATATTTGAACGTAAAACTTTATCACTCATTTGGTGTTCGCCTTTAGAATTCGTAACTGTCAGAAAACCACGCTCTCTGTTTCAACAGCGCTTCGACAATGGCGAGATTCCTTCGGTCCATCTAATTCGGTTCGTAAAATTTTAAAAGCATGTCCTTCCTTCTTTGCGAGCGATGAAAATAAAACTGCTTCATTTTATTGAAAAGCGCATTGGGGTTAATAGTGAGCCATAATTAAACACTACAATTAATAAGTTCTTCATAACTTCATAAACGCACTGGAAGAAACATTTGTACATTAAAATGTTTCATGTCTAGACAGGCGTGATTGCGACTCTAATCCAGGACCTTCACAAAAAGAAACCTTTCCTCCACGAGTTGATATTTGGAAATTAAGACTTGTTTATAAAGTTTACCTGAGGTTTTACATTCCTGTAAGGGTATATACCCAAAATTATATACTAGATATTCCTACAAAATTATATCAAAACTTCCTCCGACTGTATTGAATATTAGAAAAAATAGTTATCGAATTATTTTGCAAAAGCAATTTTGTTATAACAATTTAAAAAAAGTGAGAAAAACTTCCTTACAATTTTATAGAAATGTTATGAATAATGTATTGAATTTAGAAGAATAATTGTCCAACAAATGTCTTTCAAATCTCCATCTTTTCAATATTTAGTCAGACCAATTTGACAATCCGCAAGACTTTTGCGTATGAATAATTTTCATTCCTGTCACAAATCCTTCTTAAATAAAGAGAGGGTACTAACGATTTATAAAAAGAAGATCAGTTTATGTTTTTACAAGAACAAAAAAATTAAATCTCCTAATTATAAATTAGGAACTCGAAATTTCCAATAGCAGTTTTGTTACATAATTTTCAACTGTCACAACTTTTCGCAACAAGAGTTGTGACTCACTATGCTCATAATTAGTGAGGAATTTGAGTATCCACAAAATAACTATGGTCTATATGGAAATTGAGTGAAAGTCTTGTTATTCAGTATTACTTCAAAAATATTCACCGCTAGCACAAAATACATTAAATGGAAAGAAGTCCGGAGCGTGAATACCCGAGAGCGAAAAAAAACTAAGATGTTTTTGACGATTTTTGTCACAATGCTAAATAACCAAAGCTGAGGGCCTACCATGTGCAATTGAACACTTACTATGAAAATAGTTGGCTCCCTGATATAAGACGTATGTGACGTTTACTGCCACGGAGAAATACCTCGTTACATTATTGCCATTAGTGGGTAGACATCAATTGTTTTTCTCTACGCGCATTTAACTTACGACTCGGATTTATCGCACAGACGATTTCCTTATCGCACGCTTTCTTCAGGGAGTTCCAAAAAAACCGATACTGGTGAATGAAGGGGTAAACAGGAAAGGGAGATGGTGAATAGCAGGGGAAACGGGAGGCCTGAGACCTGCTTTGTTCATGAAAACATAATCCTCTTTGTT
>NNCF01129018.1:742823-771783 GCA_002313205.1 Laupala kohalensis
ATCTAAGAGATTTCTATGTTTGTGAACCAGAAATGGAAAATGCTACCCAAATAAAGTACTTCCTATGGGAGTCGCCTCAGATGAGGAATCTAGTCTCTACGAGACCACCTCAGAGGTCTTTGGGTTTCACAAGTTGAATGAGAATGATAGACGGACCCGGGAAGCGAACGGGATGGCGCAGTCGGTAAGCGCATGAGCGCGTAGAGCTCAAGGTCCCGGGTTCGAATCCCGGTCCCGTCTACCATTTTCATTCGACGTAACATGATTAAGGCATAGATGAGTTACTCCCGAGTTTTATTGTTAAATTTTCGTCTCATGTTATATTAAATCCACTCAAATATTTTTAATAGTTCTTTATCGAAAGGGGTGTTTCCTAACATATTTAAGAGAGCTAAAGTGAAACTTTTACACAAGAAAGGAAACAAACTTAATGTTGGAAATTAATGACCAACCCACTTGCTCAAAAATCCTAGAAAAATTGTTCTATAACCGTCTTCTAGATTTTTCATAAAAAATTAACATTTTCCCTGGCGATCAAGAAGGTTTTAGGAAATCCTTTTCCACAACAAGCGCTTATATTCTCACTTAAACGATATTATCACATCTCTTGACCGTGGAGAAAATCCTCAGGATGTTTTTCTTGATTTATCCAAAGCATTCGACGTCATCGATCACGAAATTCTCCTTTCCAAATTGCATTCTTTAGGCATTCGTGGATTTCCACATCAATGGCTAACAAAGCCACTTACTTGCAGAGGATTCCAAGGTTCAATTCTCGACACTATACTCTTTTTATTGTATGTGAACGACATATCATCCACATCAGATTGCAAAATGGTTCTTTTTGCTGTTGACACTAATTTACTATGTAAACACGCCAACGTTCAAAAAGTTTGTCTAACCTTTCGACTTGGTTTCATGGATATCGTCTCTTTGTTAACAGTGACAAAACAGTGTCTACTTGTATGTCATTTCACAATAGTATCACAAAATCTTTACCCCAGGTTTCTCTTTCTGTAAACGGAACACAATTGAAAACTGTTACGAATACAAAATTCTTAGGTCTGCATATTCAAGACAACATCAAATGGAATTGTCACGTTGACAATCTTAATTCCCAATTAAGCAAATTGGTTTACGCATTCCGAATCTTAGTTAACGTAGTTAGTCCACGTATATTCCGTTGCGTATATTTTGCAAACGTTTACTCCCATTACATTACGGCATTACCTTCTGGCGTAATTCCGGTCAGAGCATTCCAACTTTCAGAATTCAGAAGAGGATAGTTCGGATAATTTTCAAATCTCACCCCCGAAACTCTTATAAACCTTTATGAATGCAGGGAAGTGTTAAGACATTTAATTCCTTGAATATTTATGAAACAGTCGTGTTAACAGACCGAATTATTGAAGTGCCACCCTTGCTTCATACGAAACAGTCTTGTACACGAACACAATACTCACAATAGTAGTAATATTCATCGCCCTAGTGTGTCAACCGCGCTTTGCCAAAAAGGACCATATCATTCGGGAATCGTTCTATACAATTCCCTGCCCAAGAATATAAAATATATTATGAAACTGAATCTCTTCAAATCCGCGGATAAAAACTACCTCCTGCACCAGTTCTTCTACAAAGCAAAAGAATTTATTGATTTTAATAAAAGTTAAATCCGTCTTGAACTTTATCATTCCATGCTGTAGTACTTTTTAAATAACTTATAACAATTTCAAAAACTATTTTCTTGCATGATTGTTGTGTCTTATAATTCATATTAATTTAGTTTTATGTGTACCCAACTTTGGCACGGTTGTGTACATTATTTCTGTAGCCCCATCCTGGCCCGGATTTTTCTCCGGTTTTCCTTCGGGTAGAGGCGGATATCTTATACAGGTTCTCTAAGCTTTGACTAGGGGCGTGTTTATTGTAACAATAATTCGTGAATTTAGTGTTATTTCAATTCTTATGGTTATTAAACACTATACTCAAAATAATCTATGGTTTGATAATAATCTGTAAAATAAATGTAAACACATGTAAAATAATTTTTTTGTGTTAAATTACTAACATATTGACATTCTATTAGTATGTATGTAAATCGATCAGGCCAGCTAAGGGCCACAAAAGACGAGTACCTGTAAGGCTCAGTTATTGATTTGAATTTACTCACAAGACGCGTCGTAATTTTATCGAGATCGGAGGAACAGCGTCTAGATATGATACACTCCACTGTATCGGAGGTTATTAGTGTCAGAGGTCGGACTCTTCATACATCCCAGCTAATTAAACTGGGACATGGATATAAACAGCTACAAATTTTATCGAAACTTGGTGACGAACAATCACGCTGACACCGTGGTCACGACGGGGTTATTTTATTAGCATTATAATTCGTAGCTAACTGTTTATCTTATCTAGGAATTTTTGCTTAAATTTTTGAAGGCGCCTCTGCCTTAGGAATTGATGGGATGGTCCCTTGCTTGCCCTCCTCGTGGAGTAAATTAGTTTATTGTCCTCCACGTGTTGATACGCATTTTGTAACTGCTTTTTTGACAATAAATTTATTTATTTGTATTTAAAAATCCGATAGTAGATCAAGAAACCATGAAAACCGTAAATATCGCACTTTGAAGGTCGCTAGTATATTCATTTTGGCCAGCTATTCAGCAATAAGTTCCTATGTGTAGCTAACACATTTTGTCCAGCCTTGGGCAATATGCTTCACTGTGCAACAGCAGCTCATCAAGCTCGCACTCAAAGAGTGTGGCCCTTTAAATCTCACGTGGCCGCTAGTGAACTCTGATTTGTTGCGTCGTGGCGGAGAGAAGAAAATAGTGCGGAACAATATTTCTTTATAACTACCGTAAATATGAAGAGCGAAGGATACGGTTTATATTTTCGGAACCGCAATAATATTTGTAGTAATACGACATCAATTATTTTTTCGAACCCTTGTGGGACCATATTCTTATATTTTGCCCAATTTACAAATTTGATTACTATTTAATATTGTTAATTGTTGATTATTTATTGGGTGAGTACACATTTAAAATATAATATTTATAAAATTTGTGTTGTAAAACCATGATTTTCAAACAATTGCTCCCCTGATCCCTCACCGGTTAGCTCCCCACCCCCTGACTACGGTCTAGATCCGCTACTACCCATCACTAACGGTTTTTTCAATGTAATGGTAATAAGTGTTTATAAAGCCTATTTGACTTATTTACCCTGCTCAATGAGTATGTGTGTTTCTGATCTTGAACTCTTGCTTTATATCCAAGTGGGGGATCTCTACTCACTATCTCTTTCTACGTTATCTGCAATTGCCCGCAGTTGCTCGTAGCATTCGTTGAAGGGCAAATCGCTGGCCACGTCGCGTCGGACGTATGGGATCGATGCTCCTGCATTGCATTACATAGGTCATACGACACGAGCTACTATTCGAACTGGAGACCCCATCAATGTCTGTCATTCGGACAAGAAACCAAACTTTCCCACAACTTTTCACTCATTAAAATGTAAAATATCTAAAATTCCAGTAATCAGTTTTTAGTTTTTTAACTGAACAACTTATACATAAATCGAGTTGATAACCCTGTTAGTTCACAGGATATAGCGAAAATAACATAATTCATTGACATTTTTCAAGGCTTCTATTTTTTAATCTATGTTTTTATGTCATTTGTTTCATCTTTCTTGTTCCGATGGAAAATAACATGTTATAAAATCAGTTTTACTCCAATGTTCAATAAACGGCATTGGAAGACGATATACTTCTCACTTTGCAGTTCATCCGTTCTAGAAAATATAGATTCTAGAAAATATCAATTCTGAAGATCATTCATTAGCTAACAGAAGTATGGAACTTCTGATCTATGAACTGCGTTTAACCTGCGGTCAAAACGACAAGTAAGATGCTGGCCGCGAACCGTAAGGGTCTGCTGGGGTCTATATAGTGAGAAAATTTTGACACTGAAGAACCGTATGAGTACCTTTGCGTCCGCATCAGCGAAGACTGCGTCGTCTTCTTCACGAGTTCAAGGACACTAAGGGTATCTATACTCATAAAAGTGAATTATTTGGAAAGTCTTTAAAGTAATTGATGAAATTATTTGAACTTTCAAAGGACTCTTTTTAAGGATTATTGCAACTAAAGTGCAAAGTATAGTTAATATTAATGAATTACAGGAGTTGGAAAATAATTAATATTGACTGCAAATCAGTAGTTATGAATCTTTACTGGCATGACTGTTGACTATAAAGCTTACGAATGTGTCCGCCCCAGTTCAATTGCGTTACGTGAGGCGGAAATTCACTGAACGTAACATCTATGTGATCGAATCGTCGAAGCAAAATTATATAAAGGTTTTACAGAACATTGTTTTCAAGCACATGACCTAAAAGTGAAACGAAAACAAAAGAATTCCGAGATCTTAAATATGCGATTCGTTTACTTAGCTTTCTGTGAGAAGTATATTATCCTCGTACCGGGATTTTAAAATAATTCGTTATTAACTTACATTACTGAAAACTGTGTGTATTTTTGTAGGCTTTCTTTGTGGTATTTAATTTTTGAAATTACCAAAAGTGAAAATTTAATATCACGACATTAGAGAAATATGAAAACTATCATATGAATTTAGAATCGTATATAAAAACCCGGAGAAACGCCGGGTAAAATAAGCTAAAAAATCCAGACCTGCTGACAGGTGTTTTAATACCAGTATGTCCACTAATGATTGTTTTAAGTTTCTTTTCAAACCCTGATCAACCCCAAGTGGTTCTGCTAGTTATATTCAAAAGCAGCAGTTATTTCTTTATTTACTTTTAATTCATGTCGTATTTCAAAATGTGACGGGGTGCAGACCATCAGGCCTGGTGTTCCATCAAACCACATGATTACGAGAACGTTTATGACAATTTTGTTTACAACTTATTTGTTCATAATATTTTCGAAACAATCGATCGGTACAAAATTATACACTGTTTCCTCTAAAATATGGTAATTTTCTTTGTCCTATACCGTGGAATAGAGGGCTGGCGACAATTTCCCCCATTCCTCAAATTTGAATTGTTAATAACATTTTTCTAACATGTTCCTTTTACGGTACAAAACTATATAAAATTAGTACAAAGTCATGCATACATTTGTTTTCCGAACTCAACAGTTGGGGCTGGTTACATTCACGTCACATATTTCGAATGGAAATGCGTAGGGTTGATGGGAATCAAATACACCAAACATATATAGGTGAAAGAACCCCAAGTGAAAACCTCACCCAATTCAGCTGAACGATCACTCGATCACTCCCTTTTCCACTCAGCAGTGCGTAGAAAGTGAAAGCGCTACCAATACCCCAAACTAAGGGATGAAATATATTTCTCTAAGTGCATGTAATTTAAAAGAATTATAACAATTTCTCGTATAATATTGTATGTATATATTATTTACATGATTACAGAGTTAAAATAAAAATTACTTCGCTACAATAACGTGCTCAAACATAAATAAGAGAACATAGGAAACTCGGTGGAACTCTTTGACATTTGTATTCAAAAAGAAAGCTGCGTTCTCGTTCCATTTTGAACCCTAGCACGGGTGCATCAATTGAACAGTGTATTTATTGAATCTATTATAATATTCCCCCATAAGACGCTGCGACACATCTAACGTTTTTACAAGACTCCTTAGGTGTGGATCATTTCTCTTCATAGAAATTTCGGTCTCAAAATCTTCTTATTCTCCCTTGAGGGTAATGAATGCTCGGTAACCCTGAGGAAGCGAGCCTGCGTGGGTGGTGGTCAGCCTGCGTGGCTAGCGGTGGAGGAGGCTCGTGGAGCGTCTACCTCCATCAGCATGTCGTCTTGCGGCTGCTCTTGACCGGAGGCGATGACGACGGCCGCTCCGGCCGCCGCGGTCGCCACAGCCGCCGCCACGACGACAACTGCGCTCGCTTCGGCGTCTTCGGGACGTAGCCTCAGCTGCGGCGACCGGCAGCGCACGCTGCGCACGCCACACCCGCGCCAGCCGCGCTTCAACCGCGTTCGCTACACACACATGGAGCAGTGGGAGCGAACCTTGGGCAGGCAAATGTAATTGGAAGCAGGTTCGATTTTTTAAAATGTGGGTAGAGGGGGAGGGGACTTTCGAAACCTTTCTTTTCATATTTGAATACAGTACTTAACAAAATTGTCAAGAAAATGACATTATATTTAGAGCAGAGGACATTTAAAAAGACCTCATCGATTTTGTGGTTGTGTACATCATTCTGGTATACTTTATACTACATATATATTGAATTATTATGAACTTGTCTAATTCATTTTTCTTGTAATAAAGAAGTCTAGGGCACCTTGTTATAATGATGTACGTACATAGCTCAGAAACGTCCAATGAGGTTACAACCTGTTCAAGGTATATGGCGTTGACAGGGATCGTGGTTATCATGATAAGACCTTTCTGTGTTTTGAAACCTTGTAACAAACGCCATAATATGCGAAAAATATTACTGACAATCCTATTAAATAGGTGAGTGAACACTTCTATTTTTATTTTGCGTTTTTATAATGGTGCTCCCAATGCCATGTTCAATATCTTTGTATTGCATAATTTTATTTCATTGTTTTAAGTTGATTGTTGTGTAATCATACATACATTATACTATGAATTAATATTTAATGTTATCTGGTATGTACAGCCATGATGATGGACAAAATGTGTATCCAAAACACTGGCGTATAAAAGATAAGTGAATTCCATCAACCTATCTTCTGCAAGTATATCTCACTACTAGGGAGAACCTAATCTGCATCATTCAACTAGGAAAGAGCACATCACATAGCATGTTATAAAATAAAATATTATTTAAAAGATAAAGGAAAGTGGTTACACACAGCAAAATCAAGATAGGCTATAAATTCAACAATAGAGATGCACCCCTAAAGTTTTCCATTTTGCAATTATAATTCACTCCTTAACTATACGCATTTAAAATCCTCGACTTTTAGACCAATACAATTACTAATTTTTTGACACAAAGAGAACAATCAATTCACTTTTAACTTCTCAATTAAATGTAAAATTCAAAATACAGGATGAGATACTGAATACGGGATGATACTTAACAATGGTGGCATTGAGGAATTTTTTAGATTTGCTTCAAATTCCAGACCAGACAGGAATATGGATAAATCAGGCTTGTGAGAAGTGATACAGACCCACATACTGACTGGCACCATAATGCTCGAATGTATAACGATGTTGGTACATTAGCTGATATGAATGCTTATTATTTACAATTGTTATAGACAATCACGATAGGTGAAATTATTTTTCCATATTGATGTTGATCTTGACCAGTATATTAATATACAAACTGACACGGATAATCTAAGCAATATGTACAAAAACATTATTGATAAATGAGTTGGCAGCAGTGGTAAGGGTGCACGCCATGACTGACTTTTGAATTGCCATTTGTATGTTTGCCATTTGTGGTAGATATGTAGTGAGTTTAGAGGTTATGGCTGGAGGTTAGGGATTATGGTGTTCCATAGCATACTGGTATGTAGTGTTGTATAATAGATGGTTTGGGTATGTGGAAGTAACAGTTTTTAGAGTTAGATAAGGAGTAAGTATTGATATATTATGTTATAATGTTCAAAGAGTACTATAAATAATGGAAAATATGTATGTTTTTTGTAGCCCTTATGAAGGCAAAAAATTACCGAAACGTTGGCGTTGTAAAAGTAAGATTATTTTTTTCATGTTTAGAAATAAATGAAATATGTAAAAGTTGGGAAAAAATACCCGTTTCAACGCACCAGTGGGTGAAAATGTCTAGTACTGTTTCAGAGAAATAACCTGATCGAAACTGATAGGGGGTGCAATTTTCTATAGTAACTGGCGTAGAATAAGGCATTGGAAACGTTTATGATCTACTTGAAATGTTCAATATCGCATTAAAAGTCGCCGTCAACTGAATTATGTTCACGCAAAGAGAAAAACTTTTTTTTTTGTTTCACACCAGTTAAGCTAAATGAAGGGTTCGTGTGAATCATTTTGAAAAATAACAGTTTCTAGTTCATACGTAAATTAGAATGTCAAGACTCGCGCGGATATTGTCGATCGACTTAAAGATGTAGATAAGAATAAATTTGTAAATAGACTTAAGGCTGATACCACTTATTGATTAATAATTATCTATTTATAGAAACAAAGGTGAAAATTAAATTGATTTTGGAAGCAACTCTAGAACCCATTGACCACTGTTCTTATGATTCGGAATACCCTTAGTGCCTTAGTAAGCTAATGGAAAACTTTTAATACAATACATGTTTACGACCCAATGTAGCATATGCGTACTAGCTCCTGGATTTTGAAAAATAATGCAACACTACTGTCTTCTATAAATTAAAATAATTTTTAAAGTTGATGAAAAAATGAAAAAAGACACGTACAAAAGAAACTCACGTATTTGAAGAAATGGTTTCTGCATTCGCCTTCTGCAGTATCGTAGATAACCTTCGAAAACCTCTGAGTAACTGATTGACAGACTGAGTGACTCACCACGAAATCTCAGGAACTACACAAAGCCTACAAACTTGAAATTTGGCAGGTAGGTTCCTTTTTGGAAGTCGACATCCACTAAGGTACCTAAAGGGGTGAAATGGCAATCTGACTAGGGAGGTAAGACATCCCTAGCATCCCTAAGGAAGGGATGGGAAGAGGGTGACAAGTAAATACGAGAGGAAAATCCGATCGAATATCGAATGTTGAATCGAATAAAGATTTTTGGTGCCGTTGAGATGGATAAGGATGCCCTCGATGATTTTTAAGTTCATATTCAGTTCACATTGTAGATAATACGCCCCTAGCATCCCTGAAACTGGGGTGCAGGGAAACTGGGGGCAGGTAAAAATAATTAAAAACCACCGATATTGGTGTTGAATACATGATTTTTTTAAAGACGAAGATGAACAGAGTCACACACTCAGAACCACTCAAATCCACGATCATCGCTTTGAGAGAAGGGGATGAAATATAAAAATAATCGAAAATGTGTAAGATAATAGATTTCGGGTCCACTGAAATTAGTAATTACATTCCTGAAGACGCCAAAGTCCAAATCAGCGTATATACACTCCTAGATAAAGGGATACCATGTAGAAATTAGCAAAAATGAAGATACCAGTGATGAGTTCACAGGTTTCGGCATCGTTGAGTTAAAATAAAAATCCCGATATCGTATAAGACTAAATTCAGCCCTCATATAAGATAGATCCTATTAGCACCCCATGTGGGTGTGGGGAATGGGTTTATGCGTTAACATAATTAAAAACTGATTTTGAAAAAAATAAATGAAAACCGCATCGGGTCCCTAGTTTTTTTTGTTTTTTTTCAGAGTTAGGGGGATTATAATATGTTAAATTAAACTACCAATGCCGTTAAGTTTAAGCTCAGATCACATAGGGGTACAGTATACTTCGTGATAGGGGAGGGACGGGTGAGACGTAAAATTAACGTAAAAAGACAGATTTTATGGTGGAGTCCATGGTTTTAGTGTATTCTGAGATGAATAATCGTGTTTCCAATGACATTATGTAACCATTCAGACCACATGAGGTGCACGACACCCGTAGAGGAGGGTGTTCGAAAGAGCGTGACAGGAAAAATTATCCTATTAAATGTCCGCTTAGAAAGGATTTTACGAAAATTCACTTCTAAGGAAGTGAAATAAAAGTTGGAACGTTTTTTAGGTAAATTGTTTCATACCTGTTTGTGTTTCTGCTTTCTTTGTTCATTGTTTGTGTTTTGTTCTTATATGTGCTGTGTAACAATGAGTCGTGTAGTCATGATTGACGTTTATATTTTATCATACCACTGGTCACTAACTAATATTTGCTTTATTATTAGAACTTGGGAGAGTGATTTTTCAACGAAGCAATTTCTGTACATTGTAGAAAATATTTCCAAGTAGTGTACGTCAACAATTCTGCATTGCTTTGTCCAAATATGCTGTTCGCGTTAAAAATCAAGTAGTGTGAAAAATGGCTTCAAGTTCACGATCAATCCACATATCTACCTACAGGGGAATGCCGCGTAAAAATGATCGAAAATGACATTCGTGATGAGTTCAGAGTTTTTGGCATCGCTGAGCTGGTAATGGCGTCCTGATATTGTTTAAGTTTGAATTGTGGACTTATGGAGTCCCAATGAATAAAAATAATCTCCTTTCTGTCCTAAAGTGAAGGTGGAAAGAGTATGAAGTAAAATATAATTGAAAAGGACCTATTGGCATGGGATCCATAGTTGTCAGTGTCTGAGACGAATAATTATAATCTCAATGCCGCTAAGTTTGTAATTAATTAATATATTTAATTTATTACCTTGCTTAAGTAGCTAATATTATACGTCCTTAATAGCCAAGACTTCAGCATTTTACTATATTGTTTCAGTTTATTGCAAGATTTAATTTCTTAAGGCAACTTACTAAACAGCTTAGGTCCCATATACTGTAGGGATTGTCTAAACAATTCTTTTTTTACTTTAAGTGTTCTGAAAACTATATTTTCCGTATTTCGCGTTTTGTATAATAAATCATTTGTTACTACATTTCCACTTCTTATATACAAAATTCTTAAAACTTTAAATACGAACAAATGTTCAAGGGAAAATATGTTTAATTCTACATACAATGGGAAAACACTCACTCGTTTATTTTACGAACATAATACGAACAAACTTTTTAACTTCTTAATTAATTTTATACGCACTTCCCCAACAGTTGATAACATACATTAATCTAGAATGAATTAATGCAAAATACAATTAACGCATCACGTCGGTGTCACAAATATTGCGTAGGTAGTAAAAAATCCCTATTGACAATCTTAATTTACTATGTAAATCTCCGAAGTGGTTTTTTCATGATAATTTGTTATCCATAGTTACACCAAAGTATTTAAAACTATTAACTTTTTCTATACATTGACAATTACATGCATTTGCGGTACAAGTTTCTAAACGATATTTTATAGATCCTGGAAAGCTAAATTCTTTAAGCCAAAGTTGATGTATTTGGTTTTCGTAACATTCACGTGCATAGCATTCTGAGTACACTAGGTTTTAAAAGTATTTAAATCATATTTATGTTCATATAATATTAATATATCTGTTGATGAGTAAAAGAGCGCAATATCGTCTGCAAAAGCATTTATTCTACTACCAATTTATTTTCTAGTCAATCATTGATAAAAACCAAAAATAATGTGGCTGATAAAACAGATCCTTGAGGAACTCTCGATTTTACTTTCAAGGGAGTACTCACATAGCCTTTAATACGTACCTGCTGTACTCTGTTATGTAGAAAACCCTCAAATCATCTCAAAGCGACTCCCCTTATTCCTGTCTTCTCTAATTTTTTTAATTAATATAACATGGTTAACCAAATCAAATGCTTTACGGAAGTCAATAAATAATCCGGTTGATTTCTGGTTTTCGTTAAAGCAATAATGAATATCTTCTGTCACGTTTGTTATAGCGTCTTCAGTCGATTTGTTTATCCGAAAACCATATTGATATTCACTAAGGAAGTTATTTTTTTAAGATAATTAAGAAGTCGTATTTTCATTATTTTTTTATTTTTTATTTTTGAAAAGGAAGTATAGTAAACTGATAGGTCTTAGGTTATATAACTTTGTGGAGTTCCCTTTTTTTATAGATTGGTAGTATTGTACTTACTTTTAATTTGTCTGGAAAGATACCAGAGCTAAAACTTAAATTAATTATGTGTCAATATAGGAGTTATATGTACGGAAATGTCCTTAATCAACAGTAAATGAGTCAAAACCAAAAGATTTTTTATTTTTCAGTTGTTTAATAGTATCCAATATTTCAAATTCTGTAGCCGGCATGATGAAAAATGAGTTCACGAAAGCTAATTTTGAGCTTTCCGGTTGACAGCTGTTATCTTTTCGTGCGTGTACTTGAGTCTGGCATTGTAACGGTATCTCTATCTGTCTGCACATTGATACACAAGACAAATAAATAAATAAAAGAGGATGAAACAAGCAGAGAAATATATTAGCGACACAACTAAACCCATGTAGAGGACAGACAGTTGAAAAATTGGGTTAATACTAATAAAAATGAAAAAAATGAAACATGTAACCTCTGACACCATAAGAGGGGCACACCATGTGGGAATTTCGATAAGAGCGTGACACGAAAAATGATTGAAAATGGATGATATTGGTGTCGAATTCCTAGCACTGAGAGTTGCTGAGATGGTTCCAATGGTTTGTCAGAATTGGTTTTCATTGGGAGAAGGGGGTGGATAAGAAGCCCTGAAACCCCCTTGTGTAAAGTGGCAAAGGAAGTGTCATGTAAAAATATTTTATAGAAAAAGACGGGTATTTTTATATTTCGGGACCCTTCTGATGAACAATAACGTGATGCAATTTAAATACAACTTCAGCACATACGAACCTGCTTCTATGAGCATGAATTAATTCTAGAATATTCCTCAGTGTGTGTTACCGAAATACGTCTTCTTAAAAGAAAAAAAAAGGTATTGAGGATACTCACCAATACTGCCAAACCACTTCTATTAATTGATACATTTTCACTGCATGTCAATGGGAATGTGAGAAAGAATAATGTTGTAGACATATTACAAAATTCACATTAGCTAAACCACGGGTACTCAGTAAGTATTAACAATAGGAAGATAATCATGACACCAATAGTCACCATAAGTCATAGATAATAAAAATAAATATTTAATTATTATAATAATTCAAATGTATATGTACGTACGTACCTGTGGCTAATCAAGCAGCTTCTGGAGCCGTCTTCGTTCTCATCATCCGAAGAGTAGCTGGCGGGCCAGTCGGAGCTCGTGCTGAAGGAATATTCATCCTCGTCGTCTGTCGCCCATTGCAGACCGCAAACGACACTGACTCGCGCGCCGCAGCACGGTGGCATACACTCACGCTGCTGCTGTCTGAAACAACGTACCCGTCTCCATCCCTTCACTTTTCGAATAACCGATACGATGGAATACTTCATCTTTACTAAGTCAAATCATTTTGAAAGGTTAGCAATAATTTGTGTGTGAGTTATTATTTGGATAACAGATGTGTATTACAGGATTAAATAAAGTTATGTACCGACATTCGCAAATAACATGTTTCACTCACAGTTTGACACTCACGTTTTGAATTAGTCACTTTGTTTCTAGATATAGCGGAAAATGACAAAAAAAAATTTTTTTGTTTCTATATTTACGGTGGATTTCTAAGACGTGGTCTGAATGTGGTTTTTAGAATACGCGGCTTGAAACGTCGATTTCGTTTGCTAAAACGAGGTTTGGACTGCATTCTGAAGCCATGGGTCGAGCCGTGGCTGAAAAAATCAAGACCTCGGCTGAGGTAGGTTTGAAACCGCGTCTCGTAGTTGCGACGCGATTTGAGGTTAAAAAGAGAGTACAAAGAGAAAAAATTGCGAAAATTTTAGTTTTTCGAAGTTAAATGCGATCGACTTTGCTGCTGTATTATAATCAGCATTTTTACTGATGGAGGAAATTCACTAAATGCAGACGGCTGTAAATTATTGACATGGTTTCTTCTCCCATGAAGCATCGTAGCATTATCAATGGTCATATTCATTTTTAGATTTTGTGGAAATATTCCATTCAGTAGAAGACAACTGTATGGTGTTCATGAAGGTTTAGTTTGTCTTGTGAGGAACAAATTTCAAACGAAACAAAACTTCTTGTTTATCTCTACGTTACGAACATACTGTAAAAGAATGTTTGCAGAATTATAAAGACATTCTCTGCTTTTATTTAGTTCTTTTTGTAAATAAATGTCTTTTCATTTTGCAGTTGAAGTTGTTCTCTGTTGCACTTGTATAACTCTTGAGTACTTAAAAATATGATGTATGGAAAAGTATATTCAGAAAGATAATATTTAATTTAATTACATAGCACTACTAATTGCAAGCATACGAGTATTTTGTAAAAGGATGAATTGTTGTAAATATCTGTAATGTCTGAAATTACACAAGTATCTTAAATATTTAACAGAATTTATTATTATTATTATTATCATAAAAAACAGTACCTTTAATATCGACTTGCGACACAATGAAAACAAAAATCAATGATAATAGATGTTGGCGAGCCCTAAAGACCCAATTACAACAAAAAATCAAATCATCGCGTGCTCGTCAAGGTTTTTTTTGTAGATTTTATGCGTTTCTGCACTCGTTAATTCCTGTCGAAACAATCGCGACGTTGTTGAGTGTGATTTCCGAGGCCACGTCTTGAAGACGCGGTCTAGCCAGACCACTGCAGACCACGTCGAATTCTCGTCTTAGCTTATCTCGTCTCGTTTTAGCAATCGAATTTGTAACATGGTTCAATTCGATATTTTAAAAATGCGTCTCGAGACCGTGGTTTAAACTACGTCTTAGAAATCCACCGATAGCGTAAAATGAAAAAAAAAACTACTTCAGAATCCATTCTGAAAAAAAAAACTGATGTAAAATTATTCAAGTAAAAAGACAAACCTGGAAAACTAAGCTCTTAAAATATCTCTTCCGCACAAATCGAAAAAACAAATTTTAACCAACCGTCCTTTCAATTGCTGTTATTTAAATTCACAATATTTAAAATATTTAAATTGTTCATAAGAAATGAACTACGCAACGGTCCTTGTAAATAATACTGGGGCGTGGGGAAGAAGCACGGAGATATACCTACCAAATTCTTTTTACTGTCTTCAGAATCGGTCACAAAATCACGTTTTCTTGTTAATATTATTATGTTTTGAACTGAGAAACTAGCAAACAATAGCTATGGCTAAAGATCAATTGATTTCATACATTTTGATTAAAAAATTGTATCGTATGAACTTACAAGTGGTTCTGTAGGTTACAATAACATATAACATTTGGCACACAATTTCATGAGTTTGCTACATGTAACATTTACTTTAGATGTCTGCATTTTTAGTTTGTTTCGCGTACGGTTCCGTAAACGAATATATCTCTGTAAGCATCCATCACAAAGGACATTATTTAGTTTGGAGTTACCAACACTCTGAGAGTCGAACAAATGTATTCAATTTAGTTCATTAGTTTAAAAATCTGGACGTTCGCCACAATATTAGTTCACTTTGAATACGAGATTCGCCAACGTCTTGTAGCATCAGTTCGTCGTGTAGATTAACCATCAGTTACAACCCTAGATCGCAACATAAACGAATGTCATGTTTAAGTAATTCCGACTTCGTCGCGGTGACGACGGATCGTAATTAAGGGTTAAACATAAGACAACATCTTGAAAATAAGTAGCGGATTTTGAACGGGGGTGTCAGTTTGACAATACTGTTCATATCTTTTAGTCATTAGAAAATACATAATGCTAGAAACATAGCAACATATATCCTGGACAACTTTTTATTTTACCACCAAACATGTTTGCCATCCATACTCAATCATCTTTCAACGAGATTTGAAAATGATATCGTTCAACTGCTCTGTACTCGCGTGCACAAATACTGCGAGACCTTCCCAGCGATTTCCGTTTTAACGCTGAATCCGTCTGTTGAAAAAAATGTTTTTTTATAACCACGCTTAGGTCGTAGATGAAAGTAACTGCACATGATTATCTTGTTCGCAATTTTTCTGTATCGATATCCACCGAAATGATTGTTAAATTTCCTCATCGTGACAATCACGGAATTGAATTAGTTTTCAAGTAACACTCACTTTTGAAGTAAGTTTTTTTATATTTTAATTATTTTTTCCCAGTATCTCGGCCGGCAGACCTCTACCTGGGGTTCGTTAACTATATTTGAACGTTCACTATCTAGTTTTTAAAGGCCTCCCGTATCGTCATCGCCTGATGCACATATTCCTGGAAAACGGTGTATGCTTCCTGTGTACTTATACCAGTCAGTCCTGTAAATTCCCTCCTTCTTTAGGGTTGTGTACCATTCTCTTCCTTCTTCATCCATAAATTCACATTCATGTAACACGTGATTTATATCATCTACCCTTCGTCTTCATATGCACCGGTTGTCCTCCCTTAAATTTCTTTTTACCCGATAACTGTTGAAACAGCCATGTCCCGTAAGTATTACATATGCCAAATGTGATGGCTTGAACCATTTTCTGTTTCTGTTCACAAAAGTTACTTGTTTGATAAATTTGTATATATTTCTTCCTGTTTTTGTCTTCGTCCATCGTATTGTCCAACATTTTTCAAGTTCGCTTCCTATGAGCCGTTTCCATCCTCTGTCCTTCTGAGTTATGTTTTTTCCATCAATACAAATTTCTTCTCCCTGTCGCACCTTATATCTCAATACATGCTGATCTACTTCAAAATCAACCGAGAGGACATCTAAGAAACACTTGTCGAGCCATAGTGGAAACACTTCTGTATAACTCACTCCAGTGCAGGAGACTGTCGTTGATATTGGCTAAGTTATCGCTCGTTATGTATGATCTTAGCCCGTTCATACCACACTACTTTGCAATAGCAAATTAACGGTTGGAAAACACCTTTATATAGGCGCCAAACGTGGTCCTTCTCCAGCGTATGTTTCGTATATCCAACACGCATCAAACTGTATACTAGTTTTGTTACCTTCCTTCCGATGTATGCGAAGTAACTAGCGAAGGTTAATTTCTCGTCTACGATTACTCCTAAGTACTTCACTTGCGACTTTATCTGTAAACGCCAGTTATTACCTCTGATTATCAGTACCCGTCGTGATTTCCCACGGTGTTCATCCCAAAAAATATGCCCTCTGTTTTCGATTGTGATATCCGTATCTGCACTTTGTCACACTCTTGTTGAAACATGCAGAGCACATTGTGACCATTTCTTTGAAGTAAGTATCTAACACAGACACAAGATGATCACTCCACTCCATGTTCGTTACAAAATGTCATGATTGTAAAACTCAAAGACAGACGCCACCAGAACCGATTGTCAATACGCACAGCGCTCATGGGAACCAGTGCAAATACGGTACATCATTCTGCCTTACTCAGTACTGTGCTGACGCTTCATGTTCGTGCAGTGGCGGCGATTGGTAATCAAAAGTGTGAGGGCAAAAAGATATTGATAANTCATGGGAACCAGTGCAAATACGGTACATCATTCTGCCTGACTCAGTACTGTGCTGACGCTTAATGTTCGTGCAGTGGCGGCGATTGGTAATCAAAAGTGTGAGGGCAAAAAATATTGATAATTTTCATTTACATGACATTTTCTGTTCTTGTAAACTAAGTACGATTTAAAAAATGAAATAAATCAAAGGAAAGACAATTGGTGACTACCACATCAGGGGTGGTGTATTTTTTTTTATAATTCTCATTTTTTGTCGGTTAAAATGAAATTTGTATGTTTGCTTAAAAAAGTCCCGCACCACGCCCACCCCCTAATCGCCGCCACTGTCTTCGCGCATGGCCCTTAGTAAGTTCACTTTGTGGGAGAGTCCGTTCTATATACTTGGTGGAATGTAGCAATTAGTGCTAAGGTAAGCCATACCTCTGTCTGCGTTGCAGGCGCCGTCGACTGCAGCGCCAGGCGCGTGAATGCCTCTTGCGTTTGCGGGATCCTCGTTGCTCGCGCTCTCGCAGCGTCGCCGCTGACGTCGCTGCAGTCGACGACGGACTCTCCCCACCCGAGTCACCGCTCGCCATCGCCACTGTCCCTGCTGCCGCTTCTGCCGTCCCCACGACCGTCGTCGTCGGTGACGAGGAGGACCCACAGGAAGACGATGACGAGGGAGACGACGATGAGGAGGATGAGGACGAAGAGGAGGACAGTGGTGACGTGGGCACGGCCAGAGGCTCCGCGAAGCCTCCGAATCTGTAAGAAGGCTGACGCCGTCTGGGTCCGTCGCCTATATTCCGAATAAAACTGGAATAGGATTCTGCGTAATGACCCTGGTGGTAGGGTCGATAGAAGAGCTCGGCACCGCCAGGATGAATGAAAAATGAACCCACAGCGTTGCCAGCGACAATGCGATGGACCATTGATGGTCATTGACAACGCAGTCGACAAGGGTCAACAAAGTTGCCCTGCCACTCCAAAACTTCAATCCAATTCCACCTTTATTCAGATTATAGACTAATTACACTGGTCCACAAGCTTTTCCATCTGACATGATTTTAGGTGGACTTGATAGATTTTTTAACACTGATTTCAAATCTGTTTTCAGTTTCTCTGTAACACGCCTAGTTTTGGTGATGAGATGAATTATATTTGATATTTTGTTACAATTTAAATATTCATTTCATTTTTTTTCAGATTTAGTTGTGCTTAGAAAATGTAAAAATCACCCAGACACATTTTGCTATGTGTACGGATCATTTACAGCTTCAGGACAACGACGTAAAATTACAAATGAGCTTATGAAAATCTACAAATTGTATTTTGGATCTCCACTAGGCGATCAGGACAAATCATGGGCTCCGCACATTATTTGTACATCGTGTTCTAGTGGTTTACGTGATTGGCTTCATAAGCGGAAGACTTCGCTTCCATTTGCAACACCCATGATATGGACGGAACCAAAGGATCACCTTAATGATTGCTATTTTTGCGCCATTAATACAACTGGCTTTTCAGTCAAAAATAAACACAAAATTGTGTATCCAAATTTGGATTCAGCCATCAGGCCGGTTCCTCATGGTGCGTCATTGCCTGTTCCAGTCTTTCCATTGGATGGACTAGACTCTGTCGAAGAAGAAACTTAATTTAATACTTTTGCTGGCAATAGTGATCAGTATCCTACAGAATCGGACTATACCCCTGGTTCTGATATAGGACCAGAAACCTTTTCCCAGGATGAGCTGAATGATTTGATTAGAAACTTATCATTGTCAAAAGAAAAAGAAGAGCTTTTGGCATCTAGACTCAAGCAGAAAAACCAGCTTGGAGCAGACGTAAAAGTGTGCCACTATCGAAAATGTATTCTTGACTTATCCCAGCTTTTTGTCGTTGATGGCCCATTGTGTTATTGCAATGATATCAACGGACTTTTTGAAACTCTATCGCAGTCCCACATAGCATCTGAATGGCGCTTGTTTATTGACTCTTCAAAGCGAAGTTTGAAAGCTGTGCTATTGCATAATGGCAATCAAAAGCCTTGCATACCAATTGCGCATTCCGTTCATTTAAGTGAAACGCATGAAAACATGAAAATACTGCTTGAAGCAATCGATTACAAAACTCATCAGTGGAATATCTGTGGTGATTTAAAAGTGATTGGAATGCTAATGGGCATGCAAGCAGGGTTCACAAAGTTCTGTTGTTTCCTGTGCTTGTGGGACAGCCGTGCTACTGCAGAACATTATGTCAAACGTGACTNCTTTCGTCGATCCTCAAACAATTCTCTTACCACCTCTCCACATTAAACTTGGCTTAATGAAGAATTTTGTGAAAGCCATGGGAAAGGTTAATTCTGCAGTATTTCAGTATCTGGTAAATAAATTTCCAAAGATCAACGCTGCAAAACTGAAGGAGGGAGTCTTTGTTGGGTCACAAATTTTTGAAGTATTGAAAGACACAAACTTCATAGATTCTCTCAATGTTGAAGATAAAGAATCTTGGCAGGCTTTTACATGGACTTTTCAGAACTTTCTGGGCAAATCACAAATCTCCCACCTATAAAGCTGGCATTCAAAAGTTGCTTGATGCCTTTCAGAAGATGGGATGTCGTATGTCTTTGAAGTTTCATTTTTTACATTCGCATCTCGATTTTTCCCCTGAAAATCTTGGAACTGTGAGTGATGAGCAGGGTGAACGATTTCACCAGGACATTCAAGTAATGGAAAAACGCTACCAAGGTTTTTGGAATGAAAGCATGATGGCCGACTACTGTTGGATGTTATATCGCGACGAACCAGATAAATTGCACAAAAGAAAATCGTATTCACAACGATTTTGATTTGAAATGTTTGTCAATTTTTGTTCAATATACAAGCGCTTAGTAAACTGATGACAAATATTCGTGGTGTATAAGCTAAACAATAATATAGATGAACTTTGGTTCGCCTCTGTTCTCTGCAAATCTCTGAAATATACATAAAAGCTAAGAAACCAAAATAATTGTGATTAACTAATAAACAAGATGTGCTACAAGAAAACTAAGTACAGATTTGGAATCAGCGTAAAAACTTGACCTAGGAAAACGTGTTTTTATTTATGGTGAGAAGAAAAAGTTTTATTTTGTTGACCAGTGTTATCAACACACAAATTTTATTTCAGACCACAAGAAAGTTTAAAATGTGTAAGGTAAATTGAGTGTTACCATGAAGAATACTATTAAAGAGAGAATTTTCCTTTTCCACTTTTCTTTTAAGTATTCCATCTTCATATTCTCAAGGGCTTAAAATTTGGGCATGACTTCTCGATCTTTTTTTTTCGTCCGCATAAGGACGAAATAGGATTCTGCGTGGTAAGGGTAACAGGGACCTGTCAAAGTTTGGATGAACACATGTTGGGCCATTGTTGTGGCTAGAGAGCGGACTTCACCAGCGCAATGAGGCACTGGCCATGGTGGATAATAGAGAAATTCGCAACATCACCACCCCACCGCTCTGCAACTTCAAATCTAATCCAGTTATATCCAAACTGTTGTTACTCCGATACATACGAGTTGATTCATTAACTCGCATCACTCGTTTTATGAGATAATTAATTTTAAAAAATATGAGCGGCCAATGTGAACTAACCAATTTTCAGACTTGATACACTTTACAATTTTCAAGTTCTTAATGAAAGTTTTCTCCCACAGGATAGATACTTCTTGCGGCGTGGGAATTTTCTGTTATACTGTACATATTGCAACACTTCATCTGTCTGATTAGGTGATTAAAAGGTATAAATTTTATTGAAGATGGAAATGGAAGTGCAGATTTATGTGAAGAAAAGTGTTGCGTAATTATTATCCTGGTTTAATTCTAATTTTATTAACTACAAGATTCGTCATATTAGTCTAGAAACTGAAGGACTAGGAAAAATGATATGGTTCTCTCTTTCCATTGGATTATGAAATACTGAGGCTATGGTTCTGAGTTTTATGTTGGTTTGTATTTAAGTGATCGAAATTTTTTTCTTACACATCAATGAGAATTATGATGTTCATTAAAATGTCAAGTGTTATATCTAGTAGTTTTACAGTTTGTTTATTTATTGTTTATAGTAATTTTGTAGTCAATAGTTAGAATTTGGAAGAAAAATAATGAGATAAAACTCATGTGAAAAGTTATGAGATAAAATTAGTCTCTTGGATAGAAACTCCGTAACATCCTCTTGGAACGGCATTGGAATCTGAAGTATTTCTGTCTTTAATGTATGACCAGGAATTAATTAAGAGATAAGAAATTATATTCAATTCTATTGACTAACATTCAATTCTATTTACTCTTCCATATCAAAAGACAAATAAAAACTCTAAAAAATGAAATATCTAAGGTTAGGTTAGTATGAACATTCATAACCTTTGGTTGAAATCAGGGAGGCTGATCGCGAGCAACGAGCTCCGAGAATCAGGTGGGCAAACGGCTGGTGCGGACCAAAATGCGAAGTCGTTAGTAGTAATTCGAAAAACAATACCAAGACTGATAATTTTGGTTTTGTTCTAGTGTACACGCTCTTGCTCTAGTAATCATAATCTTGGTTTTGGGTCTTGGTATTGAGCATCGAGATTTAATTTTGGACTTGCAGATCTTGCTGTCTTCGTATAGATATTGTACGATTGGGTCTACATCCTCCGCCGACCCATGGGTTAGCATGCTTGCTTAACATCCAGTCTCTCCAAGTTCAATTCCCGACGGGTCAAGTAAAAATTATAGTTTTCCACTTCTATGTCCCAGTTTGTATAGCTATGACTACTGAAAAGCAAACCTTACCCTATTAGCTGCCCCTCATTGAATAAGTGAATTTGTCAAAATTTGTATGATAATACTTGACGATTTTCTTGAAAGTTGTAACGATGTTGTTCAACGATATAAGTAAGACTCACCGCAAATAGAACTAGTGCAAAACTATAACACATACTTTCACGTTTCTCCATCTGAACTATTGAGTGACGAAAAAATCTATAATGAAAGGATAATAATAATAATAATAACTATTCGATCAACCATTTACCAAATACGGATGACTTAAAAATATACTCGTATGCCAAGTCAAGCGTCGAACTTCACAAAATCCTGAATATTACCTCTCGATTCAGCAATGAAATATGCATGGAATTTGGTTTTGATAAGTGCAAGTCCACTCATATCGAAAAAGGTAAAATAGCCACCACTGAAGGATATAGTGTAACCCCTTGTGACATCATTGAAGATCTGGGTGAATCTAACTGGTACAAACATCTTGGAATACCGCAGCTTAAAGAGAGTGATCACACTGCCGTCAAAATATTTTGAAACAGAACATATGCCAGAGAATCAAGAGCATTCTCAGAACTCACCTGTACAGCAGAAACAAAGTAAAAGTCTTCAATATATTTGCAATACCATTACTAACCTATTCCTTCGGTCTAATAAAATGATCAACTACAGTTTTAGAAGAAATATCACGGTTAATCAGAACACAACTGACAGACAATCGCATGAGGTATCCCAAAGGAGCAATAGAACGGATCACCCTCCCTACATCGTATGGAGGATTAGTGATAATTGATATACCACGTCTCCACAACAAACAAAGTAATAGCCTGAGACTGTATTTCTATGATAAACAAAAATCTCATGCTATGTTTAGAGTCATCTGTAAAGCTGATATGAATACAACATCTTTACATCTATCAGATTCCAGTTACACCCTTCAATATAAATCCGTAGATGATCAAAAAAACAGACTGGAGATCAAAGACGCTGCATGGGACTTATGCAAACTACCTGGAAAATGACAACGTTGACCGAGATGAAACACATTTGTGGTTCAAAAAAAGAAACCTATTAGGAGATACAACAGGATTCATGATGGCTATCCAACAGGATTCATGATGGCTATCCAGGATAGAGTAATATCAAACGAGAATTATCGAAAATTTATCCAAAATGAAGGAATTGATTATAAGTTCCGAAAATGTAAAGACACATCAGAAACTATTCAGCACATCACAGGTTCATCACATTACACCAAAAGGCACAACAATGTAGTAAAATTCTTCACCAACATCGTTCACGAAACATAGCAGACACTCCCTACTAGAAATATGAACCTCCACCTGTCACTGAAAATATAAATTGGAAACTTTACTGGGGCAGAGAATTTAGAACGGACATAACCATTCCAGCAAACTGCCCTGACATGATGCTCCTAAACCGAAATAAGAAGAAAAATTCATTTAATTGATGTTGCCATCCCATTGACTCTTAATATTGACAGAAAAAATTGACAGTTTAAAAATTAGCGAATACAAGAATTTGACTGATCAGCTCAAGAAACTCTGGAAAATGGAGAAAGTTTTTATACGACTTACAGTGATTTCTGTCACAGGAATGATACCAAAATCCACAAAACGCCATTTGGAAACACTAGGAGCAGCAAACACACTGACCAATATGCAGAAATCCGTTATCCTTGATACTTGCCACATAGGTCGAAAATTTCTAGAAGAAGAGCTTGATTGAACTCGACAATGTCCGTTCAAGTGTAAAGATCCAGTTGCAAGCTATGGAAGACATTCAAAATAATAATAATAATAAACTTTTATTTTATCAAGCCTAACCTCAAGATAATATTTGGCAATGTACTCTATTCGAATCGTACCTATAGTTAACTATAGGTACCCTTGACATAAACCGTCTCCAATTTGTAAATTCAGTCGTTTCGTTTCTGGAGTTTAGCTAGATAGCCACGCGAGCTCTAAGCAAACACACCATTTATATTCTTCTTTAATTTGTTGAAAATAAATTTCTCTGCAATTTTAAAATGTAAATTTCTGTCGAGTGAAAATAAATTGGATATACGATCATCCATGTTAGAGATGATACTCTCTCTTCATTATTTTCCTTACATTACGTACCTCTTTATATACCTCTGGATTCAGTTCCTCCTATGGATATAAAATATTGTGTATAATTTTTTTAACATTGAAAACACTATATTAACGATGAATTCAAGAAAAAATTGCTACATTATACGTACAAGAATTCTTTTGATTAAATATACCATCCAAGACAAAACCTACTGCATTCCAGTTTTTACTCATATTGTTATTAACATCAACAATTAGCAAAAAACGGCAGTTGAAGCATCTGATACGTAACCTTCCGCAACCAACAGGAAGATCGAATTCTCGACCACATACATATGTAAATGTAATTACGTTGTAGACAGACATTGATGTATTTTCGTATCTGCAGTGCGTATGCTGTCCTCGTATGAATCATCATAATCATCATATCTTTTACTACAGTTTACCAAAAGTGTAGTCTCTGTCTGCTTGGTCCGTTTACACTGTTAAATATTATTCAAACTTCTTGGAACAATAAACTAATGCTTAGGTACAGCAGGCAGATTTTATTTTACGGAGTCTGCACCAAACGTTCAAGCGGAATGCGGCTGTATTACATACTAATTGCACTTTACGAAAAGAAAATTTAAGCAAAATCGTTATAATCGTTTTTGAGAAATATTAAAAAGAATACTCAACAACCTTCATGTGACATGCTCTTTGTATTAAAGTATAAATCATTTCGAGCACGTGCATCCACAAGTAAATTCTATCGTAAATACGAAATGTGAATTAAAATTATTCATCCATTTTCTCAGAATCGTTGCGCATAGACGAAGTGACGGAAGGACGGTAAGCCAAAAACAACTTTTTCAGAATTAGGGACCACCAAAAAGGATATTTCCATCAAAATCTCGCTTTCGATTTTTTCACAATCACAATACTTTTTATATACTACGTATGAGAGAAATTAAAAGCAGCTTGGTGAGTTAAGACAGGGCAACGTTTTCTAGATAGACTGGTTTATGCGCCCACCATTGCCCCTAGGAGAAGTCTCTCTCCCTAGAGGGCCTATGTAGGAAGCGTAAACATAATCTCACCAAGCTGAAAGGATTGTGTTGGCAGAGAATAAGTTACAGTCGGCATCGAGAGATTGCGTGAGATTGCAATTGCGCGCAATATCTCTTTCTTTTGTTTAAAACACGAAATTGCTGGCATAAAGTAGTGTTTTAATTCAACTTACGAAACCGATGATTGAAACACACGAGTTCGTTTTTACTTAAAAAACTCTTTTATTAACTATACATAAAAGTGTTATAATCTGCGTAGACGAATGAAAATAGGGTAGATTTACTAAGGGATATTATTTCTTTTGAAAGATCACTTGTCACTTTTGAAGAATGTTTCTTCAGGCAGAAGTGACTCATGAAACCATTACACTACTTAGTACTGCTCTAGTTAAATCTGCGTTTGATTTAATTCTTTATACAAGTAAAATTACTACTCATTTACTCTGAAAAATGGAATACAACACTAATGCCTACTTAAAATTAAAGAGTTAAATAAATAATAAATTGAGTTAAATTTATGGGCTCTAATGACCTTGTTCTTGACGAGCCCTTAAAGCCCCACAAAAAATGAGTTAAATTAATAAATAATTCAATCTTGAAAATTGACCTTCAATTAATTATAATTTAGATCGACTGGTGTCACGTATTGAGTGTGAATGATATACAAAGAAAAAAAAACAATAATGGATAGTTAAAAAACTGTTAACATTAAATGTCGCAAGAAAAATACAAGTTGAATTGAAGAAGGTGAAACGAGAATATTAATACATAATATTGTGATATTCAGCCGAAAGATAAACTCAAAGAGTACGGAAAGGGAGATGTTAACTATGTAGTTCAAATTTTGATTTGGAATTTAAATTAATCCTCAAATAAATTTCTTATGAAAGAGAACTTCAAAACTTTTTCCAAAATTATGTAAAAACTTATTCAAAAAAGGTAATAAGTTCGTCAATATCGTGTGTTACCTAATGTCTCTGCCCGGAGTCGTCGTGCTCCGCTCGCGCATGCCTGCCACTTGTGTTCCCTGGAAGGAAGCAACCAGCCTTACACGTCGCTCGCTTGTCCTTCACGGAAACGCAGGGCGCAAGCGTATGATTGCGTTGCGTATAAGCTTGGCGTATGGAGCTGGACTCATCGGAAACACTTGATGAGATTTAAGAATGGAAATTATACATGCCACGCAATGAGTTACGCGTAATCGAATCAGTTGTAAAAAGAATTATTCTGCGATTGGTTTGCTATTCGGTGCTTCGGAAATCTTTAAACAATATGGTGACAGACCAATCAAAAAGATTTAGCTACAAAAGACATTAAAGCTATTGTTTCCAGGTAGTGATATACTAAAGATATACACAACCCAAGGAATATAGTATACATTTTAATAAAATATTAATAAATATTCAGTTCGTTAATTCAGAAAGTTGAAGTTAATAAATCTTTTCCATTTTTATTTTAAAGGAGCTGCATAGGAATATCCGAACTCTCAAAATAATAATACTGCAGTTTGATAGGGGACGTTACGTTAGGGGAGACTAATGCTCATATTCTCTTATATATAAATCATAAAATCTTAACACAACTTTGCTTAAAAAACACTAAAAACTATTGATGAAATATTAACAAGAAATTGTCATTTGCAGTCATTTTCTTTTGTTTTTCTATTATTTTACTATTTTTTCTTGTTTTTCAAATGTTTTGATGAAAGATAAAAAGTATTCAAAAGTCAAATATTCATACTTCTCATATATTTACTCCAATTACGTTATTTTGGTCATAAAAATAGTGAAAAATTCATCGTAATGACGTTAATCCCCAAATAAACTAGCTTTAAATTAAACTTGAGTGACAACACATTACAAAAAGATAATTCGTCTACGTCCTCTTATTACATACGTCTGCTTTCGCACTCCTCGGAACATTTGCAAGAGAAAGTTGAAGCCCTAAGATGGAGTCCGCAAAAAATGGTTTAAAGATTAATATTGGAAAACGTGTTGCGGGTCCAAGCTAGAAACCTCACAGCCATATTATTGGGAGATGAAACAATAGAAAGTGTTGAATACTTTACCTATCTGGGCAGCTAAATCTCCNGGAGATGAAACAATAGAAAGTGTTGAATACTTTACCTATCTGGGCAGCTAAATCTCCATAGATGGTGGCACAACTCAAGACGTTTGCGCAAAAGTTCAAAAGGCAAGGTACCTTTTCTGAACTTTGAAATGTCCTGCACGCAACGAACATCAGCACGAACACAAGAAACAAAATGTTTAATCAAATCATTAAGACTGTCCTTTTCTGCGGATACGAAACATGGGAAGTCTCAGTGGAAATTAAAAAGAAAATACAGACATTCACTAACGGGTGCTTAAAGTTCATATTGAAAACCTGATGGTCCAACACAATAAGCAATGAAGAACAGTGGAAAAAGCAAAGCAAATCGATGTGAACACCGAAATCAAAAGGAGGAAATTCAAACTGGATTGGACATACCTGAGAAAAGGATCGAATGAAATTCCCTCCAATGCTGTGAAATGGAACCCACAAGGATCCAGACCATGTGGAGGACCACGCAACACATGTAGTTGAAAGATCAGTTGAAAAATAATATGGAAAATCTCTAAAATTAATGAAAGGTGGTGTAATCAACAGAATTCGCTTGTTTCCATTGTTGATTCCCTACGTTCGTCTTAGGAATTATGGAACTTATTATTTATTTTTCAAAATACCCTACCGACACAATTTTACGATGACGGAATGGTCCAAAAATCAATTTCAAAATTCCATTCGATAAAAGTAAGAAAGTGGAACTAACTGCTAGTGTATAATAATGAAAATTTGTTTGAATGTTTGACCACAGCGCAAATCTATTTCATTAAATATGTATGAAATTTAACAAATTCTGCAACAATTAACGGCCATTATTAAATCAACTGAAATGAATAATTCGAGACTTACTACCTTTACCGGACGACCAGTACATATTTTGTAATTAAAGCTCACAACGTTTTGACTTTACGTTGAAGTCGTCGTCTTCCAGAGCTTTTAATCGCAAAATGTCTACTGGTTGTCCAGTAAAGGTCGGGAAAGTCATGAGTAATAAGAGGGTTATTCGGAAAGCAAGGTCCGAATCGCCGTAGCTAATCGAATGTCGCGCGTATATTGAAACGCGCATGCGCACTGACTCCCCATATGTCTTGCGCGTTAAACGACGCCATTTGTTTGGTATTGTTTCAGTGTACTGTTTACAGTGTCAGATCAAAATGTTTTTAAAAAATTGATGCCCGCCGATCGTGATATACGTTCAGTGATTCGGTATTTGATAGTAAGGAGCGGTGCAGAAGCGGAAATTCATCGACAGATAAGTGAAGTGTACGGTCCCAAAGCGATGAGTGACAGCAAAGTGCGCAAGTGGGTGAGAGCTTTCAAGGACGAACGGAAAAATGTCAATGATGAACCGCGATCAGGCCGACCATTAGTGATCACAGAAGATTTGGTCCGTGGACGAAAAGATTCGTGAAGACCGACGATTCACAATTTCAACTTTAGCATTGGAATTTCCGAATGTGAGTAGAACAATTTTGCACAAAATTGCCTCTGAAACTTTGCAATTTCACAAATTGTACTCACGTCGGGTTCCCAGGCTGATTATTGAGAAACACCTAATGAAAAGATGGCTTATGCACTTGATTTTTTGGACATATAAGGAATGTGATCAACTTTCAGAGAACATTGTCACACGCGACGAGGTGTGGGTTTCTCACATGATCCCAGAGTCCAACTGTGGATTTCTAATACGTGGTCTGAATGTGGTTTTTAGAAGACGCGGCTTGAAACCTCGATTTCGCTTGCTAAAACGAGGTTTGGACGCCATTTTGAAAACATGGCTC